>JARHVA010005799.1:67500-220000 GCA_037957365.1 Torreya grandis
ATCATGCTAATTTTCCCATAGGCAATTATAATTAGTAGAAAGATTGGTGAGACATAGATTTTCCAAAGGCAATTATAATCAAGCCCACATAAACAAGGCATGGTATAAAATGAAACAAGAAATGAAAGATAAAACCACCAAACTTCTATCATACAACTCTAAAATATATCCTCTATCTAGAATACTTAAAACAACTGTTGAAACTAATCTAAATCTTTATGCTATAATGGATGAACCAAGATCAAATGGGATAGGCATGTAGGATCAAAACATGTTGGTCAATAAAAAAGGTATGGTAGAACATAATACATAATGAAAAAGTGATAGAATTATATGGTGGTATGATACAAATAAGAATATTGATAATATGGTACAATTGGAAATGGTCCTCAAAGATAATACCCCAGGTCAATCAAGTGAAGTAATTTTTGAGGTGTATAATGTTCATTGGATCATCAAGTTCATCTCCATCTGTTGTGATGAGCCTATATGCTCGAACACCATATTCTAAAAAAATGATGAAAGGACCTACCCAATTGGGTTTTAACTTTCCTTTATGATTTTTCTCAATCATGGTATTCTTTTGGTTTTCTTTAAGAGCAAGATCACTAAACTCAAATTATTTGTTTCATGCGCTGATTGTATTGGCCATGAAGTTGGTTCTAATATGGTTGAAGTTTATTTACTGCATCCATGCATTTTTCATCAAGTAACTCTAGCTATTGTAGGTGATCTACCTAATAGTCTTCATCATCCAGGACATGCTTCAGAGAAATGTGGAAAGAAGGTAGCTCAACCTTAATGGGAGTAATAGCCTCAATGCCATAAAAATTTGACTATGGAGTGCCATCTATGGGAGTACAATGATTGGTAGGGTATGCCCAGAGGGAAAAAAAATATGAAGGTGCCCATCATGAATGGCATCATTGATAATATTTTTAAGGATGTTGACAATGGTTTTGTTAGATGCTTCTACCTAGCCATTACCTTTTGGGTAATATTCCACGGAAAAATGTTGAGTAATTTTGTCGAGTCTAAAAAAACTTTTTCGTAATGGTTTTTCAAATGTTTTTAGTATATATTTTGATTTACAAGAGTGAATACATTCATATGACTAGAATATTTAACAATTACAAGTTTTAATGGGTTCAATATTTTCCTAGAATTCCAATTTAAAAATAAAATTGAAAGAGTGGTATTTTATGTAAGACACTTTCAAATGGCACGAACACTTAGTTTGATCTTGTCAATTTAAATATAATTAATTCTTACAAATTTTTATCATGGAAGGGTAACATGAATTAATACCCTTCAATTTAAAATTAAGATCAACCTTGCAAACTTGATCACTTATTAAAGTTTCAAAAAATAAACGAGATTTTTAATGCCTTGCATCTAACAAATATGGTTATAAAAAATATTTCACTTACATAACACTTTTTATAATTATAAAATTGATGGTTTGGACACCCCTTAAATACGTAATGTACAATTTAAACAAACATCTCCTTTTCATCATGAACTTTTAAGATTCTCACTATCTTACCACAAAAATTTAATTTTCAAATTATAATATTCTAACATTTATGATTTTCGTCGAATCTCATAATATTTAACATACATTTTAAAACCCACTTATCATCTTTTTGCTCTGAGCCTAGTTAAATGTGGTGATTACAATTTGAATGAAATCCATTTTTGTGTCCTGCATCTATCAAATCAAAATTCAGATATGATTAAATTAGTTTTCAATCTATCTTGTGAATTCTTGGAAATGCAATAAAACATTAACGGCCAAAGAAAACATTGTCGACCAATAAAATAAATTAAACGGCTTTGTGAAATATTCAAATAAGAAATTGGACGTAACTCCTTTTACTTAAAAGATCGACGATTATCGTCGCAACATGGAGGGAGAAACAAAGAACGATCGATCTATGCCATTTGAATTGGGTAAATACATTACTTACTTTTCTAATTTGGGATCTCTAATGTCTACTACATTCCCACGACAGTTTGTATGATTTGGGGTTGATTGGCGAGGGCAGCGCCATAGGGCCTCTGGTCAGTCGAGATTGGATCCGTATCTCACTCCCAACATATAAAAATACTTCTTTGTAAAACTCAATGCGGTCCTCCACCTTGGCGTTGTACCCCTGTCCGCATTCCAGCCCTCCGTTAATGATATTTGTGGTCATTCCATAGTCGGGTAGTCTGCCTGCAGCGATGTCATTACATCATGGCATGAAGGTTTGGAAGATTGCAACGTCATCTCGAATGCGATCATGGGGTCTCTAACCATGACATCTGATTCGTTTAGTCCAACGAAACCTATTTCCTTTCCAACCGCTATATAGTTATAGTTATTGCTCAACATTAAGTACATTATTTTAAATTCTATTCTATTCATGTCTCTAGTTTGAATGAATGAATAGAGGTATGTGCCATGATAGTTGCATGGGGCCTCGGCCATAATACTTTTTTCCAGGAACGCAAGGAGCTTGATGTAAGTTGCAGTAATCTCCGCCCGCAGTCTCTTTGAGGAAGCAGTATCCCCATGCGTATGGACCATCTGGCACTGTCGGCCACGCTCATTTTTGTATTAACAGATAACACAAGATTAACAAGCCATAATATTGTCAGTCGTTGTTGTAAATTAGAAGAGAATGGAATTCATTACTAGTGGTTTCATGCAATGTTTAGCCAAAGAAAGCAGCAAGCTCTGTTATCTGAGCAATGGCATCACATGTGGTACCAAACCCACTAAAGGCATTGGAAGCTTAAATGAAGTCATTGTAATTGTATATGTCCCTAGGCGGACACGCTACATCGTTTATGTGCATCAACATTTTGTTGAACACATTTTCAGTAATAATGGAGGCAACACCGTAGTCCCAAAGGACTCGAAGGCGGGGTGGGAGGAGTCAGGGTCGGGGGAGGTTGGGTGGTAGAGGAAGGGGGAGGAGGATGGGGAAGCGGGATCGGAGGTTCAGAAGTTTCTGATAAAGAGAATAAGAGGACATATAAGAAACCCATTGAAGTGTCGAAAGTGAAAAATCAATCCATGATTGCTCAAACTACATTCCATGCCAAAGAGCATAATTTATGGGTGACAGATAGTGGTTGCTCAAAGCATATGACTGGGGATAAGAGCAAGTTCACCAAATTAAGCAAATGTACGGAAGGATCTGTCGGCTTGGGAGATGACACAACAGTAAAGATCAAAGGTGAAGGAACCTTGAACACAAATGGTAAACTTCTTACACATGATGTCCTTTATGTTGAAAGATTGAAGCATAATCTGCTAAGTTTCAGCCAAATGTGTGACAATGGATACAAGGGCATATTTGATGCATAAGGTTGGAAATTAAAGAGATATGTAAGAATAGTTACAGAAGCCAAAATGACTGAAAGCAATATCTACAATCTTGTTAAAGTAAATGGAAATAGTTGCATGAAAGGAAAGGTAGATGAATGATGGTTGTGGCATAGGAGAATGGGTCATGTCAAGTTTGATAATCTAGTCAAATTGAGCTTTAATAAATGTGTAAGACATATGCCCAAGATAACCAAACCTACAATACTACTTCCATAAAATGTAAACTAGGAAAGCAGACAAGGGTCAGATTCCATACAAAGGAGTATACAACTACAAAGCGTCTACAATTAGTTCATACTGATCTTTGTGGTCCTACCAAGACAAAAGGATCTAAAGGAGAGAGGTACTTCATGTTATTTCTATATGACTAATCAAGAATGACATGGGTAACCTTTTTGAAGGACCAATTTCAAGCCTTAGAGAGATTCAAGAACTTTAGAGCCATGGTTGAAAATGAGATTGGAATAAAAATCGAATGCCTAAGCTCTAATAAAGGTGGAGAATTCATCTCAAATGAGTTCATAGAATATTCTAAGAAGCATGGGATAAAAAGGCACTACTCTACAACAAGGACTGCACAGCAAAGTGGATTTTTTGAGAGAAAGAACATGACAGTCAAATAAATTGCTAGAATAATGCTAAAGGAGGCCAAGTTACCTGATGGGTTTTGAAGAGAAGGAATCAAAATAACACTATATGTCCTAGACAAAGTTAAACTGAGGGTAAATAGTGACAAAACTTCGTATGCATTATGATATGGAAAGCATGCCTCTGTTAAATACTTCAGAGTGTTTATAAGCAAATGCTACATCATAAGAAAGAAAGACAAATTGGAAAGCTCTGAATCAAGATGTGATGAAGGAATATTTCTTAGTTATTCCACTCAAATCAAAGTCTATATATGTTATAATAAGTGCATACACAAGATAGTGGAGAACATCAATGTCAAGGTTGAAGAAGGCATAAAACATGTTGAACCTAACAAAGAAATCAGTATTAAAGAATCAGATCTTGAAGAAGAAGCAAATAATGAAGAAGTTAAGAAAATGAATGAAAAATCACCTCCAATATTTATTCAAAATGATCATCTTAAAGATCAAATAATTAGAAATAAGAGTGAATGAGTTCAAACAAGGAGAAGATTTGCAATGAACAATGAGTAAGCAAGTTTTGCTCTAATATCTAAAATAGAACCTACGAGATATGTTGAATCTAGCAAGGATGAGAATTAGCTTAAATCTATGGAAGAAGAACTAACCCAAATTGAAAATAATAAAACCTATAAATTTGTTCCAAGACCCTCAAACAAGAATGTGATAGGTAAAAAAAGGGTCTATAAAAACAAGCTCAACGAAGATGGAGCTTTTATAAGAAATAAAGTGAGATTGGTTTGCAAAGGCCATGTACAAGTTGAAGGAATAGATTTTGAGAAAACATTTGCTCTAGTTGCTAGATTGGAAGCTATAAGAATATTTCTAGCATTCCCTATTTATAAGAAGTTCAAAGTCTATAAAATAGATGTCATGCCAACTTTATTTAATGGGAACCTAGAAGAGGATGCCTACATAGAACAACCTGAAGGTTTTCATTTGTGAGAACGAAAAAATTATATATGCAGACTGAATAAAGCATTGTATGGCCTAAAATTAGGCAACCAGATCATGGTATTCAAGATTGGACTAGTACCTACAAAAATAAGGATTCAACAAAGGATGTTTAGATAAAATTCTATATTTCAAATCAAAAGGTGCACATATGTTGATTGTCATTGTTTATGTAGATGGCATAATATCTAGTGATAGCAATAACAAAATGTGCAAAGTATTCTCTACTAAAATGAAAAGTGAGTTTGAAATATCTATGCTAAGAGAAATTTATTTCTTCTTTGGTCTACAAATAACACAAACTATTGGGGGAATCAATGTCGATTGTGGGAGAATCAAGAACTATTCAGCCTTTTTACTATGGAAATGGTTTTATCCATGTTGGTTTGTTCCAACTATGGAAAATCTTAGGATTATATGCATAGGGTTGTTAATAATAGGTTTATACATGGGTAGGTTAGTTAAAGGGTTAGGATTTTGATGGGTTGTAATTAGATTTATGTGGGTAGGGAGGTAAAATGATAATTTGTAAAATAAATTACCAGGTATTTAAAATTAAATAATTTAAACTTTAGGATAGGGATATTTAAGATAATAAAATAAAAATAATGTACCTACGACACCGAATAAACTGTATATGACATACAAAATTATAGTGTTTACACTTGACTTGATTTTCATCTCATTTATTTAAAGCTTCATGTCTAATGTTCTTATTTCTAACTCTTTGAATTCTTTGGCTAGAATGGTTTTACCATTATTAAAATGTGTAAACTAAGGGAAAACTAATAATAAGATAAAAATAAAAGGAATGGTTTTTGATGAAATCATAAATAAAAACAAGAAAATTAAGAAAAATAGGGCCTAGGGGAATGAGTATAATGAAATCCTAGATTGGATAATCATGTTCACCAAAATAACTTAACTAATTTCTTCACAAGGTAATTACATATACAAAACATTCTAAGTTAATCATAATAAATATATATGATAATACAATTATAAAAAACATTAAAATATAATATGATGCCCAAAATACTAATTGAATGTATGGAAAAACACTAAACAAGTAATGGAAATGAACCACAATGAAAAAAATATATAAAAAAACAAGCTTAGCTATTATTTATTGAATATGATATTGAATTTTAAATATAGACCTGACTATATTTACTGAATAGAAATATAAATTTGTATTGTGAAATAGATAGAATCAACAAACTGATGATTCTAGATATGAAATAATTGACAATCTACCAATTATGAATCACCATTATTCCCAATTCGATAACAATTTGTTAATTATCTCCTTAATCAATTTCAATTGTTGAAAGTTTTATTATGGCTTTGCAAATAGATGAAAACCCATATTTAGACTTTGCTTTGTAAAATTGACTAGAAAATTTGGTGATATAGCTTCTTCTTTAATCTTGACCTATTCCTAAACAACATTTAAACCAATAAAGTGTGCACATGTTAAATAGATTGGTAAAAATCCTAACCATTTACAATTACATATCTCGCACAATTGTATTCAAGTATAACATACCTCTCTTAGCAAGTGCAATCCTAACCCAAGTTACAAAAAATATTTCAAATCCTCTCCAAGATAATAAAATGCAACTACAATATCCTACTATATTCTTATTTACATATAATACCTTGGAACTTGATGGATGAATGAACAATTAAATTCATTTATAAATTTCTCAATTAGCACATGAATTTTTGTTAATAATATATGATAAAATACACATGAGAGAAGAGGCATAGATGGGATGAAAGGATATTGAAATGATGTGGGTTAAAATTATATATACTCATCATAGGCACCTCAACACATGGGCCAACCATAAATGATAGTAAAAGGTGAAATTCAAGGCACAAAGAACCCAAAATTTAAAAGAACAGTTGTTTGGACCAACTAGGATATAATAAAATATCCTAAGAGAAAGTTTTAGACATTTTGATAGAATTCAAGGTAATATAGAGGAAATTGAATAATAGATTTATAGGTTTTAATACTTTAATGCTCAATGAAATTTATGGATATATTATCATTGCTCAAAATGTATGTAAAATCATATAGATGGTCTAAGTCAAAGGAAAATAATTTGAGGCCCAACACAAAGACAATTGTACTAAAGTATCCAAATGTGTACACATAGATTGAGTGTGATATAATCTAAAAAAGGCATAACAGAAAAGGGTCTTAAATAAAAATAGTGTGTCTACAGTAATATAAGATGTTGTGGACACCAATATGATAACTTCTCCTCTACTTAGGTGGGAAATACTTTTTCCTTTGTTTATGTAGGATCTTTTAGTTGAATGGGTGGCAATAGATCCACCTTCAAGAGAACCTTCCACTTAGGCCAATCCCTTATTGTTTTAGTGTTATTTCTTATAATTTATTTGGTTGTGTTAATTTTTAATCATAATATCTATAATTAATTTATAGTAAAAAAATTAAAATCACATGTTTACTATGAACTATCATATTAGTTTCCATTTTTTTAATTAATAGATAGTATAATGTGTTCTCATTAAAAATAATTATGTTTTTGAATGTATTATATTGTAATAAAAGTTTTACAATTTTTAAATCAATTTGAAGTTTGATTAAAAACAATTTATGATAGTTGTTCAACATATTACGTTTTTATGCTAGTATTTTAGTGGATTTGGATTTGTTTATGCCTCTCTAGCTAGAGGTTGTTTTAAAAGTTTCCAATCGCTCTTGGTGTTAGCCCTTGGATTATGAAGATATCTCATTTCATTTTTGGAGGTGCTTTAATACATTCATTTGGCATCTGAATGCCCCTATTTGAAGGTTTCTTAGACTTCATATTGTTGTCAATATGCTCTACATGAACACCTTATAATAGATGTTGTTGATGATGGTTCGGGCTCAGAAGCTTCTGAGCCTCCTTCTGATGATGGGAAGGATTATCTTCCCCCACTACATGACTCTTTTTCTATTGGGATTCCTTCAGGGACCTCCCTTACTATTGTTGCTACTTCAGAGACTATTGTGTAAACTTACCCTATTGATGTTATTATTCTGAACATTATTGGGATCTCCCCTAGTATTGTTGTTTCTATTGGGACTATCACAGGGATCTCGATTATTGTTGCTACTAAGTTATCGACTACTACTATAGGTACATAGTTTGCTATTGGGGTTGATGTTGTTGTGTCCACTACCAAGGCTCCACCCCCTTTTGAGGACTTGGTGAGTTTTTCATCTCCTTCATTTCCTATTTCTGTGAATGGATATTTTAATGATTATTGGATTGTTGTCAAAAGGAGGAAGTGAGGTCTTGATAATCATGTTTCTTAGACTCACTTTTGGGCAAGGGTGTTCATTTGGTTAGGTCAGGTTCTATTATTTTTTAGTTTGTTGATCCTTGCAGCATTATTGGCGTATAGTTGCGTAACCATTTTGGCTTTATTGTCTAACTACTGTTACTACGTTGTTTCTAGATTGAGGGTGGCCTTTTTGTTTTTTGTCATGGGGGTTGCTTTGTACAGGGCTCAAGACCCTTTTTCCCTTTTGAACTAATCAAAAATATATTAAGTTTCTAATAATTTCTTAATTGATTGAAATGTTCTCAATAAGGACTAAATCCCTCTCAAACAAGAGGGACCTCGATGATACCTATTATTTCCAAACACCAACTAATTGAATAAAAAAATCTTTATGAACTTTCATCATGAAATACAAAATGGGATAATGATCATTAATATTTAAAATCCAGGATATTGTATAAAGAAACTCAAACTCAACAGTCTTAATGGTTCTTTGTTTGTTGTTTTTAATAGTTTTTTATTTTTATTAAGTTTTAAAATCTATTAATATTCTAACATTAATTCAATGAAAAAAGTGTATTATCCATTAATAATGAAATTAAAATATATATTATTAATTTAGATTAAAATATTTTAAATTATAAAAAAAGTTAACAATCTAAGATAATATTCTACTAAGGTGATTTGGTGTATTTTAAAGATATCAATCTAAGTTAGATGTTCTATGAAGGTGTTGCTCCTCTTAAGTGGTATAAAGAAATTTTTTAAATATATTCAAAATTTAAATAATAAAATGTTTAAAAATTAAAATAATAAAATCTTTCTTAAATTTGTAGTGTAATGATTGTCAAAACTGTACTAACAAATTAAAAAAAAACTGTAAGTTTTTTCTTTTAATATCAAAATTATATATTGACTCAATGTTATTCCTAATTCTATAACAATTTTTTAGTTATCACCTTACTCAATTTCAAGTCATGAAAGTTTTATTGTGGCTTCACAAATAGATGAAAAACCATATTTTGACTTCACTTTATAAAATTGACTAGAGAATTTGGTGATGTAGCTTCTTATTTGATCTTTACATGTTCCTAAGCAACATTTAAACCAATAAAGTGTGCACATGTTAAATAGATTGGTGAAAATCCTAAGCATTTACAATTACCTATCTCGCATAATTGTATTCAAATCTAGCATAAATCTTTGTTCATGTGAGTGCAATCTTAACTTATGTTAAAAAATATATTTCAAATCCTCTCCAAGATAATAAAATGCAACTACATGCACCTGATATAATATTATTTAGATATAATACCTTGGGACTTGATGGTTGAAGGAAGAATTAAATTCATGTTTAAATTTATTTGATAACATGTAAATTTTTCTTAATAATATTTTATAAAATACACATGAGATAATAGGCATAGATGGGAGGAAAGGATATTGAAATGATGAAGGGTAAAATTATATATACTCATCATGGCCACCTCAACACATGGGCCAACCATAAATGATAGTAAAATGTGAAATTCAAGGTACAAACAACCCAAAATCTAAAGGAACAATCGTCTAGACAAACTAGGATAAAAGAACATATCCCAAGAGAAAGGTTTAGACATTTTTATAGAATTCAAGCTAATATATAGGAAATTGAAAAATAGATCTCTAGGTTATTATACTTTAATGCACCATGTACTTTATGGATATTATATGATTGGTAACAATGTACATAAAATCATATAGAATGTCTAAGTCAAAGGATAATAATATGAGGCCCAATATAAACACAATTGTATTAAAATATCCAAATGTGTGCACATATATCGAGTGTGATATAATATAAAAAAGGCATAACAAAAAAGGGGTTTTAAATAAAAATAGTGTGCCTTCACTAATTTCAGATATTATGGACACCAATATAATAACTTCTCTTCTACTTGGGTGGGAAATACTTTTTCCTTTGGCTATATAGGATGTTTCAGCTAAGTGGGTGGCAATAGATCCACCTTCAAGAGATCCTTGCACTTTGGCCAATCCCTTTTTTCAAGATGATCCACCCCTTCATTGTTTTAGTGTCACTTCTTATACTTAATTTGGTTGTGCTAATTTTTTATTATAATATCTATAATTAATTTATGGTTTTTAAAAAAAAAAAAAAAATCACATTCTTATTATAAATTATGATATATATTTTTTCATTTTTTTAATTAATAAATATTATAATGTGTTCTCATTAAAAATCATTATGTTTTTGAATGTATTGTAAAACTATCTTTGCAATTGTTAAATCAATTTGAAGTTTAATTAAAAACAGTTTATTATAGTTGTTCAACATATTAACTTTTTAATTATTTTTTAATCAATTGAAATGTTCTTAATAAGAAGGGCTAAATCCCTCTCAACAAGAGGGACCCCAATGATACCTATTATTGCCAAGCACCAACTAATTGAATAAAAAAATCTTTATGAACTTTCATCATGAAATATAAAATGGGATAATGATCATTAATATCTAAAATCTAAGATATTGTATAAATAAACTCAAACACAATAGTTTTAATGGTTATTTGTTTGTTGTTTGTATTAGTTTTTTTATTTTTACTAAGTTTTAAAAACTATTAATATTATAATATTAATTCATAGAAAAAAAAATTGTATTGTCTATTAATAATAAAATTAAAATATATATTATTAATTTAAATAAAAATATTTTAAATTATAAAAAAATATTTTAATCTCTCTTTTATCATTA
Source organism: Torreya grandis (assembly GCA_037957365.1). Lineage (NCBI taxonomy): Eukaryota > Viridiplantae > Streptophyta > Pinopsida > Cupressales > Taxaceae > Torreya > Torreya grandis. Next base: position 78,548 of record JARHVA010005799.1, read on the forward strand.
TATTTTTATTGTTTAAAGGTGAACAAATCTTAAACATGTAAAATATGCAAGTGTAACAAAAATCATCTTTAAGCTTTTTTCTATATTCTATTGAGGTGATTCGTTATATTTTAAAGATAACAATCTAAGTTAATATTCAGCTGAAGTGATTTGGTATATTTTAAAGATAACAATCTAAGTAAGATGTTCTATGAAGGGGTTGCTCTGTTTAAGTCATATAAAGAAACATGTTAAATATATTAAAAATTTAAATAATAAAATTTTAAAAAATTAAAATAATAAAATCTCTTTCAAATTTGTAGTGTAACGATTGTCAAAACTATATTGAAAAAAAGTCAATTGTATATTTTTTTATTTTAATATCAAAATTATATACTAATTAAATTGATTATATTTTTAAAAATGCAATAATAATTTTATTCAAATAGTTAATGTTTTCAAATAAATAAAAATTTAAAAAATATGAAACCACATTAATTTGACAATTAAACTGTTACATAAATTTCTAACTACTATTATCTATTTGAAATTACTCTTTTAATTTTTATTTTTTAAGGGATAGTACTTACAAATCTTTTATATATAAATATGTGTTGCAAATAATTTTCATAATAGGTGAAATTAGATATTTACGGAAAAGTAAAAAGTAAATAGTAAAGTCAATATTTACCATGAGGTAAATAGTAACAGGGTGTTAGTAAATTAGTATTTACTATAGTGGATATAACAGTATGGTTAATATGGTAATATGATATTGTGGTTTAGATATATTGTTATTTGTTATAACAATATATCATAATAAGTTTGCTTATTTAGTGGGATTTTGGGTGTGAGAGAAAACAAGGGAGAGAATATAAGAATATAATTCCTATTAATATGTAATCTCACATAATGTATTAATTAGTGAATTCAGAAAATAAAGATGATATATTTATGTTGAAAGAATCTACTGTATTCGGCTCTCTTGATTATTCGTTTGCATGAGTTGATTCATTGTATAAGCTCCTCCAATTTCTATCCTTGGTATCAGAGCGGGGATCCTCTAATGGATCCTCTAATGGAAGTATAGAGCCACAGGGATTTTAGGGATGAGAGTCTTTATGCTGCATACGGCTTCCTTCATGGATCATTCATATCTTTGTGTTGTGCAACTTGATTCTCTAAAGTGTGTTATTTGGTGATATACTGTTGTTTTCTGCCTTGTGATTGTATTCAGATAGCCTACCAATTGCGTCGGAGAGCATTTGGGTTTAAGTTTTGTGCATCATCAATATTATAAAGAATTATTTTTGGGTCCATCCTGGGTGGATTTATTCGATCGATCTCCTCATACCAGCCATTCAAGACCAACAGGTGCTACATTGTGATCTAGCTGAGATAGATCTGATCTCATTGCAAAGATGCTAAGAGAGAACAACTACGTGTATATGGGTGAATATGCGTACTGAATTAGATTAAGCAGTTCTGTATTGAAGGCCGTTGAAACACCTGATATTGACTTACATTCATCTTATTGTCTATGCATTGGTTCAAAGTTCAAAGCGCCACTTTTTATCAAATTTGCATCAAGATTCTCGAAACCACAAAACACTACATCAGATCATGTGCGCCATTCATTTTGAGACGTTAAATGTTTCACTGGTTTTATTTATTATGGTGGTCGATCCAATGAAATAAAATAGACGTGTGTCAATACGCATCATTTGCCATTATTCTTCATGCGGACATCAAACCTAACATTTTCAACTTGTGCATCACTTTCTGAGAATAAGTTCTTGTGAATTACTTACAATCTTGACATCGATCTTATCAAGCTACGTTCTATTTGTCTCGCCAGCTATTCCACCTTCACCGGTTGATGGTTATCTTCAGTCATAGCTACAAGTCTGTGTTTTTCTTAATAGTTATGTTTTAAGATCTTTGTGTCGTATACTTTGTTCCACATGTGCATCCATGTTTAGGAAAATTCTCGTCTTATTATTAAGTCCATGGTATATGCAAAAGGTTTACGTGTAGTTTGGATCTTAATTATTTTTTATTTGAAAAGTAATATTTCTTATTACTTTTTGAATATAGTTGTCATAGGTGAATATTGGGAGTCTAGTGTCAAATTTTATAAATGGTCTCTTCATATTTTTTTTTTTAAATATCAAAATAAGGTCATAGTCTTTTTCATTTGTGTTTAGTATCAAATGAGTCAAAAATTTGTTTATATTTTTGAGTTATTTTCCAAAAGACTTTAAAAAGTAAGTCTTTTTAGAAAGTTGTTATTGTCAAAAAAAAATTTAAAGTAGAAAAGTCATTTTTGTGTCTATGTCAAAATTGAGTTGTTTCAATATTTTATGGTATTATATTTTTTAATTCAAAAATATTTTGTACAGATGTATTTTTTGGTGTACCCAACATCGGGTAAGCATGTCAGTATCATGAGGGGACCCCATTTCAGTTAAAATGACATGTAGTTGAGTTTCATTGAGATATCCCCTAAGTGAATAATGAGATACTGGATGATGGAGGCTACATGAAGGAAGGAGGTCTTTCAAAAACCTCTTATCAGTCGCCAAAGATAGAGCTGCATCATGTTTTGGCGACATGTGCATTGTGTTATTTTTTATTTTTTTTAATATGGTAGTTACATTTGATTTTCAACACGTGTAAAAATAAGAACAGTTGTACCTGTTCAGTTGTGTGAAGATATTCCCATGTAACCCTTTTTATATTTACATTGGAGAATGTATATCTAAAAAAATTGTAGCAATCATGATGAAAGGTTAGTGGTAAACCTGTGAAAACTATGTTGTAAGGTTACTGGTGAACCTAAGAAAACCATTATGTAAAGTTAATTATGAACATCAGAAAACCATTCTGTAAGGTTAATGGTGAACATAAGAAAACCAATTTGTAAAGTTATTGGCAAACCTGTGAAAACTATTTTGTAAGGTTTTTGGTGAACCTAAAAAACCAATTTTACATGAGAGAGATGTGCAATGACACATGTATGTAGAGAATATCATGAGCATATGAAGGTGGAGCATGCTACAATCAGAAAACAAAGATATATCATAACACGTAAAAACTATGGAGGAGAATGTTAGGAATAGTTTTCACATTAGGTGAAGTTAGGTATTTACGAGAAGGTAAAAAGAAAAGATTAAGGTTGATATTTACCATTAAGTAAATACTAATAGGGTGTTAGTAAATTAGTATTTACTGTTGTGGTTATAACTGTATGGTTAATACGGTGATATAATATTATGGTTTGGATATATTGTTATTTGTTATAACAATATATCATAACAGGTTTGCTTATTTAGTATGATTCGGGTGTGAGAGAAAACAAGGCAGAGAATATAGCAATATAATTCCTATAAATATGTTATTTCATGGAATGTATTCATCAGATAATTTATAGAATAGAAATAATATATTTGTGTTGAAAGAATTTACTTTGTTCGGCTCTCTCCGTTATTTATTTGAATGAGTTGATTCATTATATAATCTCTTCCAATTTCTATCAATAAGTCCATTTTTTAAAATATGATATTAAATAAAATATTTATAAAAAATTAAACTCATATTTTATTTTTCACAATTTTTTTCATTTTAATTATACTAATATAATTTTTAACTAATAGTTATAAAAAAAATTCTATTCTTATTTTTTAAAATATTAAATTAATTAATAATTTCATTATTTTCTCTAGATTTTTTATTAAAAAATAATAATAAATATCTATTTAATTATATTCTTATACTAATTTCTATAAATATCTTTAATAATAATAATAATAATAATAATAATAATAATAATAATAATAATAATAATAATAATAAAATTACAATCAAAATATTATCATTTTTTTTATTGATTTATTATAAATAAATAAAAATCTAAATGGATGTCACACTAACAGTTTAAATTCCCCTCATAATCAAAGTTAATGTCAAAATATAATTTTGAACTTCTTCTCATGTCATGAAGGTTTGGGAGATTGCGTTGTCATCCAGAACCATATTACTGTATCGAATGTGATCAAGGGGTCTCTAGCCATGACATCTGGGTCATTTATCCCATTAAATCTTATTGCCTTTTTGGTCGTTATATAGTTATAATTATTTCTCAACATTGAGTACATTCTTTAAAATTATTTTCTATTAATGTCTCTAGTCTGGCTGAATGAATAGAGGTACGTGCCATGATAGTTGCATGGGGCCTCGACCATAATACTATTTTCTAGGAGTGCAAGGAGGTTAATGTGAGTTTTAGTAATCTCTATGCCCAATCTCTTTAGGGAAACAATATCCTCATGCTATGGAAAATCTAGTTCTAAAAGAGAATGGAATTCATTACTAGTGGCTTTGTGTGATGTTTGCCTAAAGAAAATAGCAAGCTCTCTTCTCTAAGTAGTGGCATCATGGATGGCACCAAACCCACTAAAGGCATTAGCAACTATAATGAAGGAAATGTAATTGTAGAAGTCATTGGATAGACACGCTACATCAATTTTGTGCATCAACATTTCTTTGAACACATTTTTAGTAATAGTGGAGGCAACACCTAGACCTAGAGGACTCGAAGGTGGGATGGCAGGAGTTGGCGTTGACAAAGGCACATTACATGGGGCATCAGAGGGGGGTATGAATTGGGATAGGGAGGTAGGAAGGGAGGCTCACTAGTCTCTGATAAAGAGAAGAAGACATATAAGGAACCTAGTGAAGTTTGGAAAGCAAAAAATTAATCCATGATTGGTCAAACTACTCCATAGAAAATAGCAAAATTTATTGGTGATAGATAGTGGTTGATCAAATCATATTATTGGTGATAAGTTCACATTCAAAAAATTGAGAAAATTTAAGGTAGGATCTATCAGCTTGGGAGACGTTACAATGACAAATATCAAAGGTAAAAGAACCTTGAACATAGATTGTAAACTTCCTACACATGATGTCCTTTATGTTTAACGATTGATGCATAATCTACTAAGTGTCACCCAAATGTGTGATAATGAATACAAGGTCACATTTTATGCATAAGGCTACAAGTTAAAGAGATCTGGAAGAATATTTGTAGAAGGAAAAAGGAATGAAAGCAATATCTACAATCTTGTTGAAGTAAATTGAAATAATTGCATGATAGGAAAATTTGATGAAAGCTAGTTGAGGCATAGGAGAATGAGTCATGAAAACTTTGATAATATAGTCAAACTGAGCTCAAATAAGTGTGTAAGACACATGCCCAATATAACAAAACATACAAATTCTACTTGCAAGGAATGTCAACTAGGCAAGCAGACAAGGGTCAGATTCCAAAAAAAAGAGTATGCAACTACAAAGCCTATACAACTAGTTCATACTGATCTTTGTGGTCCTAACAAGACAAGAAGATCTAAAGGAGAGAGCTACTTCATGTTATTTGGAGATTAATACTCGAGAATGAAAAGGGTAACCTTTTTGAAGGACAAATCTCAAGCCTTGGAGAAATTCAAGATTTTTAGAGCCATGGTTGCAAATGAGATTGAAATTAAAATCAAATGCTTAATATCTAATAAAGGCATAGAAATCACATCGGATGAATTCATAGATTTTTTTGAGAAGCATGGGATATAAAGGCACTAGTCTACAACAAGGAATCCATAGCAAAATGGAGTTGTTGAGAGAAAGAATATGACAATCAAGGAAATGGCCAGAATAATGCTAAAGAATGACATGTTACTTGATGCATTTTGGAGAGAATCAGTCCAAAAAATAGTATACATATTAGATAACACTCAACTGAGGGTAAATGGTGACAAAAATCCTTATGAGATATGGTATGGAAAGCCTGCATCTATTAAATACTTCGTAGTGTTTGGGAATAAATGTTACATCAAAAGAAAGGAAGATAAATTGAGAAGCTTTGAATCAGTTTGTGATGAATGATTATTTCTTCATTATTCTAGTTAAATAAAAGCCTATGTATGTTAAAATAAGATGATACATAAGATAATAGAGAGCATTAACATCAAGGTCAAAGAAGGCATAAAACATGTTGAACCTAACAAGGAAATTAGTATTGAAGAATCAGATCTTAAAAAACAAGCATATATTGAAGATGCTGAGAAAATGAATGAAAAACCACCTCCAAGAATTATTCAAAAGGATCATCCTAAAGAGAAGACAAATATCAATAAGAATGAATGAATTCAAATAAGGAGAAGAGATGCAATGAACAAGGATCAAGTAAGTTTTTCTCTAATGTCTAAAATAGAACCTAAGAGCTATGTTGAAGCCAACAAGGATGAGAATTAGCTTAAATTCATGGAACAAGAACTAAGCCAAATTAAAAAAAACAAAACCTAGCAATTGGTTCCAAGACCCTCAAAAAATAAAGTGATAGGTACAAGATGGGTTTACCGAAACAAACTCAATAAAGATGGAGCTATTAGAAGAAATAAATAGAGATTGGTGTGCAAAGGATATACACAAGTTGAAGGCTTAGATTTTGAGGAAACATTTGTGTATGGACCATCTAGTGTTATTGGCCACCTGCTTGTTTATATTAACAGATAACATTACATTAAAAAACCATAAAATTTTTAGTCATTCTTGTAAATTAGAAGATAATGGAATTAATAACCAGTGGTTTCATGTGATGTTTGGCAAAAAAAAGTAGTAAGATCTTTCCTCTAAGTAGTGGCATCACCTTTGGTTCCAAACCCATTGAAGTCATTGGTAGCTACAATGAAGGTATTTTAATTATAAAAGTCCCTGGCTAGACATTCTACATTATTTGTGTATCAACATTTCATTAAACACATTTTTGGTAATAATGGAGGTAACCCTTGGACCTGGAGGACTCAAAGGTAGGATAAGAGGAGTTAGGGTCATGAGAGATGGGGTGGTAGGGGGTGGAGGAGGGGGAGGGATAAGGAAGGTAGGATGGTAGGTTCACAAGTCTCTTATAAATAGAAGAAGAGGACATATAATAAACCTAATGAAGTGTGGAAAATGAAAATTCAATTTGTGATTGTTCAAACTGCACTCCATCCCAAACAACAGAATTTATGGGTGATAAGTAGTGGTTTCTCAAAGCATATGATTGGTGATAAGAGAAAGTTCAACAAATTGAGAAAATGTAAGGAATGATCTATCATCTCGGGAGGAAAAATAATAGTAGACATCAAAGGTAAAGGAACCTTGAAAATAGATGGTGAACTTCCTACACATGATGTCCTTTCAGTTGAAGGATTCAAGCATAATCTACTAAATGTTAACCAAATGTGTGATAATGGATACAAGATCACAGATGATGCAAAAGGATATATGTTAAATAGAACTGGAAGAATAGTTATAAAAGTGAAAAGGATAGGAAGCATTATCCACAATCTTGTTGAAGTAAATGGAAATAGTTGCATGATAGGAAAGGTTGATGAAATTTAGTTGTGGCATAAGAGAATGGGTCATGTCAACATTGATATTCTAGTGAAATTGAGCTCAAATAAGTGTGTAAGACACATGCCCAATATAACCAAACTTACAGATACTACTTGCAAGGATTGTCAACTAGGCATGTAGAAAAGGGTCATATTCTAAACAAAGGAGTATGCAACTACAAAGCCTCTACAATTAGTTCATAATTATCTTTGTGATCCTACCAAGACAAGAAGATATAAAAGAGAGAGGTATTTCATGTTATTTGTATATGACTACTCAAGAACGACATGGATAACCTTTTTGAAGGACAAATATCAAGATTTAGATGGATTCAAGATCTTTAGAGCCATTATTGAAAATGAGAGTGTAAAAAAAATTAAATGATTAAGATTTGATAAAGGTGGAAAATTCATCTCAAAGGATTTCATAGAATATTGTGAGAAGCATGGGATCAAAAGGCATTACATTGTAGCAAGGACTCCAAAGTAAAATGGAGTTGTTGAGGGAAAGAGCATGACAATGAAGGAAATGTCTAGAATAATGCTAAAAGAGGCCAAGTTACTTGATAGATTTTGGAGAGAAGTAGTAAAAACAACAATATACATATTGGACAAAGTTTAACTGAGGTTAAATAGTGATAAAACTGCCTATGAGATATCATATGCAAATCCTACCACTGTTAAATACTTTAGAGTATTTGAAATCAAATGCTACATCAGAAGAAAGGAAGAAAAATTGGGAAGCTTTGATTCAAGATGTGATGAAGGAATATTTCTTGGTTATTCCACTAAAAAAAAGCCTATATTTTTTACAATAAGAGGATACACAAGATAATGGAGACAATCAATGTCAAGGTCAAAGAAGGCATAAAACAAGTTGAACCTGATAAGGAAATCAATATTAAAGAATTAGATCTTGAAGAAAAAGTAGATATTGATTAAGGTGTGAAAATGAAGGAAAACACACATACAAGATTTGATCAAAAGGATCATCCTAAAGAGTAGATAATTAACAATAATAATGTAGGATTTCAACCAAGGAGAAGAGATGTAATGAATAAAGAGAAAATAAGTTTTGCTCTAATATATGAAATAAAACCTATGATCTATGTTGAAGCCAACAAAGATGAGAATTGGCTTAAAGCCATATAAGAAGAATTAAACCAAATTGAAAAGAACAAAACCTAGAAATTGGTTCTAAGACCCTCAAACAAGAATGTGATAGGTACAAAATAGGTCTATATAAATAATCTCCTTGAAGATGGATTTGTTATAAAAAATAAATAGAGATTGGTGTGCAAAGGATATGCATAAGTTGAAGGCATATATTTTGAGAAAATAGTTGCTATAGTTTCTAGATTGGAAGCTATAAGAATGTTTCTAGCATTATCTATTTATAATAAGTTCAAAGTCTATCAACTGGATGTCAAGTCAACTTTCTCTAATGGGAACCTTGAAGAGGAAGACTACATAGAACACCCTACAAGTTTTTAGTTTTCAGAGCAAGAAGATTATATATGCAGATTGAAGAAAGCATTGTATGGTCTAAAACAAGCACCTAGATCATCGTATTCAACATTGGACTAGTACCTAAAAAAATAAGGATTCAATAAAGAATGTGTAGACAACAATATGTTTTTAAAATAAAAAGGTGTGCATATGTTGATTGTTGTTGTTTATATATATGACATCATCTTTGGTGGTGACAATAAAAAAATGTGCAAAGAATTTGCTACATAAATGTAGTGTCAATTTGAGATGTCTATGCTAGGAGAAATTTATTTCTTCCTTAGTCTAAAAATAACACAAACTATTGGGGGAATCAATGCCGATCATGGGAGAATCATCAAAATGATTCACCCTTTTTAGTAGGGAAGTTGCTTCATCTGTGTTAGTTTGTTCCAACTACAGGCAATTTTAAGATTAAATGTGTAAGCTTGTTAATAGTAGGTTTATATGTGGGTAGGTAGGTTAAAGGGTTATGATTTCATGGGTTGTAATTAGATTTAGGTGGTTAGAGAGGTAAAATGATAATTTGTAAAACAAATTACTGTTTGTTTAAAATTAAATAATTTAAACTTTAGGATAGGGATATTTAGGATAATAAAATAATAATAAAGGACCTATGACACTGAATAAACCATAGATGACTTACAAAATAATAGTGTCTGCACTTACTTTGATTTACATCTCATTTGTTTACATCTTCATGTGTGATGTTCTTATTGCTAACGCTTTGAATTCTTGGGTTGGAATGTTTTTAACAATCCCAAAATGTCTAAGCCAAGGGAAACCTAATAATAAGATAAAAATAAAATGAATGGATTTTGATGAAATCATAAATAAAATAAAGAAAATTAAGAAAAATAGGCCTGAAGGGAATGAGGATAATGAAATCCTAGATTCGATGATCATGTTCACCAAAATATTTTAACTTATTTTTGCACAAGGTAATTACATATACAAAACATGATAAATTAATCATAATAAATATGTGTGATAATACAATTATAAAAAACATGTAAATCTAATATGATAACCAAAATACTAATGGTATGGAAAAACACTAAACAAGTAATAGAAATGCACCACAATGGAAAGACAAATTAATAAAATAAAATCATAGATATTATTTCTTGAATATGATATTGAATTATAATACAGACTTGACTTATTTCTAGAATATAAATATAATTATTTTACTATTAAATGGATAGAATTGATAAACTGATGATTCTAAATAGGAAATAATTGACAAGCTACCAATTATAACTCAACATTATTGATAATTTTATAACAATTTTGTAATTATCTCCTTACATAATTTCAAGTCTTGAAAGATTTATTATGGCTTCACATTATAAAATTAACTAGAAATTTTGGTGATATAGCTTATTCTTTTATCTTGACCTATTCCTAAATAACATTTAAACCAATAAAGTGTGCACACATTAGATATATTGTTAAAAATCCTAAGCATTTATATTTATATATCTCATATAATGGTATTCAAATTTCACGTAGATCTTTGTGCATGTTAGTATAATCCCAAACCAATTAAAAAAAAATACTTCAAATCCTCTCCAAGATAGTAAAATGTAACTACATGCTCCTAACATAATCTTATTTAGATATAATACCTTGGAACTTGATGGATGAAGGATGAATTAAATTCATGTATAAATTTCTCTGATAACATTTCAATTTTTATTAATAATATTTGAGATAATAGCAATAGATGGGAGCAAAGGATATTGAAATGACAAATGGTAAAATTATATATACTCATCATGGGTGCCTCAACATGTGATCCAAACATAAATGATAGTAAAAGGTGAAATTCAAGGCACAAAGAACCTAAAAATTAGAGGAACAATTGTTTGGACCAACAAGGATATAAGAAAATATCTTGAGAGAATGTTTTAGAAATTTTGATAGAATTCAAGGTAATATAGATGAAATTGAATTATAGATCTATTGGTTTTAATACTTTAATGCATTATGCACTTTATGGATATATTATGATTGGTCAAATGCACATAAAATCATATGGAGTTTCTATGTCAAAGGATAATAATATGAGGCCTAACGCAAAGACATTTGTACTAAAATAACCAAATGTGTGAACATAGATTGAGTGTGATGTAATATAAAAAAGGCATAATAGAAAAGGGGTCTTAAATAAAAATAGTGTGTCTTCACTAATATAAGATGTTGTGGACACCAATATGATAACTTCTCCTCTACTTGGGTGGGAAATATTTTTTTATTTGGTTATGTTGGTGGCAGTAGATCCACCTTCAAGAGATCCTTCCACTTAGGCCAATCCCTTTCTTCAAGATGATCCACCCCCTCATTGTTTTAGTGGTATTTCTTATACTTAATTTTGTTGCGTTAATTTTTATCATAATAATTATAATTAATTTATAGTAAAAATAATAATGTCACATTCTTATTATAAACTATCATATATTTTTTTTCATTTTTTTAATTAATAGATATTATAATGTATTTTCATTAAAAATCATTATGTTTTTTAATGTATTATATTGTAAAAAATCTTTATAATTTCAAATCAAATTGAAATTCGATTAAAAACAATTTATTATACTTGTTAAACATATTAAGTTTTTAATTATTTCTCAATCAATTGAAATGTTCTTAATAAGAAGGGCTAAAGCCCTCTCAACAAGAGGGACCTCGATGATACTTATTATTGCCAAGCACCAACTAATTGAATAAATAAATCTTTACGAACTTTCATCATCAAATATAAAATGGGATAATGATCATTAATAGTCAAATAAAATCTTTAATGTTCTTTGTTGGTTGTTTGTATTAGTTTTTTATTTTTATTATGTTTTAAAATCTATTAATGTTATAACATTAATTCATTGTAAAAAATTGTATTATCTATTAATAATGAAATTTAAAATATATATTATTAATTTAAATAAAAATAATTTAAATTATAAAAAAATATTTTAATCTCTCTTTTATCATTATACTTTTATTTTTTAAAAGTGAATAAATCTTAAACAAATAAAAAACTCAAATGTAAAATAAATCATATTTAATTTTTTTTTTTATATTCTATTGAGATGTTTTGGTATATTTTAAAGACAACAATCTAAATTAATATTCTACTGATTTGATTTGGTATATTTGAAAGATAACAATTTAAGTTAGGTGTTCTAAGAAGATGTTGCTCCTCTTAAGTGGTACAAAGAAACTTGTTAAATATATTAAAACTTTAAATAGTAAAATCTTTAAAAATTAAAATAATAAAATCTCTCTTAAATTTATAGTGTAACTATTGTCAAAATGTACTTAAAAAAAAAAAACTACAAGTTTTTTTCTTTTAATATGAGAATTATATACTAATTAGATTTATTATATTTAAAAAAATATAATAATAATTTTACTCTAATTTTTAATATTTTAAATTAAAATAATTAAAAAACATGAGACCACTTTAATTTGACAATTAAACTTTTAAATAAATTTCTAATTGCTATTATCTTCTTGAAATTATTCTTCTAATTTTTTGTTAAGGGAAAATACTTACAAATCTTTTATATATAAATAGGTTCAATTTTTTTTAATATGGTATTAAATAAAATATTTATTAAAAATTGAACTAATATTTAATTTTTCACCATTTTTGGCATTCTAATTATACTACTATCACTTATATATATATATATATATATATATATATATATATATATATATATATATATATATATATATATATATATATATAAAACAAAAATCTATTCTTAATTCTTTTTAATATTAAATTAATTAATAATTTTATTATTTTCTCCAAAATTTTTATTAATAAATAATAACTAATATCATTTTAATTATATTATTAAGTTGGTTTCAAAAAATATCTTTAAAAAAAACCCTTCAAACTTTAAATTACAATTAAAATGTTATCATTTTTCTCTATTGATGTTGAGTTATGGAGCTAAAAGCTTCACTGTTGAGCTCTTGTGGAGGTTACTGGGCTTAACCAGTAATCGACATTGGTTAACAGGTAACTGGCATCGGCAGTATCACCAACATCAGTCAGGCGTGGATCAGAAGTGACCGACATCAGTCATATGCAGACTGACAGTGACCGACGTCGGTCACCTGTGTGTGTGCGTATGCATGCATTTTCGGAATTAGATTTGTTCTAATTTTAGGAGGACCAAGTGTTTGCATGTAAAGACTTATTTTAGTCTTGAGTTTATGTCTCTAATTATTGTATGCCTTGGATCCTATTTAAGAGACCCATGGGGCATGTATTGTAATTATCTAAGAAAGTAAGTAAGCAAGGTCAATTAGATCTACAAGGTGCAAGTTCAAGGAGATCAGCTGAAGCATGGGAATAACAACTCGATTATTGAGTTGATTGTAATTGAGAGAGAGAACTCTTGAGAAAAATATTGTACACCCAAGAGGTGTGGAAGAGTGATATTTCTTCATTATATTCTGGAAGAGTTTAATACAAGATTGTATTTTTTCTCATATTCTTTGCTATTTCTGGTTTCTAGTTACTTATTACTTCTGGTTCAATTCTGTGTTTAGTTGCTTATATATAAAAAGTAATCAATTGTACTCTAAGGTTCCTAATAGCTGGTATCAGAGCTAGGATCACTAACAAGTGGTAGAGTGGGTTAGTGTTTGTTGATTACAGGTTCACTCACAGGGGTTTATGTTTGAGTGGGAGCAAAGCAATGGCAGAAGAAAGTAAACTAAGAATAGAGAAATTCAATGGCAAGAATTATCAATTATAGAAGATGTAGATAGAAGATTATCTATATCATAAAGATCTATTTTTACTGTTGGGTGGGGTTGCAAGCAAGCCCACAGATATGCAAGATGAAGAATGGAATGTTCTTGATGGAAAGGCTCTTGGATCTATAAGGTTGAGCTTGGCATCTTCTGTGATTTCTAACTTATCACTGGCAAAGACAATGGTAGAGCTAATGGATACTTTGGAAAACTTATATGAAAAACCCTCAGCTTTGAATAAGGTATATCTTATGAAGCAATTATTTAGTTTGCAAATGCAGGAAGGTGGATCTGTATATAGTCATCTTAATGATTTCCATGAAATTATAAATCAATTAAATTCAGTCAAAATAGTTTTTCATGATGAAATTAAGGCTCTCTTAATCTTATGCTCTTTACCTGAATGCCGGCATAGCTTGGTAATGGCAGTTAGCAATACTGCATTTGCTTCAAATATCTTGAAAGTTTATGATGTGGTTAGTGTAATCTTGAATGAAGAAATTCACAGGAAAAGCATAGGGGAAACATTAGGTAATGCTTTAAATATTGAAAGCAGGGGAAGGCAAAGAGAGAAGGGAAAGCAAAGGAAATCAAGGTCAAAGATGGGAAGGAGATCCAAATCTAGAAATGGAGGTATAACTTGCTAGAATTGTGGAAAGAAAGGGCATGCAAAGAAAGACTGCTTGTTGAAGGATAACAAAAAAAATCAGCATGAAGGTAATAAGGAAGCAAATGTTGCAGGTATTGTTGCACAGGATGATCTTATATTTTATTTGGATAGTCAAGTAGAATCATGGGTTTTAGATTATGGTTCTTCTTTCCATGCAAACCCAAATAGAGAATTTTTCAATGATTATGTCCATGGAGACTTTGGAAAATTTTATTTAGGGGATGGTGAGCCTTGTCAAATTGTTGGCAAAGAAAAAGTGTAGCTAAAATTGCAGAATGGAAACACATGGGTGTTGAAGGATGTCATGCATGTACCCATCTTGAAGAGGAATTTGATTTCTACAAGAAAGTTGGGTGATAAGGGTTGCACAATAACTCTCACAGCGGAATTTTGGAAATTTTTCAAGGGTGCACTTGTATTAGTAAGAGGTAAGAGAGTAGGTACACTTTATCTATCTACTTGTATTACTAATTATTCTCCTATTTTATCTACTTCAGATGTAGATGCAAAGATGTGGCACTATAGGCTTGGTCACATGAGTGAGAAGGTAATGAATGTTCTTACGTCAAAAGGTAATCTTTCAGATTTGAAAAGCATAGATCTAGATTTGTGTGAGCACTGTATTTTTGGGAAACAGAAGAAAGTGAGGTTTCTCAAAACTGGGTCAACAAAGAAGAAGTACAGGTTGGAGCTTGTTCACACAGACATGTGGCGACCAGCTCAGGTAGCTTCTATTGGAGGATCACAGTATTATGTTTCTTTCATTGATGATGCTACAAAAAAGGTATGGGTTTATTGCATAAAGAGGAAATCTGATGTTTTTGACACTTTTAAGAAATGGAAAGTTTTGGTTGAGAATGAAACAGGTTTGAAATTGAAGTGCCTTAGATCTGACAATGGTGGTGAGTACTACAGCAATAAATTCAATAGTTACTATTTTATGAGTGGAATACGCAGGGAAAGGATGGTTCCAAGGACACCTCAACAAAATAGAGTTGCTAAAAGGATGAATAGAATAATAATGGAGCATGCACAGAGTATGAGGTTGCATGCTGGTTTGCCCTTAAAGTTTTGGGTAGAAGCTGTAGATACTATGATTTACCTGATTAACAGAGGACCCTCTACTGCTCTGGATGGTGAAATTCTAGAAGAGGCTTGGACAGGTAAAAAGGTAGATCTTTCATTTCTCAGAGTTTTTGGTTCTAAAGCTTTTGTGCACATTGATAAAGAAAATAGAAAGAAGCTGGATGCTAAATCCATGCAGTGCACTTTCATTGGTTATGGCTTTGGAGATTTCAAATTCTAGTTGTGGAATTTAGAAACTAACAAAATTATTAGAATTCATGATGTAGTTTTCAATGAGAAAGTGATGTACAGTGATCAGCTCAAGAGGCTAAATAATTCTGAGCAGGGCAATCTTGATTTGGATGAGGTAATGATCCAAAATGAGCTCGTGGGTAAAAATCATCAGTCACAGGAAAACAAAGGAACTAACGTCAGTCAGGCAGTAACCGACGTCGATCACATAAGAACTGACATCAATCAGATAGTAACCGACATCGGTCGGGTGCAGATAGAGAGATGATTGAGATCGATCACTGTCAGAATGAAATTTGGGTGGACAACAAGCTGTAAATGAGTCTCAAATGCCCATAAGGAGGACTGTAAGGGTAAGTAAACCTCCAATTCGTTATTCCCCTTCTTTATAGTACGTGTTGCTAACTGATGGTGGAGAACCAAAAAGTTTTGATGAGGCAATACATGTATAATCCAGGAAACAGTGGGAGCATGGCATGAATGAGGAAATTGATTCCTTGTAAGAGAACCAAACGTGGGATTTGGTTGAGTTGCCAGCTGGAAAGAAAGCACTAAAAAACAAATGGGTATATAGGTTAAAGGAAGGAGAGAATAGACAAATGAGACATAAGGCCAGGTTGGTAGTAAAGGGATTTGCATAGAAACCAGGTATTGATTTTGGTGAAATTTTTTCTCCTGTAGTAAAGATGACTTCTATTTAGACTGTATTGTCTTTATTTGCTATTGAAGATTTGCATCTTGAGCAGCTTGATGTTAAGATAGCATTTCTTCATGGAGATTTGGATGAAGAGATATACATGGATCAGCTGGAAGGTTTTGAGGTCAAAGGTAAGGAGAAACTTGTGTGCAGGTTGAAGAAAAGCTTATATGGTCTTAACCAAGCTCCAAGACAATTGTATCTGAGGTTTGACAGGTTTATGACAGAGCATGGCTTTAGTAAATGTCAATCTGACCATTGTGTTTATTTTACCAAATTGGATAATGGTAATTATATTATCATGTTGTTGTATGTAAATGATATGCTTGTTGTAGGTTCACACATGCAGGATATTACTGAGCTAAAGGTAAAATTGGCTCACATATTTTCCATGAAATATTTAGGAGCAGCAAAGAAAATCCTTGGCATGAGTATTAAGAGAGACAGGAAAAATCACAATTTGATTTTGTCTCAAGAGGATTATGTGAATAAGGTGTTGGAGAGGTTCTATATGTAGGATTCAAAATTGGTAAGCACACTTATGGCTGGACACTTCAAGATGAGCAAAGAACAATGTCCTAAATCACATGATGAGGTTGAGTACATGGGCAAAGTTCTATATGCTTCAGTAGTTGGGAGCTTGATGTATGTAATGGTATGTACTAGACCTGATATTACCCAAGCAATGGGAGTTGTCAGCAAGTTTATGGCCAATCCAGGAAAGGAATACTGGAAAGTAGTTCAATGGATTCTCAGATATTTGAGAGGGACCAACAGCAGGTATTTATGCTATGTAGGGTCAAGCACTTCTCTACATGGGTATGTAGATTCGAATATGGCAGGTGACTTGGATGGCAGGAGAAGCACCATAGGATATGTGTTCACTGTTGGTGGAATGGCAGTTAGCTAGATTTCAAAGTTAAAGAAGGTTGTTGCCATATCTACTATAGAGGCATAATATATTGTAGTCATAGAGGCTAGCAAGGAAATGATATGGATGACTCAGTTCATGGAAGAGTTGGGAAAGGAGCAAGAGTGTTGCAGATTGTATAGTGATAGTCAAAGTGCAATTCATTTAGCAATTCATTTAGTTTTTCATTCAATAACCAAACATTTATAGCTTAGGTACCATTTCATTAGATAGGTATTGTAGGATGGATAGTTGAAGCTGGAAAATATCCATACAGATAAGAACCCTGCATATATGTTAACAAAGCCGGTAACAAAGGAGAAGTTGAATCTTCATTCAACTTTTGTTGGTCTTCAAGATTGAACTTGAAGAGGGAGAAACAAGCCAGAGAAACAAGATAGAGGTTGTTGTTGTACAGGTACAGGTGCAGTTCTTTATCTCCAAGTGGGAGATTATTGAGTTGTGGAGCTAAAAGCTTCATTGTTGAGCTCTTGTGGAAGTTTTTGGGATTAACCAGTAACCGGCATCAGTTAACAGGTAACTGGCATCGGTAGTATCACTAACATTGGTCAGGCGTGGATCAGAACTGATCGACATCAGTCAGGGATCAGCTGACATCGATCATATGCAGACTCACAACAACCAACGTCGGTCACTTGTGTGTGTACGTATGCATGCATTTTTAGAATTAGATTTGTTCTAATTTTAGGAGGACTGAGTGTTTGCATGTAAAGACTTATTTTAGTCTTGAATCTGTGTTTCTAATTATTGTATGCCTTGGATCCTATTTAAGAGAGCCATGGGGCATGTATTGTAATTATCTAAGAAAGCAAGTAAGCAAGGTCAATTAGATCTGCAAGGTGAAAGATCAAAGAGATTCACTGAAGCTTGGGAATAACAACTTGGTTATTGAGTTGATTGTAATTGAGAGAGAGAGAACTCTTGAGAGAAATATTGTACACCCAAGAGGTGTGGAAGAGTGAGATTTCTTCATTATATTCTGGATGAGTTTAATACAAGATTTTATTGCTTCTCATATTCTTTGCTATTTCTGGTTTCTAGTTACTTAATACTTATGGTGCAATTTTGTGTTTAGTTGCTTATATATAAAAAGTAATAAATTGTACTCCAAGGTTCCTAACAATTACTTTATTAAAAATCGTGACTTTGATTATGAGGGTATTTTAAACAATCATTTGAATCTATAATAATTAAACAAGTTCATTTCAACTTGGCTATGTATTTATTTCAATTCATTTAATGATGAAAATTGGAGGGTTTTGTTTCACTTGTTTAAGAACAAAATATGTGTAAACAAGACTTTGTATGGTCCCGAGCAAGCTCTTTGATATTGTGTACTAAAAAAGATAAATATCCCATTCAACATGGATTCTATACGAATCCATATGATTCAAACCTATACTATAAAGAGAAAGGGGGAAGGTTTAGATCAGGTGTTACAATCAATGACCAAAAAAATACAAAAAAAGCATTAATAACTCCACCACTAATACATCAACTATGTTTTGTCAAGAAATTTCTCTGGATGTTTTTAAATTAACCTTGATCTTTCACATGATTTGATTAATTCGTCCATAACCATGTAGTAGTTTTCTCTAAATTTATAAAGTTTACAAACTTTATTGAATTTTATGAAAACTTCATTATCACTCATGAAAATTTAGAAATGTCAAAAAATACATATATACTTATATAATCATTCATTAATATTTGTATAACCTTTATGTATTTTGGACAATCTAAACAAAAAATTTCATAATGGTTTTTCAAATATTTTAAGTATATATTATGATTTACAAGAGTGAATACATTCATATGACTAGAATATTTAACAATTACAAGTTTTAATGGGTTTAACATTTTTTTAGAATTCTAATTTAAAAATAAAATTGAAAGAATGATATTTTATGTAATACACTTTTAAATGACGTTAACACTTAGTTTAATCTTGTCAATTTAAATGTAACTAATTCTTACAATTTTTTTATCATTGATGGTAATATGAATTAATACCATTCAATTTAAAATTAAGATCAACCTTGCAAACTTGATCACTTATTAAACCAAAGTTTGAAAAAATGAATGAGATTTTTAAATCCTTAAATATAACAAATATGATTATAGAAAATATTTTACTTACATAACATTTGTTAGAATTGTAAAGTTGATGGTTTGGGCACCCTTTAAATATGTAGTGTAAAATTTAAACAAACTTCTCCTTTCATCATGAACTTTTGAAATTCTTACTATCTTACCACAAAAATTTAATTTTCAATTTATAATATTCTAACATTAATGATTCTCCTCAAATCTCCTAATATTTAACATACAATTTAAAACCCTCTTATTATCTTTTTCGCTCTGAGCCTAGTTAAATTTGGTGTATGGATTTTGTATTGCAATTTCAATGAAATCCATTTTTGTCTCATACATCTATCAAATCAATATTCGGATATGATTAAATTAGTTTTCGATCTATCATGTGGAATTCTTGGAGATAAAAACAAACTTTAATGGCCAAAGAAAACATTGTCGACTAATCAAATAAAGTAAACGGCTTTGTAAAATATTCAAATAAGAAATTGGGCGTATCTCCTTTTACTAAAAACATCAACGATTGTCAACGAAACATGGAGGGAGACAAAGAACAATCGATCTCCACCATTTGAATTCCCACGATAATTTTTATGATTTGGTGCCGATTGGTGAGGGCAGCGCCATAGGGCTTCTGGTTATAGTAGTCGAGATTGGATCCGTAGCTTACTCCCAACATATAGCAATACCTCTTGTAAAACCCAATGCGGTCCTCCACCTTGGCATTGTACCCTGCCCGCATTCCATCCCTCCGTTAATGATATTCATGGTCGTTCCATAGCTGGGTAGTCTGCCTGCAGTGATGTCACTACCAGATGGGTTTCACTTCCATTTCATTACGTCATGGCATGAAGGTTTAGGAGATTACGGTGTCATCCCGAACCAGATCATTATCTTAAATCCGATCATGGGGTCTCTAGCCACGACATCTGGGTCGTTTAGTCCATCAAAGCCTATTACCTTTCCGACCTCTATATAGTTATAGATCCTGCTCAACATTAAGTATATTCTTTAAAATTATATTCTATTAATGTCTCTAGCCTGGCTGAAAGAATAGAGGTATGTACAATGATAGTTGCATGGGACCTCGACCATAATACTATTTTCAAGGAGCGCAAGGAGCTTGATGTGAGTTGCAGCATACCCATGCTATGGACCATTTGGCGCTGTCGGCCAACCTCATGTTTGTATTTAAATATAACACAAGCTTAACAAATCACAATACTGGCAGTCGTTATTGTATATTAGAAGAGAATGAAATTAGTTACCAGTGGCTTCGTACGATGTTTGGCTGAAGAAAGCATCAAGCTGTCTTCTCTGAGTAGTGGTGTCATCGATGGTGCCCAACCCACTCAAGGTGTTGAAAGCTAAAATGAAGGCATTATAATTGTAGAAGTCCCTGGCTAGACACACTACATCGTTTCTGTGCATCAACATTTCTTTGAACACATTTTCAATAATAATGGAGGCAAACCCTGGAACCGGACTCAAAGGCAGGGTGGGAGGAGTTGGTGTTGGGGGAGGTGGGGTTGCAGGGGGCATAGCAAGTAGAGGGGTTGGGGGAGGTGGAGGTGGGATGGGAGGTTCACAAGTCTCTGATAAAGAGAAGAAGAGGACATATAAAAAAACCCAATGAAGAGTGGAAAGTGAAAAATCAATCCATGATTGTTCAAACTGCACTCAATGTCAAAGATCAGAATTTATGGGTCATAGACAGTGATTGCTCAAAGCATATGAATGGTGATAAGAGCAAATTCACCAAATTGAGAAAATGTAATAAAGGATTGTCAATGTGGGAGACAACACAACAGTAAAGATCAAAGGTAAAGGAACTTTGAACATAGCTGGTAAACTCACTACACATGATGTCCTTTATGTTAAAGGATTGATGCATAATCTTCTAAGTGTCATCCAAATGTGTGACAATGGATACAAGGTCACATTTGATGCATAAGGCTACAAGTTAAAGAGAACTGAAAGAATAGCTATAGAAGTGAAAAGGAATGAAATCAATATTTACAATCTTGTTGAAGTAAATGGAAATAGTTGCATGATAGGAAAGGTTTATGAAAGCTAGTTGTGGCATAGGAGAATGGGTCATGTCAACTTTGATAATCTATTCAAATTGAGCTCAAATATGTGTGTAAGACACATGCCCAAGATAACCAAACCTACAAATACTACTTGCAAGCAATGTCAGCTAAACAAATAGACAAGGGTCAGATTCTAAACAAAGGAGTATGTAACTACAAAGCCTCTACAATTATTTCATATTGATCTTTATGGTCCTAAAAATAATAAGAGGATCTAAAGGAGAGATGTGCTTCATGTTATTTGTAGATGACTACTTAAGAGTGACATCAGTAACCTTTTTGAAGGACAAATCTCAAGCCTTAGAGAGATTCAAGATCTTTAGAGCCATGGTTGAAATTTAGATTAGAATAAAAATCAAATGCTTACGATCTGATAAAGGTGGAGAATTCACCTCAAATGAATTCATAGAGTATTGTGAGAAGCATGGGATCGTAAGGCATAACTTTGAAACAAGGACTCCATAGCAAAATAGAGTTGTTGAGAGAAAGAATAGGACAGTCAAGGAAATTACCAGAGCAATACTAAAGGAGGCCAAGTTACTAGATGGATTTTGGGGAAAAACAGTCCAAGGAACATTATACATCTTGGACAAAGTTCGACTGTGGGTAAATAGTCATAAAACTCCCTATGATCCATGGTATGGAAATCCTACCTCTGTTAAATACTTCAAAGTGTTTGGGAGCAAATTCTACATCAAAAGAAAGGAAGACAATTTGGGAAGCTTTGAATCAAGATGTGATGAAGGATTATTTATTGGTTATTCCACTCAAAGCAAAGCATATGTATGTTACAATAGCAGACTACACAAGATAGTGGAGAGCATCAATTTCAAGGTCAAAGAAGGCATAAAACATGTTGAACCTGACAAGGAAATTAGTATTGAAGAATCAAATCATGAAAAAGAAGTAGATAAAGAAGAAGCTGAGAAAATAAATGAAAACACACCTCCAAGATTTGTTTAAAAGGTTCATCCTAAAGAGTAGATAGATAGTAATAAGATTTTATACAAGGAGAATAGACGCAATAAACAAGGAGAAAGTAAGTTTTGCTTTAATGCCTGAAATAAAACCTAAGAGCTATTTTGAAGCCATCAAGGATGATAATTGGCTTAAATCCATGGAAGAATAATTGAACCAAATTGAAAAGAATAAAACTTGGCAATTGGTTTCAAGACTCTAAAACAAGAATGTGATAGGTACAAAATGGGTCTATAAAAACAAGCTCAATGAAGATGGAGTTGTTATAAGAGATAAATCAAGATTGGTGTACAAATAACACAAGCTTAAAAAAACACAATACTGTTAGTCTCTATTATAAATTAGAAGAGAATGGAATTAATTACCAATGGTTTCATGCAATGTTTGGCCGAAAAAAAGAAGCGAGATCTCTTCTCTAAGCAATGGCATCAAAGGTGGTACCAAACCAACTGATGGCATTGGAAGATATAACGAATGCATTGTAATTTTTTAAGTCCCTAGCTTGACACGTTACATCATTTTTATGCTTCAACATTTCATTGAACACATTTTTAGTAATAATGGATTGAATCCCTGGACTCGGAGGACTGATAGGGTGGGAGGAGTCAAGGTTGGGTGAGGCAAGGTACCAGGGGGTAGAGGAGGGTGAGGGGGAAGGAGAGGTGTGCTGGTAGGTTCAAAATTCTATGATAAAGAGAAGAAGAGGATATATAAGAAACCCAATCAAGTGTGGAAAGTGAAAAATCAATTCGTGATTGTTCAAACTACAATCCATGCTGGAAAGTAGAATTTATGGGTGATAGGCAGTGGTTTCTTACAACATATAAATGGTGATAATAGCAAGTTCATCAAATTGAGAAACTATAACAAATGATTTGTCACCTTGGGAGACAACACAACAATAAATATCAAAGATAAAGGAACCATGAAAATAGATGGTAAACTTCCTACACATGATGTCCTTTATGTTGAAGGACTAAAGCATAATCTGCTAAGTCTCATCCAAATGTATGATAATCAATACAAGGTCATAATTGATGAAGAAGGTTGTAAGTTAAATATATTTAGCAGAATAGTTGAAGGGTAAAGGAATGAAAGCAATATCTACAATCTTTTTGAAGTAAATGGAAATAGTTACATGATAGGAATGGTTGGTGAAAGTTAGTTGTGGCATAGGAGAATGGGTCATGTCAACTTTGATAATATAGTAAAATTGAGCTCAAATAAGTGTGTAAGATGCATGTCTAGGATAACCAAACTTATAGATACTACTTGCAAGGAATGTCAACTAGGCAAACAAACAAGGGTCAGATTCCAAACAAAGGAGTATACAACTAAAAAGCCTCTACAATTTGTTCATAATGATCTTTATGGTCCTACCAAGACAAAAGGATCTAAAGGAGAGAGGTATTTCATTTTATTTATAGATAACTAATCAATAATGACATGGGTAACATTTTTGAAAGACAAATCTCAAGCCTTAGAGAGATTTAAGATCTTTAGGCTTTAGAGAGATTCAATATCTATATAGACATTAGTGAAAATGAGATTGGAAAAAAACTCAAATGATTAAGATCTGATAAAGGTGGAGAATTCACCTCAAATGAACTCATAGAGTATTGTGACAAGAATGGGATCAAAAGGCACTACTCTAAAACAAGGACTCCACAGTAAAATGGAGTTGTTGAGTGAAAGAATAGGATAGTCAAGTAAATGGCCAGAATAATAATAAAGAAGGTGGAGTTACCTGATGGATTTTGGAGAGAAGCAGTCCAAACAATTGTATACATCTTGGGCAAAGTTCAACTTAGAGTAAATAGTGACAAAACTCCCTATGTACTATCATATGAAAATCCTGCCTCTCTTAAATACTTCAGAGTGTTTGGAAGTAAATGATACATCAGAATAAAGGAAGACAAATTGGGAAGCTTTCAATCAAGATGTGACGAAGGAATATTTCTTGGTTATTCCACTTAAAGAAAAGCCTATATATGTTACAATAACAAACTACACAAGATAGTGGAGAGCATTAATGTCAAGGATGAAAAATTCATAAAACATGTTGATCATGGCAAGGAAATCAGTATTAAAGAATCAGATCTTCAAGAAGAAGCAGATAATGAATAAGCTAATAAAATGAATGAAAATGGATGTCTAATATTTGTTCAAATGGATCATCCTAAAGAGAAAATAATTAAAAATAGGATTGAAGTAGTTCAACCAAGGAGAAGAGCTACCATGAACAAGGAGAAAGTAAATTTTGCTCTAATGTCTAAAATAGAAGCTAAGAGCTATGTTGAAATCATCAAGGATGAGAATTGGATTAAAGCCATGGAATAAGAACTGAACCAAATTGAAAAGAATAAAACTTGGCAGTTAGTTCTAGGACCCTCAAAAATAATGTGATAGGTACAAAATGGGTCTATAGAAACATGCTAAATGAAGATGGAGTTTTTATAAGAAATAAAGTGATATTGGTGTGGAAAGGATATGCACGAGTTGAAGCCATAGATTTTGAGGAAACATTTGCTCTAGTTGCTATATTGGAAGCTACAAGAATGTTTCTAGCATTATCTTTTTATAAGAAGCTCAAAGTCTATCAAATGGATGTCAAGTCATCTTTCTTGAATGGGAACCTAGAAGAGGAAGATTACATAGAACAACCTGAAAGTTTTCAGTTGTCAAAACAAGAAGATTATTTATGCAAACTGAAGAAAACACTGTATGGTCTAAAAAAGGTACTTAGAGATTATTATTCAAGATTGGACTAGTACATGCAAAAATAATGATTCAATAAAGGATGTGTAAACAACAATGTTTATTTTAGATCAAAAGGTATGCATATGTTGATTGTTGTTGTTTATGTAAATGACATCATCTTTGTTGGTAGCAATAACAAAATGTGCAAAGAATTTTCTACACTAATGCAAAGTGAATTTGAGATGTGTATGCTATGAGAATTTTATTTCTTCCTTGCTATACAAATAACACAAACTATTGGGGGAATCAATGCCAACCATGGGAGAATCAACAACAATTCACCATTTCTAGTATGGTAGAGGTTTCATCCATGTTGGTTTGTTCCAAATACATGTAATTTTAGGATTATATGCATAGGCTTGTTAGGAATAGGTTTATAAGTGGTTAGGTTGGTTAAAGGGTTAGGATTTCATGGGTTATAATTAGATTTAGGTGGTTAGGAAGGTAAAACTATAATGTGAGATCATCTTTGAATAAAATAATGTTGTAATAGTTGACCATCTATTTTTATGTACCATGCTTGAGGTGCTTGTTTAAGTCCATAAAGAGACTTAACTAGATGCCATACCTTATGTGGATGTTTGTCATCAATGAAACCTTCTGGTTGGGTCAAGTATACTTCATCTTTCAGATCACCATTCAAGGAATCACTCTTGATGTACATCTTCTGAAGTTTCCATCCATATTATGCTACCAGTGCACAAATAATTTTGATGGTCTTGATCTTCACAGTGGGTACAAAGGTCTCCTTATAATCAATTCCCTCTTGCTGAGCATAACCCTTTACAACAAGTCATGCTTTGTTTTTGTCGATGGATACATCTACCTTGTACTTTGTTTTGAATATCCATTTGCAGCCAATGGATTTCTTCCCTATAGGAAGATCAACAAGCTCACATGTCCTATTATTGATGAGGGCATCATATTCTACATCCATAGATTTCTTCCACTATGGTTGACTTAAGGCCTTTCAAACTATCTCTGGTTTGGTGTTGTCAACCACTGAATTCATGAGTGCAATATTTACTTCATCTCTCACATGTCTTCTTGTTTGAACTCTTGATGATGTGTTTGGAAGAGAACTTAGGAATGAGTATTTGATTGTAGAATCTAGCCATTTAGGACGTCATTATGGCTATGGACTTCATGAATAACTACCTTATAGATTACCATAATCAATTTAGAATTATACTTCTTACAGCTCACCTTCTTCATGCTCGTCATCTAACTATGGGAATAGTTTGTAAGAGGTGGTCTGGTATGTCCTTCTATGCCAATGAGTCAAATTATGACTTTTCACAGACCACATCATGGCTTTCATAAATCTTCCTTCTCTCAAGATCCATGAGATGTTATGCTTTGGAGGTAGGTCTATACCCAAAGACATACATTGGAGGGTCTTTGGTTCAATATTCTTTCTGTTCTTATCTAGAACATGCAGATAAGAAGTATAACCAAATACTCAAAGATGAGAAATAGATGGCTTTCAACCACTCCATACCTCTCTTGGTGTCTTATTTAGTAAGATATTTTTTGGTGTTCTATTGAGAAGATAGATAGTCATTTGTACTACTTCTACCTTTAATTGTGACATTGACTTTGTAGTGGATACTATGCAATAAGCCATCTCCATGGCTGAGTGATTATGTCATTTTGCTATTTCATTCTGTTGAGGTGTGTAGGGAGAAGTCAGGTGGTACTTCATACCGTGTTGCTTTATAAATGCAAATATCTCTTTTGGTTTGAATTCCCCCTCCCCCTTGATTTGAGTGAAGGAGTTGAAATTTTTGCTCAAACTGTGTAACAACACACTGATAGGTCTTGAAATGTGTAAGAGATTCACTCTTTTTTTATAGAAAGAAAACCCAAATCTTGTGAGAAAATTAATCAACAAACAACTGAAAGTACCTAAATCCTTGATGGAATGCTAGCATGGGTCCTCACAGATTAGTATGTAACACAACAAGTCATTCCTTGGCATGTGAGGAACATAGCTCAAATGAAACCTAATGTTATTTGCCCACAAGACAATCAGAACATATTGGAAAAAAATGAGAAAGCTAAGGAATTCCACACACCATTGCCTTAGAAATGAGCTAGAAGAGGGAATGCGTAGATAGATGCCCATATCGGTAGTGCCAAAGTGTAGTGGATTTTGTTGTAGAGGTAGCAAGTGCAACTTCACTACTTGAAATTGCATCTAGGGAAAATAACCCATCCTTCAAGAAGGCTTTAGCAAGAAACTAACCTTCTCAGGAAATGAGACATGATTTGATGCTTTCCTGGACTAGAAACTCTACTTTTATCTTGTGATTCAACAATTGATTGACAGATAAGAGATTTATTGTCAAACCAGGGACATAGAGTACCTTCACGAGAACATAACGTCTTGTCTTGAGAGGAATGGTGACATGTCCAATTACTTATATAACGTACTCTTTATCATCATCAATTTGAACTCGATCTCCAATTGGGTGAGTCATCAGTGAATCAAAGAGTTCCTTACATCCATTCATGTGCTTGCTAGCACTAGAGTCTATTAACCAAACATTGCTCACTTTTGTCGAGGTTTAGGAGACTAGTACAAGATATTCATGGGATCCATATGTTGTTTTTGCTACTACTTCATCATTTGATGCATTCTCCTCTTACATTTTTGCTGCTACATGCCCTTTCTACTTCCAATGTCAAGGATGTCTTTTATATTTCTTTAAATCTTATTTATTGGAAGAGCCCTCTTGACTGGATTGGCCTTGAGCCAAGGCATTATACCAGCAATGATCAGTATCGTGCATATGGGTTTTAAAAATGTAACACCACCACTTCGGCTTCTCAGTCTTTTGTTGTTGTTAATGTTGCTATGGCTAATTCTGAGGTCTTTTCTTAAATTCTGGACCCTGTTGCTTGGAGATGAGGGCTTTGTCCTCAGTTTGTTTATGCATGGACTATATTGCTTTCTCCTATTGAAGTAAATTGACTAGTTCTTTCAATGACAACACTTGCTTGGTAATGTTGAGTGTCATAACAAACATCTAAATCTGAGATGGGACAACTCTTTGCATGATTTGAACCAACATCTTGTCCTTGATCTTTTTTCTAAGCATAACAAGTTATGCTCGCAGTTCTGTAACCAACATCTTTCGAAGGCTAAAAATAGTAACCTATTATTTTTAGTACTCTTCAACCTTTTCACTTGATTTCGTATTCAGTGTATGAAAAATCGATTACAAATGCAGAATTCTAGTCTGGTTCTTCATCTCATAAATTATGGACAAAATGTCCCATGCCATTTTCGATGTATGTGCATCATGAACATGCGGTTGTACTTCTTCAATAATATTGAGAGTTATCATCATAAGCAATTTCACATCTGACTTGTCAACCTTCTTTTGCTCATCTTGGTTGGTAGAATGGGTCACTATTCTAGTGACGATGCCCCATAATTCTTCAAATTTAAGAATCCTTAGCATCTTCGTCTTTCAGGGAGAAAAATTTGGCCCTTTCAAGAGATAGGCATCTAACAAAAACAACTTGGGTTTAGACATTTTTTGTGTATGTTTTCTTACTTTATTTTTGCAAGAAAATACAAGCTAGAACAAGAAATATTGCTTCAAAGTTTCAATTTTTTTTGTATTTTTATTTATTTACAAAGAAGTGTACCTTTAAAAAGGTTTGACACTGTTTTCATCAACAACGGTATGTCACAGAAAGACGGGCTCGATATGCTCATGCAGTTAAATGCGGACGCTTCTCGGGGCGTTCTTCTTCACGTTCATCGTTTGCATCATAGCCTTCTTTGAGCTTTTTACCAATCTTCTGAGCTTGACACTTCACGTCGAATAGGAAATAGTTGAGGAGGCCCTGGCGTGCTAGTTCATCAAGATGAAGATTGTCGATGTCTTTGAGGTCAGCCTGTAAGGCAAAATAGAATCCTATGGAATTCATTCAAATTTCTTGTCTTCAAATTTCAAATATTTTTGAAATGTACCTTATTTACCGACTGCCACTTTTCACAACCTCCTATTTTCCTTAATCACTTGGTTACTTTTACAGCTGATTCAACGGACTGTTATGTCACTTTGATTTCCACGCTGTGCATTGCTACGTTTGCCATGTGTTATCCGATTCTGCTATTCTGTTGCGTTGAACAGGGACTTCTTCCAACAGTTTTGTAGTCTCTTACAGTGGCAGACTTGGCGTCTACACTTATACCTGATGAGAAAGCATATTCATTCCTTGTGGGCTGCGACTTGCTTCCGTTGCGTTCCAGGTTATTTCTGCAGGCTTTGAATATCATGCCTTAATAGGCTCTGATACCAAAGTGTGAGAAGAGAATAGAAACTTTTTATTGATATCGAAATGCAAACAAAAGTGGAATATATACGATGAGAAAACAGTTATAAAACTAGCCAAAGAATGACACCTAAGGACAAGTGTAAACTATCTGTAAACCATCGAACTATCATTACCGAACTGTCTTGTCAATATAATGTAATAAGTAGCTATATTAATTACGCCAACAACTACACGCTCCTGCTATAATCTTATTTATACGTAATACCTTGGAACTTGATGGATGAAGGAAGAATCAAATTCACGTATAAATTTCTCTGATAACATGTGAACTCTTATTAATAATATATGATAAAATACAAATGAGAGGACAGGTATACATTGGAGGAAACGATACTGAAATGACGAAGGGTAAAATTATATATACTCATCATGGGCACCTCAACACATGGGCAAATCATAAATGATAGTAAAAGGTGAAATTCAAAGCACAAATAACCCAAAAATTAATGGAACAATATTTTGGACCTACAAGGATATAAGAAAATACTCTGAGAGACATTCTTATAGAATTTAAGGTAATATAGATGAAATTGAATAATAGATTTATAGGTTTTAATATTTTAATGCACTATCTACTTTATGGATATATTATTATTGGTCAAAATGTACATAAAATTATATAGAATGTTTAAGTCAAAGGATAATAATATGAGGCCCAACACAAAGATAATTGTACTACAATAGCTAAATGTTTGCACATAGATCAAGTGTGATATAATCTAAAAAGGTACAATATAAAATGGTTTTCAAATAAAAATAGTGTGTCTATACTAATATA
The DNA here is from genome assembly GCA_037957365.1 of Torreya grandis. NCBI lineage: Eukaryota > Viridiplantae > Streptophyta > Pinopsida > Cupressales > Taxaceae > Torreya > Torreya grandis. The sequence continues at coordinate 108,922 of JARHVA010005799.1, forward strand.
AGACGTTGCGAACACTAATATGATAACTTCTCCTCTACTTGGGAGGGAAATACTTTTTCCTTGGGTTATGTAGGATGTTTCAGTTGAGTGGGTGGAAATAGATCCACCTTCAAGAGATCCTTCCACTTGGGCCAATCCCTTTCTTCAAGATGATCCACCCCCTCATTGTTTTAGTGTTATTTCTTATACTTAATTTGGTTGTGTTAATTTTTTTATCATAATATCTATAATTAATTTATAGTAAAAAAATTAAAATCACATTCTTATTATAAACTATCATATCTTTTTTTTAATTTTTATAATTTATAAATATTATAAGGTAGTCTCATTGAAAATCATTATGTTTTTAAATGTATTATATTTTAAAAGAAGCTTTGCAATTTTTAAATCAATTTGAAGTTCTATTAAAAATAATTTATTATAATTGTTCAACATATTAATATTTTAATTATTTCTCAATTAATTGAAATGCTTTTAATAAGAAGGGCTAAAGCCTTCTCAATAAGAGGGACCTCAATGATACCTATTATTTCCAACCACCAACTAATTGAATAAAAAAATCTATGTGAACTTTCATCATGAAATATAAAATGGGATAATGATCATTAATATTTAAAATCTAAAATTTTGTGAGGATGCATATATACTAAGGCTAACTAGTGATAGTAAAAAAAAACTATGTAATGAATAAAAAATTATCAATATCAAGATAAATCAATGTGTAAACTAGAATGTATAGTATGTAAAGGTAAAACCTAGTTATAACAACTATGTAGTAGATGCCCCTGAATGAGTGGATGTATCAAATGTATAAACCTATATTAGTGTAAATTCCCCCATTGAGTAGATGATAGCTAGTCTAGATCAGTGTAGTCGATAAGAGTCTTGTCTAGAATCTGCAAGCACTCAATAAGAAGTGAAGCATATGTGTATGATAAAACTGATTATACTAGGATAGACAACAATATGTAATATCTAGCAAGTAGTAGAAATGTAAACATAGCAATTCATACAATGTGTAAATTTTTTATGTTTTGAAATATTTAAATGTTTTTGTACTTTGACATGTTATATTATTTTTGTGTTTTTTGATTATAATCCATGTATAATTAAAAATATATATATGTACAAGGAACTAGAGAGAGGAGGATGTATGTACAAGGGTAGGAACCATACTAATTAATGAGCCTCATTAGAGACTCATTATCATCATGGTTTGTGTCAAAAAAAGGAATTATAATCACTTGTATATTTTAATTACTATGATGTATTTGAATGATAATGAAGTAGGAATCTATGTATTGTTCATCTTCAAAATCATAATATTTTTACACATTGAAACCATAATTTCCTAGTGTCCTAGAAGGAATTTTTGAATACTATAGAGTTGACCTTTCTAAATTATGTGTTGGAAGATTGATTGTGATTTTCCCTTTGAAACTATGCTTGTTGTAGACATATGGTGTTGTGGAGGCTCTTTTACTAGAAAACCTATTTCGAGAATGCTTGTTGGCTAAGCATGATTTTAACTGTGCAACTTAGGATCTTTCTCTTTTAGTAACATGTCCTATGTATCTTGATATTTTTCATTGACAAACTATATATCTGACTGATATGTTTTAGGATGTTCAATGAAGACCAAACCTTGTTAACAAATTTTATCAACTTCTAGAATAGGAGTAGTGATGCCTTGGGCCTGCTTGCCCAAACCTTGACCATGATAATCATACAATTATAGATAACTTTGACCAAACCCATACCATATTGAATGTTGAGCCTCCTTTTGGAAAAGTATATGTGCTTGATTTATTTAATCTTATTTTTCTATTTATTATTATAATTTTGCTTTTGTAATCACTTTTGTAATGTTTTTAAATGTGACCCTTTTTAAACTGGTAGATGTACCATTGGATGTTGTGTGGATGATGTGTCACTCTATGAGTCATCTATATCCATTAGCTATTGTATTTTCCTTTTCAATTCTAAATAAGAAACTATGTGGTTCCAATGTATTTTATTGTATGCACACAAAACTTTGGATCTCCTCACTTGGTTTAGAGGAGGTAGGTTAATCAACTTAGATTTAATCATATCCCTTAGTGTCTCAATTGAACTCTTATTTGATCTTTGAATAATTTTTGAATCACTAGTTTTATATGCACTTTATTATGATTTTGTGTTCGAATATGTAACATTATTTGCCATAAATTGAATAGTTAAAAATGTATAAACACAATTTACACTATTTTTCCCTAGAGGTTTTTGTCTTGTAAATTGTTTTTCCAATGTTTTAGTCTCTTATGTAATAGTTTATTTTGACTTTGTAAACCTATAATTTTCTATCTCATATTGATAATTTGATCCCTTAGAATCTCACAAGTGCAAACTATATCTATTTTAGATTGAACATGTATGCACACACATTGTAGGGAAGATGTATGAATAGGCTAAGTATGGGGAATAGGGACAATGGTATATGTTGCCTCATCTCATGGATGAATGATAACATGGAACTAGTTAGAGGAAATGTAGAGATCACCCTCATGGAGATGAGTAGGATAAAGAGATTCTTTCCTGTGCATAAGATATGACATTATAAATTGGAACATAGTTGTTATCTTATGTGCCAAATGCTCTATGTCTATATGGATTGTCTTGTTAATTTAATTCCGTATAGGAGAAAGATAAAATTCTTTAGAAAGAATGCAACATGAAATATATTTTAGTTGATATGAAACATCATATATGCATATGTTTATGTGATTAAATAATAATGTCTTATTTGCATATAAAAGAAAGATAACATGTTATAGAATATGATAAATATTGCATTTGATATTAAGTATCATCTATACATGTATTGATACCTTTTATCAATTAATTCTAAATTAAAGGGAATAAACATGTAAATGAAATTATGAAACTTTGTAACAAAAATTAATTTATTTTTCAGTCATTATGATCATGACTATATGAATTAGAAGATATATGATTCTGAAATCTATGTTTTGGAAATAAAATATAAGTATAAATAGAAAAGGACACAAACCCTGAGTGTGTATGTGGTTAAAAACTTTAAATCTAGGGTTTCTTTACAACAATGTAAATTCAATTTAAAATAAAATGAAAACCTAATTTAAAATTGATTTAATTAAGCTAGCTTTTCTAAAAACATTCATAAAATTAGAATTAGGAAACCCTAAATTTATTGCAAAAAAATTGGTTTAATGCAAGCTAGGGTTTAAAGCAATGTTCAAAGTAAGATGGGTTCACAAAATGATTCAACCTTTTAGGTTTTTACAATGAAAATCATATATTTAGATTAAAGGGTTGAGATATATAAATCTATAAAATAATTATGTAATAATTAAGTACTAATTTGTTATGACCTTTATATTTTATAACTTTATAATAATAGTAATAAACAAGCATAAATAAAGACTTATCTGAAGACATACAGTCATAGATGATCTGGGTTTTGAAAGTTAAGATCTATGTAGTTATCTATGTCATCAACATTATTTTGGTGTTTACCTACTCATTGAACCATAGTTCCCAATATAGATCGTAGCACCATCTGTGCATATGGTCCTCAATGTGGCAATGATGTCCACTTTGCATGATTGTTCCTATTTTTTAGAGGCACATATGCCCGTGTCTGTATGTTTTGTTCTTGCATGACCAAAACCTATATCTCTATGTTGTGCCTAGAAAACTTGATTTAGTGTGTGAACCCTATTCCTCCTTGTAATTATGGCATGAGTAATAACTATATGTGTCTTAATAGGATGGACTAGACATCCTCAACACATTATTTTTTTGAGATTTTCCTACATACCAATACTCCAAAGAAGGATCAAGACTGATGTATATCTCCCACCTAGTGCTTGATATAAATGCAAGTGAATGCTAAAATGAGAGTGGCCTTGGATGCGTTAAATGTGTTTGAGATTTGAAATGTTTAAAAATTGGGCCTAGGGCTATTGTAGATGGTATTATGCATAAAGTATGGCATAATAGGGATCAAAAAGCTTGATTTTGCACAACTTTATCTTTGGTTTGACTAAATTTTGCATCTACTTTCCATATTGTGAATATAGGTGGATTATAATTGAATTTATAGGGTTATGTTTCTTGTGTGCATAAGAAAATTAGCTTAGGTTGACCTTAATAGGGGAACACATTTGAAAATTTATCTATTGGGAAGAGTTAAGGATATGGATAGTAGCACCTAGTTAGGGACACTTGTGCTATGTGGCTATAGTATCCCTAATGTGTCACTAATCTACTCTTTACATAATGATAAACAATTTGGATTGGGATTTGGGATGATAGTTTTGGATTGTGCTTTGACTGGCTGTATGTGACTGTGATCTAATGAATGATTGAAAAGGTAAGTCTAATGCTCAAGTGTAGGTCTATGGTTAGCCTAGGGATAGGATAATTCAAGAAACAGTCTTAGCATACAATTACCACTTTTAGGTGATTACATGGTATTAGATAAGAATTATAGAGTTAAAAGTACAATTTATTTTTATTTTACCTTTTTATTCTATGATTCTTCTTATATTTTCTGCTTTTTTCTTTATATCTCTTTTATATTCCTAGCTATTAATTTATTATTTTATATGACCTTATAAGCCCCTCTTTTCTATCCACATGAATTAAATCACATCTAAAAATATATATCTCTAACCCATTTTTATAGACATTACCTTTTGTGTCCCCTAGAAGTTCTTCTAGGTCTCATATTGGCACCATTAACTTTTTAATTTGAATCATAAGAAATACCTATATAAATAAATCTATTAAAACACATTAAAAATAAACACTTTAACATTTCAAGATAATTGAAAATTGAGTGCAATTCTTGTTCTACTAAAGGGGATTGATCAATGTTAGTCTAATTAAATCCTATTATCATATCCCCTTTCCCCTAATTTGATGTTTTGAGTGATTGTGTATGAAAATAGTGTTTGATGTTTTAGGTGTGCACATAAGTGCAAAAAGATTGTGAAAGTGTGAAAATACATTATTGAATCATATGCATCACTTGGTAAAGTTTCAAATATTTGTTTACAAAATTATAAAATCAACCAACAAGGATAAAATTAATTACCATTCATGTTCAAGCCTACTAATCTTGTCCTATGCTAAAAATAATCGTTAGGGTCTGACATTAGCAAATCGCAATCATCACACACACTTTATTAAATTAGACAACTTGGCATAGATCAAGGAGGTATAAAAAATGATATAAGGTTTTGTTTATCCATTTTCATTATTCATTATGTTTATTGAACTTGTATGACACAAATTTACTTGTCAAAACTATATTATTTATTTTTGTCAATCAATCCATATGAAAATATGTATTCTATTGTTGTATCTTATTAATGGATAAATATGTTTTACCTAAAATTTTATTATGTTATAATAATCCATTCAATTGATTATATATAATATAATACATATTTTCATATGAATTTAGTATTATCAATGTATAACTCTCATATTATCAATTTAGTATTATCAATGTATAACTCTCATATTTTCAATTTAGTATTATCAATGTATAACTTTTAATAAACCTTGAAATGTGAGAGTTATGGTTTTAAAATTCCTTCTAGTAAATATTTAAATATATGGATTTGTTATAATTTGAATTGAAAACTTAGTGGTGTTAGGTGTGGACCCTGATTGTCTTCCAAGATTAGAGGTTAAAATGTTGATGTTATTCTAGTTGGGTTTGGATCCCATTCTTTGAATCCCTCATGGCACAGGGGGTTTCAAAAGGGGTGGAACCCCCTTGTGAGGTCCACGGGGGATGAACCCCCTAGTGTGGGTTTTGGGGGCCGCACTCATTGGAAAATTTTTTTATTAAAATTACCTTGTTAAAATGTAATTTTGTAGTCAATTTAGACCATTAATTAAAGGTTTATAGATCTGATGGTAGATGTTATGTTTAGAAGTTTTTTAGCCTAAAATGTATTTATACATGTATGAGATGGATTATTTTCAAAAATTAAGTAAATTTTGTACATAGAGAGGAGGTGAAAAAGCTATAGAGGTGTAACAGGGTTTGTTATAGGATTTTGTTTCTCCATTGTATTGCTAGAAATAATATACTAGACAAGTTTGGTGGATGTAAACCATTTTGGGTGAACCATGTTAAATCTAACATCCCCTGTTATGTGTATGTTTATGTTTATTTTTTTAATGTTTGATTAATTCGTTTCATATTTTCTCTTGTATGTGATTTGGGGATAGATTTGGGTTTTAATTTATCCTAACAAATGGTGCACATAAGGGACCCAAAACACTTAAGGGGGACTTAAAAGGTAATGTTTAAAAAGAGGGGTTAGAGATATATATATCTTTAGATGTTATTTAATGCATACAATTTTAAAAGAGGAGGTTATAAATTCACATAAAAATCATAAATTAAAAAGGGGTAAATATAAGAGGAGTCATAAATTAAAAGTGAAAAATATAACTAAAATGCACCACTACATGTTTAATTCTCAACTAAGTTGTTTATATGTAAAGTGATTAATAAGACATTATAAAACAAGTGTTATGCTCAATTTGGGTGACTACAAATCTAGTATAAGCTTATAATACTAGATGAAATTGAAAAAGAGAATACAAAACATGATATAAATGATTGTTGTGTAAAATTTCCATGTGGTTGAATGATCTAAAATGCTCCTGGAAAGGAGACGTGTATAATTAGATGAAATTATTGTTTAAATGAATTAAGAGGTATAAATATAAATTAAATAATAAAAGCATCACTCATGGAACAACTACAACTATATGTATGTCTCTAAGAAGTAGAAATGTCATGGATCAAGAGCTTGACCTCATCACCATGGAAAAGAAGAAGGTACTTGTAAAAACTGTTATTTCTTATCCGAGATTCCAAGGAGGTGAATAATATTTAAATTGGTCAATGTAATGGATACAAACATTGAGGTACACATAAAACTCAATATGTTGACTGATTTAGATGTGATGCTTTGGATAAAGTTTTCTCTTCTATTGAAAACTAGAGAATTGTGTTGAAACATTCAAGAATTAGGGTTGATCAAGCCCCAATTTGAATTGTACCTATAAAAATTAAACAATAAGAATTAATTGATGTACAAACCTAGATTTAGGTTAGTCAATATTTTTAATCAAATAAAAAAAACATGTTAGAATCCAAAATGGAATCATAAGATATAATATTGGAGTACACAATAATATCAAAATCATGCAATTCACACTTTAACTTAATCAGTGACTACATACGAATTTATATTCAACTTTCACTTTACTTCCTTGTTTTCAAGGTGAAAATATAATGGATGTCATCCATGCCCATACAATTTTCAAACATATAAAATAATATGTTATTGAAATATCAGTATGAAACTATTTTTTTCTCTTTTTGATTTTTAAAAAAAAATTATATTATGCCATAAAATTGTAGTATGATATTTGAATGATATTATCGTGTGCAGGAATCATGTACCATGTAACCATTGTGAAATTATAGAATATGAAACTATAAATATGCATGAATGTTTTAATCCTATTCAAACTTTGTGTATGAATATGTACCATGGACTTGAAGCTATGTAAAATTTTGCTTTGATCCTAAAATATGAGTGCATATGCATAGAATATTCCACTATATTTTTTTTCCATTGAATGAATTTTAAGCCATTTTGTAACTTTGAAATATTAATGGCTAGTATTTTTAATTTTTAATATGTAATTGATTAAAATTTTGACCCTTCTATATTTCCTTGAAAATATACCATGAGTCAATTTAGAATTTGTAATTAGTGATTTGTATACTAATTTATTTTATATGGCATATGCCCCCAATATTCTATTAATATATAAATATTTGACGTCACATTATGACATGATAATTGACTATAGTATCAAATTTTTAGTAAATGTAGAGCTTTTTCCCCATGTTTTCCCCCTTTTGAGACACGGTATAAGTGTAGTGAATTGATTGGATGAAAATATATAGCAAATTAGATAGGTTAAATTAATTATATAATTTATAATATCACCTATTATATTTTAAACTAACTATTACATATGTCATAGTAGATTATAAATGCTAGAATATGAGATATTTACATTCGATTATTACGTAAAATTTTAAAATGTAATGGTGTTTTTGTTAAGTGAAAATTTGACCCATTTATATTTTTGGAATTGGTAATTTATTTTAATTATGATGTATAATAATATGTCATGTGTGTTGTGATGTAATTTATGTAAACATTTTTAATGAATACAACTAAAGATATTGCTTGTATAGATTTTAAGTTTCTATTTGAATTAAGTGAGTACTAGACATTGATATTGTGAAAATTAAAATAATATATAATTTAGGGTAAAGTAGGTTTGTTGTAACTTATTTTTTATTGTTGTATTGTGAAAATTGGTCTTTGAGTTTACAAAATATTTAGTTCTTAACCTACATTGTCATTGTAATTTGAGCATTTGCAAACTATTATTCAAACTGAGATGGTCAATGTCTAGTATGTATTAGCGTTATACCCATTTAAATAGTGATAAAAATGTATTACGATATATTAGCTAAGATTTTATTTTATTTTATTTTTTTGACATGTCAGGACTAGAAAATGTGGAATCAAACATTTTTGTCCTTTAAGATAGGATCATTTATCTTTTGACATTCTTATCATGTATTAGAATATGTTATCTTTGGATTTTTTGATTGATTATTCTTATAATTTGTATTTGTATACTACACTTTCCTAGATCAAAATATAATTAGATTTTGTGTTTTAATTTATGCAATATAACTTAAATTCTTGTGCATTTCGATATGGGAGACATATGAGTACTTTGTTAGAGTTGGGTTTGAATTACTTAAGTGGATATAGGAGGAGGCTAGTCTAGCACATTTTGGATGATTTATAAATATTCCATTTATTATGAATTTAATGATTCCACTAGTAGAGTGATGGAATCCTAAAACTTGTAATATTTGGTTATTCATGGGTGAGATGATCGTCACTTTGGACAATGTGTGGCACATGTTTTGGAATCATATTGTTGGAAAGAGGAGTAAAGTGATAGATTTGATAGGTTTAGTTTACATGAGGTGAACACATAGATCTATGATGCGTAGACCTTAGAAGGTTGATCGAGGTGGTGTCATGTTGTTAAAACTAATTATATGGATTAATATTTTATGATTTAATAAATTTATATGTTGTATATTAAAATTAGTCATATGTATAAACAATGGATCTATGGATATCTCCTTTATTATGTATTGTATATTTTAATCCATTGAGGAGACTCATACTACGAATTCTTGGGGGGATATTATGTTATCCCATTTTAATAAAGAGTTATACAAATTCTATTTGGAGGTAAATATAGGTGGTCTTGGCACTAACACTTTTTTGCATATATGGGATTATGAAAATTTTATTATAGTTCATCTATTTAGTGGATTTAATTAGGATTAGGCTCATCCTAATATTTTTGTATATTGACGGGTGATACAAAAATAGAGGCCATCAAGTACTATGGAGTACGTAGTGGATTTGGATAGGCTAAAACCTATTATTATTTGATGGTGACCTTTATGGGATATGAGACATTGCCATAGGCTTATTAAGAGTTTAAACTTGTGTGATTTAGCACATGGGTATGAGATCAATTTCTTTATGTAAATTAGAGATTTAAATATGAGAAAGTGACTTAAAAGTTTGGGTTGACTTGGGATGTGTTTCAAGTTCTTATATATGGAAATAGAGTGTTAGAAAATCTATTATATAATTTACAAGACCAATTCCTCCATTGTTTATTTTTATGCACTTTTAGTGACATATTGAGATATTTTGATTTTTTTGTTATAGTACAATGATATTGGATACAAAATACCTATAAACATTAGTTATCTAATGTTGGATGGGATTTATGTTTTCTTGTTATAGAATATGGAACTATTATAATTCCTCCAACATAGGTTGTAGGAGATGTATATGGATTATATGCATGGCCTAAACCATAACCTATAACACAACCATAATATTAATATAATATTGAAGCCAATAATGATATAAAATAGCAAAATCAAGGTGTCAATATTAGAATAAGTAAGAAATATTTGAATAATATATAACATGTGTCAATGTATAATAATAATCAATTAGGGTCAATGTATAATAATAATGAGTTAATTAGTAACCTCAATATAATCATGAATATTTTTTTAATGTAAAATTTACCCTTTTTCCACTTTATTTAACTTGTGCACTTAATTTAGACCTATTTTTCCACTGGGGCCTATACTAAGCACTAATGAAGACCTATTTATTTTCTAATCCATCATCTACCACATACAAAACTTTTTTTAATTTTCTAAAAATATCCATATGAATATATATTCCTTAATATATATTTAGTTTTTTCATTGTTCCCTAGAAGACAACAATGTCCAACAAAGATAGTAGTGGGAGTTATTATTTTCTCTAGGGAATGCTCTTATCAAGAATTATCAAGTGGTCACTTTTTAAAATTATCCCATCCTTTATCTCTTCTTTTGTGATTTTTAACCTCCTAACATTTTGTATCCCATTTTATATTTATATAAAAAAATGTTTAATTCACTCATTAATTCACATATAAATATCATTATAAATTCTTATTTACATAAATGCACACAGAGAATAAGTTCCCTATTTTTCCTAGATCTGATTGTCATCACTAATGGAAGTCATCAACTAATTAAATAACATTTTCTATCCAAACCTAATATAAAATAGTATCAATTATCTAATCTAGTTCTAGGTGCTCACATGCATTTAAAGGCACAAAGCACTCTAGGTGGGATAACTATATGGGATTGATTAGCTCCTTGCAATATTATATACATAAGCAGTGTTCATTAATCTAAGGGTTGATTAGGATTAGATCAAAGTAATTAAAATTCACATTTTTAAAATTTTAGGTCTTGAAGGCATTTCATGCCCTATTATGGTTTTGACATTGGATAAGTTATTCACATGTCTTCTTCACACTTTCGATAGTCAAAACTTCACACCAAAATTGAAATCCAACTATCACACCTAATTATAATATGAATATTTCTTCTTTTCTAAAAAAGTAAGGATAAATAAATAGGGACAATAGTTGGATTCAATGATATCCATGTTTTTCATTCCTATCCTTATTATTTTTTAATCCATTTTTTCAGTACTTTTTAGGTTTATCTCTAATTTCTTATTTCTATGCTTTTCTAGTCAAACATAGTGAGATCTAAGAAGAATAAAAATAATATACAATTTAATTTACATAGTTAGTTTTATTTCAATCCTTTTCACATAATCTATTTCAGTCATTTAATTGTAATATGCATGTCAAAAGGATTATTTATATAATTTTTAATATTCTAAACAATTTATCTCAATTAGGGTTATTTCAAAATTATCCCAATTTTTTATAAAACATATTGGTAAACCCATGTTTTTTCTTAAAATTTTAAAACCAAAACTCACTTAGGGTTCTAACCTTCTAGGGTTTGAAACATTTTATCTTAGGGTTTAGATAAATCTATAAATTTTTAACACCAAAAGGATCTTTTTTTTTTTTTACTTAGATCTAAGTCTAACACTCATAGAACTTGATTTTGACCTTGAACATAATATTTTACACTATTAAATTTTTATTTTGACCTAGAATATGATATATAATACTAAAATCACCTTATTCTGACCTTTAAATTCATGGTAATTTATTAATCTCCATACACACAAAATATCTTTTTTTCCTAGCGTTCCATTTCATATTTTCATTTACAATATATTTTTCATGTTAATGGTTCATAGTCTACTTATTTTTAAAATATTTAATTTCAATATTTTTTACTTTTCTTTAGAAATAATACATAACTATATTGGAAGAACATTTATTTCTTCAAGTCTTTCAAAAAATAACTACATCACGTGTTAAGATGTAAGTTTCATATATATATATATATATATATATATATATATATATATATATATATATATATATATATATATATATATATATATATTTAAAAATCAATTATAACATGTGAATATCAGTAAACATTAATTCAATTTCCTATAATGTCTACTCTTAACTATAAAAATTGTGATAATTATTTTTCATTTAACTAATTATATGTTATCACTATTTTAGAAGGCAAAGTGACTAGCCCTATAGTTCAAAATGAATGTAATTTACATGTCCTTTCTCAACCCCATATACCTTTAGCACACCCTCTTGATGATGTTTATATGTTTTATATGCATATTCAATCAAGAGTACATATGGTTTGTGCTTATGAAGACCTTAAAGAACAAATCATTACTATGTGATAATCAAAATAAGAATTGAGAAAATAAAATTAGTTTTCCTATTTAAATATCATATCATAATAAAATAATAGCATATATAAAAATAATCTAGAATACACTAGTGTTATTCATGTATATACATCTCCATCTATCTATCTTTTGCCTCAAAAGAAACAAAAATATGCAAATAATGGTTCAAAAAGTATATAAAAGGATAATAAGAGTTCACATGAGATTATAAGAGACATTATTTGAATCACATTTATTACATTACCTTATATTCCTCCTTTATTAATATAAAAATACTATTGTACATATCATAAACTGCATTGGCGTTATACAGATAATTATTTTTCTTTGAAAAATTGTTAACTATTCTAGTCACCATTTGGTTATAACATGGGTTGAAAAGTTTCCCATATATATTCATGAGCTCATATTTATTATATTAGATTATTATTCATAAAACACTATACATGTAAGTAGTATTCACAATCACTATTCACTATGGTGAGTTGGTAGTGATTAGGTATGTGATGTGGCATAGTGATGAGGTGGAGTTTATGTGATGTGGCATGACCCATATGGAATATTTCATGTGATTTAAGTTACATGGGAAAGATAGGGGTCGAATTTCTAAGAAGGTCCATAATTTTCATGTTTAAACAAATTCAAAAGGTTTTTTTGAACTTTAGATCAAAGGTGGGAGACAAAGATAAAGAGGTGGAGCTTATTTTTAAATTTAAAATGTGGGAAAAACATTAACTATTGATTAATATGCATCCCATGTGAAGTGCGTCAAATTTATTCTCCTCCCTTATTTTTCCTCTCCCTTCTCTTTTCTCTTCAAAATTCTATATATGCATGGCTCTCTCCATTGTAAATCATTCTTGGAAAGTTTTGTAATGCCTTTGAATAATAATATAAAGTTGATTTTGCCTTACCCCATGCTTGTGTCTTGTGTAATTTTTTTCTTTTGTTGATCTAAACTTGTGGAAGAGAGTGTTCTCCTTTTTGTATGTCCATTTCTTCTCAGCTTTATACAAGATAGTTTTTTTGGTAGGTCATAGTCTGTGCTTTCATCAGTCTCATGTAGGATTTAGTTGTGGATTCATTTATCACCCCTCATAAGTGTTGTCATAAATTCAATCCTCCGTATGAAATACTTATTCAAGAGTGGCTAATTTTTTATTTGTTTAAGTATTAAACTTTCTATTATATTTCATTGTCTAGGTTGCAAGTGAGTGGAGGACCACAATTTTAGTGCATCATCTCTATTTTGTTTAATTTATTTTTATTCTATCCCTTATCTCTATCCCTTTTCCTTTTAATTTGAGTAGACTTAGTGTTAGTTTAGGTGATTCATTAGGGGAACCATACCTTTCTAGATATTCACTCCACCTTCAGGTAAGCCACAACCTAGGAGTGTTTCCACAAGTCAGTTGGTTGAAGAGGCCTAAATCACCTCCTAAAAGGGTGACAATTTTAGTGAAAATAGTTTTTAGCATGCCTGATGAGACACATTATAATGATCCTTAAATAATCTATTGAAATAGTTTTGGTGTTGTTTTTAAATACATCAACCTTTGGAGGAATTAATACAAGCATCAATGAAAACTTTGAGTTAATCACAGTTAGTTTAATTAGTCTAAGTGTTTAAATAACATAAATTGGTATATATTCTCACTATTCATTTCATGATAATGCATTTTCCTTACGTACATAACCTTCATATCAAGATAATGATGTTTATGTATTATACTCATGTAGCCTTTAAAAAATATATCAAAAATATCATGACACTTATCATATCAGTCCTACTATGATCTTAGCTCCCCCCTATGACCCAGGTATGCAAATAATCAACCTTATTATCTGGAACGTTATCATACTTACCCACACCAAGAGATTGGTTAAGTTATCCTTACCTCCTCAAATGATTTTCAGGAGTTAATGCAGTTAGTAGAATTAGAGAGCAAATAAATATAATATAAACCTTTAATTATACAAGATCCATCCATCCCTCCCCAATAACCTCAAACCTTTCCATCATGGAGGTAAATCCAAGAAAAAATTGAAAAGAAGAAATAATTTATTGTTGAGATGGTTAAAGACCAAATAATATTAAGGTTTGAACATTTGGTTGGTGAATAAAATGAACAGAATGATTAGATCATGGATCTTAAAAATTTAGATTTTGTTTATGAGTTGGAGCAACCCATCCTTGAATAAGAACATTTTCTACAGAAGGCAAATGAGAAAACTCAAGATACAACTATAAGTGAGCCTCAAGAAGGCTATGAGGATAGTGATCAAAGTTAATATGATGGAGACGTCATCATTAGAACACCTTTTGGTGAAGAGAAAAGAAAATAAACCTTCAAATTTGAAGTTAAAAGTTACCTTGATGGAGTACAAGGTAATCAAATGATAGTATAGCTTGAAAGAGATTACCTTTATCAATACGAGTAAAGTTTTGATCAAATTGTTGCAGCAGAATAAGGAGTTCCTAAATATTCATTAGAAGTGGATAAACTTTGTTTTGAGTAGCAATAACATGATAAAATAGCAGTAAATTTTAATTCCTTCTCAAATTTTGTTGTGACTACCTCTATCTTAGCTCCTATCAAGCTATAAGAAGGTCTAAATGAGCTACAACCAAGTGAATTTTAGTTGGAGGACTTGTTTAAATCTTAGGAGTAGGTTACACTATTATAGAGGGGTGTTATAATCTTATCCAAATTGAGTAATGTAGTTTTTTCAAGAAAACCAACAAGGAGGATTTGTTTCCTATCACATTCATTTAAAAACATAAAGATGAGCCTAAACATGTCGAGGATTAGTCTAACCATAAACCCCTAATCAATTATGATTCAATAAATATGGAGGAGGTTTAAAAGGTTGATTTTGAAGGGGAGAAGGATATTAAAACAAAAATAAAATTGACTATATTTCATTATCTTGTGGTTTCCATCATTATTTCTTGTCACATGAGTTTGGTGAGGAAGGGTAGCTATTTTTCTCTACCAGTCAATGGCTTTGTGTAGATGGAGGTTTTTTGAGTTAGTTTAGAGTAAGTAGTTGTTTCAATTTATTTCAAGTGATAATCACACATTATATCAGTAGGTTAGTTTTATTTTCTTTCGTCAAAGTGTCTATGTGCACATTGTAATGGTGGTTTAGTTATGTTTTTCCTTCCTCTAAGCGCTTGTATGTACATGTAGTTATTGTTATTCCATTCTTGTGGGGAAGGTATATTTAAATTTTTTGAGATTGTTTCAAGGCATTGCATCTAGGATACCAATCATATTTGTGATAGAACACATATCACTCCATGTATAATGGATTTCGAAAGGCTACTGGTATTTGGTTAGTAGGAAAGCAATATGTAAAGGTCACCAATAATGTTAAATGTTCTATTCACCATTTGGTTTCAACATGGGTTGTAAGGTTTTACATAGATATTCATGAACTCACTTTGATTATATTGGATTAGTATTCAAGGTTTTACATAGATATTCATTAACGCACTTTGATTATAGTGGATTGGTGTTCATAAAACACTACTCACAAGCAATATTCATGTAGACACTATTTAGTGTCATTATTCATTATGGTTAGATGGCAGTGACTAGGCATGTGTTGTGGCATAAGGATGGAATAGAGTTTATGTGATGTGTCATGGCCCATAGGGAATATTTGATGTGATTTCAATTAAACATGAAATATATGGTTTGTATTTCTAAGGAGGCCCATGATTTTCATGTCTAGACAAAGTCAAAAATCTATTTTAGACTTTAAAGGAAAGGTGGGAGACAAAGACAAAGAGGTGGAGCATATTTTGACATTTCAAATATGGGGAAAAACATTCACTATTGATTACTATGCATCCCATTCTATGTGGGTCAAATTTATTCTCATCACTTATTATTTCACTCCCCTCTCTTCTCTCTTAAAAATTATATATATGCATGGTTGTCTCCTATCTAAATCATTCTTGGTAAGTTTTCTAATGCCTTTAAAAAATAATATAAATTTTGTTTTTCCTTCTCCCATGCTTGTGTCTTTTGTGATTTTTATTTTTTGTTTATCTAAACTTGTGTAAGAGAGTGTTCTCCCTTGTGTATGTCCATTTCTCATCACCTCTATGCAAGATAGTTTTATTTTGTAGATCGTAGTCATTACTTTCATCAAGCTTGTGCAGAATTTAGTTGTGGATTAATTTGTCACCCCTCCTGAGTGTTTTCATAGCTTCAAGCCTCCTTATATAATACTTATCTAAGATTGGATAATTTAGGAATTTTGTAAGTATTAAATTGTCTATTAGGATTCATTGTGTAGGTTGCAAGCAAGCCAAGGATCAAAATTTTGGTGCATCACAACTGCTTTTTTAGTTTAGTTGTATCATATCCCTTATCTTTATCCCTTTTCCTTAAATTTTTAGAAGAGTTAGTAGTAGTGTATATGATTCATTAGGTGAACCAAACCTTTCTATAGATTCACTCTACCTTTAGGTTACCCAAAACCTAGTAGTGTTTCCACAAGTCACTTAGGTGAGGAGGACTGAAACACCTCTTCAAAGGGTGTAACTTTTAGTGACAACAAGAACAAAGTACATTTTTTTTTATAGTGGTGATCCTAAATTAAATACATAATCAATAAACCCACCCACATTATGATTATAAATTTTAAATAATGACTAAAAAATAAAAATAAAATAAAAATAAATAAATATGGATAGTGAAGGATGATTTAATACATGAAAATAATCAAAAGGAAACACTAGAGAATGAAAATATTCAAAACAAAGAAATTAGGGAAATAAGAATTAAGAAGGGAAAAAGATGACAAAGATAAAATACAAAAGGAATGTATCACAAAGGAAATGTTATAAAAAGAAAAAGAAGATAAATTTTAAAATGAGAAATCATTGAAAGAGAAGTTTTCAAAAGAAGTTCAACTTAATAAAGAAATTATTTTAAATAAATGATTTGTAAGAAAAGAGGTTAGAGACTAAGAGGTTCCTATAAAATCTATTGATACAAGTATGGATACAAAATAATTAATCACGATCACTTATTCATGTCAATAACCTTTCACTATCATTTTTCACATGAGAAATTATTTTGAAGAAGTGGTTCGTAAGAAAAGAGGTTCGAGACTAAGAGGTTCTTATAAAATCTATTGTTACAAGTATGGGTACAAAATAATTAATCACAATCCCTTATTCATGTCAACCAGCTTTCACTATCACTTTTCACATAGATGAAAATCAATTTACTATTGTCAAGATTTTGAACTAGGATGAAATAAAGTTTTGTTACACATAATATATTATATCTCTTGGATATAATCATCAAAACATAGATCAAACTATTGCATCTACAATATGTGTGGGACAAATTAATGTAACAATATTGTTTGCTTCAAAAGAGTGTTTCCTTACTATCAACATTATGGATCATATAAGTGCTTAAAATATTGTTCTTGAAGGATCATGGTAAAAATAAATAGGGTAAATGATCGATTAAAAAAAATTGCATTAAATTTGATCATAAAGGCAATTTGATTCATATTTAAAAAGAGGGAATATGTTTAGAGTAAGATTATAAAAATAAAACATATATTCAATGAGTATACAATAAAATATAGATAATGGAATAATATTAGAGTTATATGATACAATACATAATAAAAAATAAAAAATTGAAAGATGAATATCATAGTATGGGTAGTTTAGTTTTTATACACAGATACAAAAAATGATAGAAATGACATTCAAAATTTCAATCAAAATGTAAGAAGTTAGTTCTCTCCTTTGATTATTATGATATTGATTATGAAAAATATGATTGGAATGACACAACTAATATGCATGATGAATTTGGAAACATAATTGGGGGTTATAGCATCCATGATACATGCACATCTAGCACATATTTTCAATGTAAATTCATCCATTTACCTATCCTGACATATTTTTATGATTCTCATATTTATGGGGTCAATTTTTAACATGTTTCATTGTCTAGTATTTCAAAACATTAAAATAATTCAAAGAAGTAAAAGTTATGATTGTACATAGATTATTAATTATTGCATCTCATTATTCTATTGCTTGCACATGTGATCAATTGATTATTTATTATAATACCTTGGATAATTTTGACTTATTGGCCTTATAGCTCTACATTTTCACTTTTATAAGTCTAAAAATTTCAAAATAGTGATCCATTGTGCCATTTTTTTGGTAATGGATAATAGTTAGGGTATCAAAAGGCCCCCTAGTCTTGAATAAAAGATAAGAAGGATATAACAAGAAAAATACAATGAAACACCTCTACTAGTGATATACATGGAACCATCAATGAAGTGACAACAAAGAAATTGACCCCTAGATATAAACCTTAAAATAGTTTGTGACCATTCCTCCCCATATCATTTATATGAGTGAATATTCATGTTAGATGGTTTAGGGACCTTGAAATTTCATCCTTTTTATTCATTTGAACTACTTCCCAATCCTCTGTATCTCCAAAATATTCTAGATCTTGACTGAGAGGGATGAGTAATTCAATCACTTTGATAGGATCAAAACTATCTAAAAATTATTTCCTTTCAATTAGAACTACCTTTAAATCCACATGTGCATCGATTGCCTCTTGATTAATCAAATCTAAATTTTCCATGATTTTATTGTAGAGAATATCGCTTCTTGGGTCATAATAAGCTTTAGATCAACCTCCTTCTTAGGTTTCATCTCTTCTGTATTGAGAGTGTTAACATAAATGATAATAATCACTATTAGATGATCTAAGAGGGCATTCTTACACTAAGATGTTTCCACTTTTATCTTTCAAATTCAATAGGTTGCATTCATATGGCATGTTTTAAAATATATTTGACATCAGAAGGGAAACCCATCATATTCAACTATTTTAGTTTAGAAATTGTACTTGACTTACATATCGATAGTAGTTGGAAGGCCAATAGAGATATCTATGAAAACTAGGATATGAGTGAATGACATGTGAAAATAATTCATATTATAAGCATCCTATGATGTCATATCCCTAAAAATATTACCCATAAGTTAAAGGCATGATTTAAACTATAACTAGAGTGGAAGGTGTGATAGGGCAACCATGATAAGCCTAGTATTGAAGGATTATGTTTGGAGGTTAAAATATGAAAACCATGGATTCATCAAAATAAGATGTTAGCCCAAATCCATTGATGGAAAACCTTGGTCCTATTTTCAAGGAGTTTAAAAATGAAAATGAAAAAAACTTTGGCATATCAATAAATCTCTAAATCACCTTCCATTAGTGGTTGACATGAATTATAGATCCACTTGTGCAGAATAAGGATGCTTGGATAAAAGAGGTTGAACCTATATATCACAACCCTAGCTATGTTGATTGGAAAATTTATCAAGGGGAAAATTATGAAATTTTAGTCAGCATTGTAGGAATAAATTCCCTCTCCTATTGTAAGGCATAACTACCTTTATTGAAAATAAAAAGTGTTGTAAAAAAAGTATACTATTCCCAACAGAAATGGCCTTCATAATAAGGGTTGTGATTTTAAATGGAAAATATGAAAAAGGTGGTAGAAAGAATTAAAAAATATGAGATTAAGGAAAATGAATGCATATAGTAAATTATAATGATGAAAAATACAGTGGGCTAAGTTCAGAGATGAACTAGAAATATCAAGAGGAAGTATGATTTTACTAAAAGCAAATCTTTCTCATTTACTCAGTACGAAACACATTATGTATTTGTAAGAAAACACAACATACACCAAAATATATGTTTATTAATGATAAGTTATATAAATTAATTATCTTGTATTTCCTTATGAAAACTACATGAAACTCTTATTTTTACCACATCAATATTTAACAATATCCAAAATAGTAAATATAGGTTCAAAGAAGAAATTCTATAGTGATTTTTTTTATTTTTTTACTAACTTATCACAATTTAGGCAATATATTAAAATAACATAATTAATTATACATGGATGTAAACACCTACATTACTAATAAAGAAAACTTTAACATAAAGTTTGTAGCAATTTCTGGTATATTGATTTTTTATGAGGTGTAAATACATTCTCCTCTTTATTTATCTTGCCTAGAAGTTTTAACTATCAAAATCCATTACAGTGAGCCCCAAACTTATATTTATAGTTAAAAATGGGTTGCTATTTTGTGTAACCAAAAGTTTTATATTTTTGAGAAATTTTAAAAACACATTAGCTAATTCACATGACTTAAAACTTTCAAAAAAGGACATAATATAATGTCACAACATACAATGTGTGAACTAACTATTAAAAAAAGTGCAGTTGATAATCATGATAATGAATAAGAATTATAAGTATGGAAATGATTAAAATCTATTACAAAAAGACTTATTTTCATCTACGTCACTGATAACAACTTCAATATTTTCATTTATTGCTGGATGTTTCTTTTGCTAATGTTCATTGAATTTTTTCAAGGTTTATCTCACTTTTTATTCATCAGGACCATCTTAATATATAAAATATATTTATATCTCACAATACATATCTATCATTTTTAGGAATGTTCGTGAAGTCTGTTTAGCATGGAATCAATATTTTCTAGGTTATTATAATATTTTATTAAATTATGAATGGATTATAGTTTTAATCATATTTTGGAGTCAATCTCTATTCAAAATTCATCTTGAATTGATAAACAATGATGTCTTGTGTGACCACATTCCTATCATCATCCAAAAAAGTGTAGTTTATATTTTTAATTCCTCCTAAGATTTTAAGAATAACATCACTTCCATTTGACATGGACTCACTAAATTTCTTGATGCTTTCTCTAAAAATGCAGATCTTGTATTTAGCAGTTCCTAAAAACTCAGTAAGTTCTATAATTTGCTCAGCTTGAATGAATCCTTCTTGAATGATCTCATATGGGCAAGTTTTGGAGAAATCCTTTAATATGGAGATCATCTCTTTCCACTTATATACTTATTTTTCATACTTAGATTTGACATTGTATGCCTTGTCATATTATAATTTAATTTCATAATATGTAGTCATTGTTGTGTTCATTGTGGCAATACCCTATTGTATAATTTTCTTAGACCATTCTTTTGTTGATTTACCCATGTGTCCAATTTCCTCTACAACATTAACTATCTCCATGCCAGTGATTTGTGGTATAATATAAGAGGAATAATTATTATTTTTCTTTATCAAATTTTGGACTACTGACTTCAATTTCTTAACTTTTTCCTTGAGTTTATATTTGGTCATCTTATCCTAATCCATATTTTAAAACAGTGTACCAATTGTCAAATGAACATTTCATTTCATTCCTTCCCTAGTTACTTTCATAAAATATAACTTTGAAATATAACATTATGATTAAATAACATTATCTTTATATTTAAAATATGAGGAACTACTAACTATGCATATCTATTTCCCTTATCCTATGTGATTATTCTTGACACAGTCTTATGTATCTTCATTGTTTGTGGAGGGAGAATTGGCAGGGCACTGAATTCAATCTCTTGAGGTTCAAAATATTTATTTATTTTCTTTACTAATTATTTAAACCAATTAATAATCTCTACACTAGGAGGAGGCTATTGTATTAGGGCACATTCAAATTTATTTTGAGTGTTAGGAGGAGATGGAGGGTTTTTCAAGCCACATGTCTTTTTTGGTACAATTTCACCTTGTTTTTTTATGGGTGATTTAGGTGAAAGTGTAGGGGATATTTTAGTATCTTATGGATGAGTTTTAGGCAATGACATATCAATTTTAAGATCAATAGAGGATGAAATAAATATTTAATTATGTAATGCAATGAATTGTTGATTTTTATTTTTTACTAATGTTTGAGATTGAACAAAATTGTCAATGGTAACATCCTCTAAAATATAAATACTAGGAGAATAAGAATATTTTTATCCTAACATTTTAACCATGATTTTGAGATGCGTATTAAGTGGATCAATATATCTAAAATAACCTCAATTTCTACATCCTCTTCACCTAATGTGGTGTCTTTGCTCACACCAGTTACTTGTGATATACTAACTTTTGATTGATTATTTTTGTGAAATCTACCAAATTTAAATCATGTTATTGGTGATGGAAACCATGCCTTATCAAATATTACACCTTTACTTTTCAATCACTCTAATTTCATGTCAAGTATAATTCATGTTCTAATTATGAGGGAGTTATATTATTTTATATTCAAATAATGTTTAGGAAGTGGTTTTGATTCAAATCCCTCATTTTTGTATATTGTATCCAATATATATCCATCATCTACAATTTTTTTGTATAATTTTACAATGCGAAATGTAATGACTTCTTTTAGAGTGAATTGTGAGTTGTATGGGACTCTTACTTCCTTATCATCATGAAAATCCATCCAATAGTTCTCAAAATGAGACACATGTTGATATGAATAAATAAAAATATTTTCAACTATAACATGAATATCAAAATAAGATCTACTTTCAAATGGTTGTATAGTGACTTGTGTCATATCTTCTTCAATAAATTTTCAATTTGTTGATGGTGTACATGTGTATCTTACTATAGAGATAAAAAGTTTAACTCTAACTTTGTGTTTACTTTCCAATAATTTGTGTACCTTAAGTAATTATAAAACTAACTCCATAAATGCTCATTTATCATCAACATATATTGGGAGCATGTAAAACATCATTGCATCTCCACAAATCCAAAACTAAGTGAAAGTCGGAAGATACATAAACCATGTTCCCCATCTAAAAATATATGCAGAAGTTTCCACATATATCCTAGTGTTGAATGGGTCTTGTTTAAACTATAGATCACATATTACATTAATGCATTGTTTACCTTATGAAAATTATGAGTACTATCTTTTAGCGTGATTTGAGTATAGAACCCATATATCTTTGTAGGAATGCATCGTTTACCCTATGAAAATGATGAACACTATCTTTCAAAGTGAGTTGAGTATAGAACTCATATAATTTTTTAGTATTGATTTTTCATACCATATTAAACCTATTATAAAACCTCCTTATAGAAATAACATAGACAATGTAGGAATTCATGTATAAGTTAGAAATCACATTTCATTCTATCAACTTATTATGGATGTAATAATGAATGAGATGTTCTTAGTTGATGTATTGTTCAATATTGTGAGTGATATATAGACCTATACATCCAAGTTTGAAAAATCCATGCAAGCATACTTCATACCACTATGTACAAGAGTGTGATCATGTCATTAACCTCATTTGTGAATTTAAACATGAATACTTTTTTAAGAATCATAGTTGTCGAATGATTTAATTTTAAAAATAATTATTCACCAACCCATTTATAATAGGAACCAATGTTATCTTCCCAAAATTATTAAGCAATGGTTAAAGTCAAGTTGAAAAAATATTCCCTATTTAGAAACTAAAGAAAATTATCAATGTGCTCTAGTGTTAGGAAAAAAACATATTATCATCATGAGTTCATAAATTATATATTTTCAGTAGCATAGTGTTTGGCCATGGTAATAATTAATTCTAAGCACTACACTAATGTTAGGAAGGAATCTACATGAGCTTGTCCACTATCATGAATACTTTGACCATAATCTATCTTGTGCACACCACTAATTCTACTCTAGAAATCATCCATGTCAATATGACCTAGGTCAATGTCATATATATTTTCCATGTTGGAGTCTAAGTTTTATGAAGAAATTAACCCTTTAAATTGATGTGTCATATATGTACCTTCTTCACCTTGTGGGTCATTTTGAACTACTTCCCAATCCTTTATATCTCCAAAATATTCAAAATATTGACCAAGAGGGATGAGTAATTAAATCACTTTGATAGGATCAAAACTATCTAAAAAATATTTCCTTTCAACTAGAACTACCCTTAAATCCACCTGTGCATCGATTGCCTCTTGATTAATCACCTCCAAATTTTCATGATTTCATTGTAGATAGTATCACTTCTTGGGTCATAATAATGTTTAGATAAACCTCTGTCATCATTTTCATCTCTTTTCTATCGAGAGTGTTAACATAAATGGTAATAATCACTATTAGATGATCTAAGAGGGCATCCTTCCACTAAGATGTGTCCACTTTTATATTTTAACTTCAATAGGTTGCATTCATATGGCATGTTTCAAAATATAATTGACATCAAAAGGGAAACCCATCATATTCAACTATTTCATTTTAGAAATTGTACTTGACTTGCAAATAAATACTAGTTGGAAGGCCAACAAAGATGTCTATGAAAACTAGGATATGAGTGAATGACTTGTGAAAGTAATTCATAATATAATCATCCTATGATGTCATCTCCCTAAAGACATTACTCATAAATTAAAGGCATGATATAAACCATATCTATAGTGGAAGGTGTGATACGGCAACCAAGATAAGCTTAGTATTGAAGGATTATGCTTGGGGGTTAAAATATGAAAACCATGGATTCATCAAAATAAGATGTTAGACCTAGTTTTAAATCCATTGATAGAAAAACTTGGCCCTATTTTCAAGGATTTTAAAAATGAAAATGAAAAAAAATTGGACTATGAATAAATCTCTAAATTACCTTCCATTAGTGGTTGACATTAATTTTAGATCCACTTGTGGAGAACAAGGTTACTTGGATAAAAGAGGTTGAAAATATATATCACACCCATATCTGTGTTGATTGGAAAGTTTATCAAGGGGAAAATTGTGAAATTTTGGTCAACATTGTAAGAATAAATTATGTCTCCTATTATAAGGCATAACTACCTTTATTGAAAATAAAAAGTATTGTAAAAAAAGGTATACTATTCCCAACAAAAATGGCCTTCATAATAAGGGTTGTGATTTTAAGTGGAAAGTATTAAAAAGGCGGTAGAAAGAATTAAAAAATATGAGATTAAGGAAAATCAATGTATATAGTAAATTATAAGGATGAAAAATATAGTGGGTCAAATTCAGAGATGAACTAGAAATATCAAGAGGAAGTATGATTATACTAAATGGAAATTTTTCTCATTTATTTAGTACGAAACACATTATGTATTCATAAGAACACACAACATACACCAAAATAAATGTTTATTAATGATAACATATATGAATCAATTATCTTGTATTTCCTTATAAAAACTACATGAAACTCTTATTTTGACCACATCAAGATTTAACAATATCCTAAATTGTAAATATAGGTTCAAAGAAGAAATTCTCCAATGATTTTTTTGTGTTTCTACTAACTTATCACAATTTTGGCAATATATTAAAAGAACATAATCAAGTATACATGGATGTAAACACATACATTACTAGTAAAGAAAACTTGAACATAAAGTTTGTAGCAATTTTAATGTATTGATTTTTGATGAGTTGTAAATACATTCTCCTCTTTATTTATCTTGCCTAGAAGTTTTAACTATCAAAATCCATTATAAGCTCTAAACTTATATTTATTTTTTGAAATGGATTGTTATGTTGTGTAACCACCTTTTTAATATTTTTGAGAAACTTTAAACACACATTAGCTAATTCACATGACTTAAAACTTTCAAAAAAATACATAATAGAATTGCACAACATACAATGTGTGAATTAAATATTAAAAAAAGTGCAACTGAAAATTATCAGAATGAATAAGAATTATAAGTATGGAAATGATCAAAATCTATTACAAAAATACTTATTTTCATCTTCGTCACTGATAACAACTTCAATATTTTCATTTATTAGTGTATGTTTCTTTTGCTAATGTTCATTGAATTTTTTTAAGGTTTATCTCAATTTTTATTCAATAGGACCATCTGAATATATAAAATATATTTCTATCTCATAATACATATCTATCATTTTCAGAGATGTTCATGAAGTCTTTTTAGCACGGAATCAATATTTTCAAGGTTATTCTAATATTTTATTGACTTATGAATGGATTATAGTTTAAATCATATTTTGGAATCAATATTTATTTAATATTCATCTTGAATTGCTCATCAATGATGTCTTGTGTGACCACATTCCTATCATCATCCAAAAAAGTGTACTTTATATTTCTAATTCCTCATAAGATTTTAAGATTAGCATCACTTCCATTTGACTTATAATCATTAAATTTCTTGATGATTTTTATAACAATACATATCTTTAATTGAGTAGTTCCTAAGAATTCAGCAAGTTCTATAATTTGCTTCGCTTGAATGAATGCTTCTTGAATGATCTCATATGGGCAAATTTTGGAGAAATCCTTTAATGTTGGGATCATCTCTATCCATTTATATATTTATATTTGAATTTGGATTCCTTTTCAAAATCTAATTTAATTTCAAAATATGTAGTCATTGTTGTGTTCATTGTGGTAATACCCTATTGTATAATTTTCTCAGACCATTCTTTTGTTGATTTACCCATGTGTCCAATTTCCTCTACAATATTAAGTATCTCCATGTCAGTGATTTGTGTTTCAATATAGGAGGAATAATTCTTATTTGTCTTTATCAAATTTTTGACTACTGAATTTAAATGCTTAGCTTTTTCCATGAGCTAATATGTGGTCATCTTATCCTAATCCATATTTTAAAACAATGTACCAATTGTCAAATAAACATTTCATTTCATTCCTTCCCTAGTTATTTTCCCCAAATATAATTTTGAAATCTAAAATTAAGAATAAATAACACTATATTGGTATTTTTTATATGAGGAACTACTAAAAATGCATATATATTTCCCTTATCCTATGTGATTATTCTTGACACAGTCTTATGTATTTTCATTGTTTGTGGAGGGAGAGTTGGCAGGGCACTGAAACCAATCTCTTGAGGTTTAAAATATTTAATTATTTTATTTACTACATGTTTAAACCAATTAAAAATATCAACACTAGGACGAGACTATTGTACAAGGGCGTAATCAGATTTAGTTTGAGATTAGCAGGAGATGGAGGTTTTTCAAGCCACATGTCTCTTTTGGTACAATTTCACCTTTTTATTTAATTGGTGATTTACGTGAAAGTTTAAGGGATATTTTATTATCATATGGATATTTTTAGGCAATGACGTATCAATTTAAAGAGCAATAGAGGATGCAATCAATATTTAAGTACCTAATGCAATGAATTGTTGATTTTTATTTTTTAATAATGTTTGAGATTGAACAAAATTATCAATGGGAACATCCTCTAAAATATAAATACTAGGAGAATAAGAAGATTTTTGTCCTAACCTTTTTATCTTCATTTTGAGATTCCTATGAAGTGGATCAATATATCTAAAATAGTCTCAATTTCTGCATCCTCTTCACCTAATGTGGTGTCTTTGATCACACCAATTACTTGTGATGTTCTAACTTTTGATTGTTGTTTTTTGTGAAATATACCAAATTTAATTTATTTTAATTGTGATGGAAACCATGCCTTATCAATGATTACACCTTTATATTTCAATCACTCTAATTTCATGTCAATTATAATTTTGTTCTAATTATGAGAGAGTTATATTATTTTATATTCCAATAAAGTGTAGGAAGTTATTTTTATTCAAATCCCTCATTTTTGTATATTGTATCATAAAAATCTTCTTCAGCTACATGTTTTTTCAGATAATTTTTTGATGCTAAATGTAATGACTTGTTTTATGGTGAATTGTGAGTTGTTTGGGACTCTTACTTCCTTCTCGTTGTGAAAATCCATCCAATAGTTCTCAAAATGAGACACATGTTGATATGAATAAATAAGAATATTTTAAATTATAACTTGAATATCAAAATAAGGTCTACTTTAAAATGGTTGGATTATGACTTGTGTCATATCTTCTTCAATAAATTTTGAATTTGATGATGGTGTACATGTGTATCTTACTATAGAGATTAAACATTTAACTCTAACTTTGTGTTTGCTTTCCAATAACTTGTGCACCTTAATTAATTGTCAAACTAATTCCATAAATTCCCATTTATCATCAAAATATATTGGGATCATGTACGACACTATTATATATCCAAAAATCCACAAATAAGTGAAAGTTGGAAATTACATAAACCATATTCCCCATCTAAAAATCTATGTAGAAGTTTTCACACATATCATAGTGTTGTATGGGTCTTGTTCAAACATATATATCACATATTGAAGTAATGCATTGTTTACCTTATGAAAACTATGAGGACTATCTTTCAGAGTGATTTGAGTATAGAACTCATATATATTTGTAGGAATGCATCGTTTACCCTATGAAAATGATGAAAACTATATTTCAAAGTTAGTTGAGTATAGAACTCATATATTTTTTTAGTCTTGATAGTTCCTACCATACTCAACCTATTATAAAACCTCCTTCTAATAATAACATAGATAATGTAGGAAGTCATGTATAAGTTAGAAATCACATTTCATTCTATCAAATTATTGTGGATGGAATAATGAACGAGATGTTCTCAGTTGATGTATTATTCAATATTGTGAGTGATATATATACCTATGCATCCAAGTTTAAAAAATCCATGAAAGCATACTCCATACCACTATGTGCAAGAGTGTGATCATGTCATTAACCTCATTTGTGAATTTAAACTTGAATATTTTGTATAAGAAGCCTAGTTGTCGAATGATTTAGTTTTAAAAATAATTATTGTCCATTTATAATAGGAACCAATGTTATCTTCCAAAAAATATTAAGAAATGGTTAGATTCAAGTTGATAAAATATTCCCTATTTAGAAACTAAATAAAATTATCAATGTGCTCTAGTGTTAGGCAAAAACCATATTATCCCCTTGAGTTCTTAAATTATCTATTTTCAATAACATAGTGTTTGGCCATGGTAATAATTAATTATGGTCACTATAACAATGTTGGGAAGGAAGCTACTTGAGCTTGTCCACTATCATGAATACTTTGACCATAATCTATATTGTGGACACCACTAATTCTACTCTAGAATTCATCCATGTCAATATGACCTAGGTCAATGTCATATATATTTTCCATGTTGGAGTCTAAGTTTTATGGAGAAATTAATCCTTTAAATTGATGTGTCATATATGTACCTTCTTCACCTTGGGGTTCCTTTTTTGGAAGAGTATTATTTGGATTACTTTTCTTCGGGATTCTTTTAATTGGAGTCTCTGATGTTCACATCTTTTGTAGAATAATTGCTTTTGAGAAGAAAATTGATACATGAATTGATCCTATGAAGCAGAGTAAAATAAAGTGTGTTTTTACAAGGTACAAAATATGGGAGTATGTTTAGTAGGTGATCGAGTTCTATGATGTATGAGCACACCATAGTTTTCAATGTGATGATAAACATGCTATGGCTTATGATGAGGTTAAAACAACCTTGTGGGTTTTGATGAGCTATTAAGACTAAATTCAAGTTTTAATGAGTGCATAAATAGACCTCAGAGTCTAATTATCTTTCAAACAAGGCTAGAGTCCATGAAGGTGACAATCAAGGTAGTGGAGTCTAGTAGTGTTCCAAGTAAGGGAAAGGTGTGATGAGGGATAAAACAAAACTTGGAGTTCAATGAAATTTCATATCAATCTCATATTTCTATTATGAAAAATTTCAACAAATATAAATGAGGTTTAAAATATGTTATGTTCTTTGAAATAAAATCTAAGTTTATAAGGGTTTGCATGCAATGTGACAACTTCAAGAAATTATGTGTTAAGTCAATGGCATAAACCCTAAATTATAATTTATAGTAATAAGCTAAAATGAAGAGTCCCACAATAGAAATTATTACACAAAGGTAAATTTTATAAGCAAGATCAAGGATTAATGGATAATATTGGAAAAAAAAATTGGTATTAAAGTAACTACTAAAAACCTACGCATGTGAGGGGAAAGGTCAAATTAGTGGTAGAAATTTAGGGATGCATGAACTTATATTAGGATATGAGAGACATTTGTGCAAAGAAATCAAAATTTGAGGCATGGTTGTGTTTTCACCTTTAGTTTCACCCTTTTATGAGATTTTTCAAGTCTCTTCATCTAATTAACACAATAGTAATTCTCTAAGGTTATGGGTGGCCTATGACTAGAGAGAACCTCAAAAGAGGGTTGGATCCCTTGATACAACACCTATTAAAATTTTAGTAAAAATGGAAATATAAATATATAAATTTAAAAAAATGGGGTATGCACCAAATTGTAGGTATCCTCCTCTTGACCATGAGTTGATCACAAAGTTAGTATAAGGTTAAATATGTTTGAAAATCTTTGATATTAGATGAGAAACCATAACATGAATCCTATTATTTGAAACCATATTTCTGAACTCATTTAGGCCCCTTACAACAACAAGTAACTATTTCTCTACAAAGGTATACTTGACTTCATAATCTTCCAAACCTTGACTAAATAATGTGATTGGCTTCTCCACACCCTAATCATCTTTTTGCATTAGCATGACTGAGATAGTATCAAAGTTAGAAAATGAATATAACATGAAGTATTTTGTATAATTAGGATTCAAAATAGTAGGAGCTAATGTAATTGATTTCTTTATGGCTTAAAAATTTCTCTTACCCTCTTTGGTCTAAGAAAAGACTTGGTTATTCCTGAGCATAGCTGTGACAGATTTCACCAAAGTAGAAAAACTAGGTATGAATTGCCTTAAAAATTTATCTTGCCTAAGAAACTTTGAATACCTTTATTATGCAAGGGAAATGATAAGCCTATAATAGTCTCTATTTTTTAGGATCAATAGTCAAACCATTCGTAGAAATGATATGTCCTTAGAACTTACCTTCATGAATAGTAAAGATGCACTTCTTTGGATTAAGAGATATTCCATATTGACAACATATTTCAATCAATTGTCTCAAGTGTTGCATGTGTTCATTAACATATTTAGAAAACACTATTATATCATGTAGATAAACTAGTAACATCTCATTGATCAAAGGCCATGTCCATTATTCTTTGAAATGTGGTACTGACATTGGACAAACCAAAGGGCATCTTCCTATAAGAAAAAGTCCCCCATTTAGTAGTGAAGTCTACCTTAAACTGATCATCCTCACTCATTAAAATCTGATTATATCTTTAATATCCATCTAGAAGAGAAAAATGTGAATAACTTCAAACCATTTACAAAATCTGTTCCATTGAAGGTAGAGGATAATGATCATTGAGTGACACTCTATTAAGATATCTAAGGTCTACACAAAGACTAATCTCCTCATTAATTTTTTTAATAGGCATAAGTTTATCTAGCCATGTTAAATGCTTTATGGGAAATATTATCTCATACTCAAGGAGTTTGATGACCTCTAACCTCATGAGGTGCTCAACCTTGGGGTTGATGGGTCTTTGATTCTATCTAACTAGTTTAACTCTAGGTTATAACTCAATGGTATGGTATGATAGGATATGATTAAATATTTTGATTTCATTATATTCCCAAGCAAAGATATCATGAAACTCTCTACATATCTTAATGAATGTTTGTTTCTCTAATGTAGAACATATATTGTCTAGTTTGAGGAGTTTGTCCTTGAAGATCAAAACTCTTTCATAATTATCCTCTTTTGTAGACATACTCAATTTCTCCTTCTTCTTTTGATCATCCTCATTGAAGATAATTTATAAGGTCACCAAACCCTTAGGTATCTTATTGGTTCTTAGTTGCAAAATCTGATCACCCAATTGTTCTTGGAGCCTCCTTTGATTCCTTGAAGAAAACTCAACCTCATTTTGCAAGAAGCATGCAATGTGTTTGTCAGTGTCAAAAATGTGCCAAGACACTTAATTATTAGGTATAAAAGGTCTGATACTAATCTTAATATTAGACTATTTTCCTTCCTCTTTTATGACATTTGGAATATCAAATTTAGCTCCTATGGAAGCTAGTCTATTAGCATGACTATCCTGCTCCCTTGGGACTGATTATATACTAAATGCATTGAAGTCCTAAAAAAAATCCCATACCATATACTTTTATGACTTAAGCAAACGGTTCTTGGAATTAACCACATTTCTCACCTGATGCACAACCAATTCACTGTCTCCATATACTTACAAGTTCTTGATTCATTTTCTTCTTGCCCATTGAAGGCCATAAATTAAACCTTCATACTCAGCCATATTACAAGTACATATAAAATGGAATCTTTATGAAGCATAATAATGTTGTTTAGATGGATAGACCATCATAACACTAGCCCCTTCACCAACTTTACTTCTTAAATTAAAAAAAAAAAACATCTTCCATAACTCATCATCTTTATCTTCTTCCTTGGTAAGTAGAGGTGTTGGTACTCCTTCATTATGTATACAATACACTCTTAAATTAATTTCCTCCATAAAATCATAGGGATCATGTTCATAATAATTAGTACCATATTCATCAAGAATTAAATCCAAAATACCCTTAAGCTTGGAAGAAGTGCCATCATCTACAATAAAATCCTTTTCTTCATGCACCGCATAACTCAGATTGGAACTTGTCTCAATGTAAGGCTCAATATGGAAACTTGTAATGGGTTGTGTCTTAATTGTCACGTTGGATCCATACCATGTTATAAATGCCAAGAGAGACTAGTCAATTGAGAGATAACCACCTATCTTGGTTTTGAATTCCCTTGAAATGAATTTTTCAAAGTGGGTTATGAGATCAACCACAACTATGTCATACAAAATAAGAAAACTAAGACAATCATGCAATAAAGCATTCAATAATTTTATCAATATTATCATCTTGGTAGGTATACCATCTAATTTAAAGACCCCTTTGCTATTTGGTTCATATTTTAGGCCCAGCTTGTTAGCTACAACTTTGGTCATGACAAAAGTGGAAGCTCCACTATTGACAATGAAATTATGTACCAAATTTTCACCTATAATGAAGGTGAGGTAAAATGGTGAAGGTTTCTCAGCCCTAGTAGATGGTTAAATAATGGTACTAGGAGAATTTATAAGATAAACATGGCCATGACTTTGATTTGTGGGTGAGACACTAGTAGGGATAGTAGATAACCACTTTTGTAGGAGTTCTTTTTGACAAGTCATATGAAGAACATCCCAAAGAGAAATGGATGTTTTAGTGTTATACAAATAATATAAAATGTTGAAAAAAGACATACCTACTTTATCTTGAGATCTTATAGGTATATAATTACTTGGAACTTGAGGAATAGGAGCATACCTTACCATATTTTGACTTGATGGATATGTAGAAGTTTTTGGAACTGTCACACTTATAACTATGTCTTGTTGCCTTGAACGAGGATTGAGTGATCATGTGGGAATACTAATGCCACCTCCTAAAGCCTTCCTTTTTGACCTTGTATTTTCTATGATATAGGCTCCTTGATTTAGCCAAAAAGTGTCTCCAACCAAAAAAATGGTGAAGACCTTTCTTTGAGGTTGTCAATCCTCATTAACTTTCATCATCACCTCATCCTCATTTGATAGGAGGGGAGTAACAAATCATTGAGCCACCATATCTTGCTCTTCATTCTCATTGGCATCCACTAATTTTTCTTGATGCTAGTCTTCTCCCTACACCAAATTTTTATGAAGAGGTACCATCTCCCTTATATTGGTGGTAGAGTTAGGACTGTGTACATTTACAATCCTATTGGGATTAGGCTGCCATTAGCCTCATTCTCTTCCATATTATTGACCATACTATTGCTGATAGAGGTAAGGATTTTTATAGGCACCTTGATACATATTACCTCTTCCAAACTTAGCTTTAAACCATTGAATATATGCATCTTTGTCCACCACATAATCAAGCTTCTTAAAAGAAACTTTAGGCTTGGTATTGGCATCAGGAGTTTGAGCCACATCTGGAGCATTAGTAAAATCGTGATAAAATGGAGGCATATACACTTTAGGTGGTAATATTCTAGCTTGGATGAGATTATTTTCAACTTTGATAGCAAGCTCATATTCTTCAAGGAGGGTGGAACCACCCATGGATTGAAGCATGAAAGAAATTTAGTCCCAATGGATCTCAAGTAAGTAGGGAACACAAAGCTATCAGGTGGTCTCATGTGAAGAGGCAATCTATGCCAAGTCTTATAAAACCTTTTGTTTAAGTCATTCATTATTTTTTTGAATCCTCTTTTTATCATGTTGAGCTGACATATGAGAGAGGCATTGTCACTTTCATTTCAAAATTTGGAGATCAACAACAATCCAAACTCATCCCATGTTGTGATGCATCCAATTTCTGGAGCCCTATACCAATCAAGATCCTTCCCTTTTAGGGGCATGGTAAGGAATCTAATGGTAGTGTTCTCTTGAACAATACCATGAAAACTACAAAATTTATAAACATCTCTAATGTGCTCACTAGATGTGATATGACTCTCACCATTGAATGTGAGAACACATTTCATGGAATTAAGAGGAATGACATCATATACTTGAAGTTGAATTGGTTTTTTATTATTAAAAATAGTGAAATCATGAGGTCTATCTATGTCTTCTTCTTAAATCTCTTCAAATCCTTCATCCTCTTCACTCTCTTTATCTCTAGTAAAGTCTACTAGTTTTTCAAAAATTATATTAGGCTATGGATACTAAAGTTCAAGAGGAGTGTTAGGCTAAATGGATAGGCTAATGGGATTGAATGTTCTAGTAGACGATGACCTAGTGAGGACCATGAATTATGAAGATAAGTTTATAAAAAAATAATGGCCTTGAACCAAATTTACATTGAAAGAGTCATTAAATGTTGAGTAACACACCAATTTACAATTTATGTTGTCAACACCAGCATTTACCTTGATAAATTATCTTGAAGATAATGGGTCCCATTGGGTATGCCAAAATTGTTGTAACCAAATGTTTCACTCTAAAAGAAGGTGCTCAATCCTCTTCTATATTTTGGTAACGTGTGAACACTTACAAGCATGTGGGTGTACCTATAATGGAAATGAGCCTCTAAATTTAAGGGTTAACTCCCTGAATGTATCTTTGTTCTAAGCTAGGTTTTGACATTAATGTATTTAAAACCATCAGATCAATCTATTAGATATTTATCCTAGTGCTAACTACTCCTAATTAGTTTGTTGTGGCATGTAAAAGTGGAGAAAATGGTCCTTTTCATGTAGTTGGTCCTAGAGATGAGACCACTGGGGTCTAAATGTATGTTGTCATGTCACCCTTTGAAATGATAGCTTGGGTTAAAACTAGATCATGCTCAAACTAATCCCCATGTTCATAGATCCATCAAATATGGGAAAACCAATCTCAAACTATTGGTTTTCCTATGAGGTCCAAATAGACCTATTTCTGCCTTTGAGCATCCATTGAAACTAAGAAGTCATCATATACACATGTCCTTTTTCTAATAATGGTGAACATAGTCACAAAACAAACCTTGCATGATACAAACCCTCAATCTAGAAGTCCATATTGAGCTTTGATGGTGGTCCCTTTATGTCATTGAACTTGACTACATCAATGTGTTCCTTTAATGGCATTTAGTTGGTCTTTAATGGTAGATTGATGACCTTGAAAGACCTTGGTTTCTTCCATAAAAAATTATCCCTTTGGTTTGCCTTTGCCCATTGTAAATGACTTAGACCAATCAAAATTATCCGAACTATCTTTAATCCCATTGGCCTTGTAGATCCATACTAACTTCTTGACTTCTCTTACACCATTAGATCAGAATGCATGAACGAAAATGGGCCCTCAATTTTGTATCATGAATATCCTTTGACATGTTGAATTTCACTCACATTGTTGGATCAAAATATATGAAGCAACATGAGCATTTGATCTCATTAGGCCCACTTTTTTGCTAGTTGAGCTTGCATCGTTAGATCATTGATACGATTGAACATGAAATGTTGATATGCTTGCATTTGAAAACAAATGGCTATTTACCATTGTGTAAATTTAACATCTGTGTGACCATCATTTAACATCCATGACATTGTCATTGATGTCTACATGAACATCAAATTTAAGACCTTCATGGTTTTTTCCATAGCTTAAATTTGATGTCTGCATGAATGTCTCTTATTTTTTGACCAACTTTGAATGCTTGGATTTGGAATCATAAATTTCATGAGGGCACCAAATTTATAGTAAATGTTCTTGATACTAAAAGGATCATGCCCACTTGATCCATTATTCCCAAAAGCTTTTTATGTGTGTTTACAGAGTGTTCATATGAGTTGACCTATGTGTTTTACATGATGCTCATGCATATGTCACTGATAATTTTAACCTAAATGGATATTCACCACGGCTTAAATTTGATACTTGCAAGAACATCCAACCCTATAAGTCCAATTTTGAAACTCCATAACTTGTGATAGAAATCTCATGCCAACTTGAAACTTGTAGAGCATGTTCTTGCCATGAATGATTCCATGGTGCTATAATATTTTGGATCATGAGGATTTATGAGTTGCATTTATAAATTACATAAGCAAGCTATCTATTATAGTTATTCATGACATCTTAATGATGGTCTGGCTTCACAAAGCTCATTACTAAACTTTTGTAACTCTAAATGATTTTTTGTGTCCTATGTGGACTTGTCCCTAATATTGAATTTCATTAACCACCATGAAGACCTATTTGGATCCCTGAAAATCTACCACTTGAATATATGACCCAAAAATGACCCCTAAGACAGCAAATGACACTAAGACTAAGCTAGACTATGACCACAGTTAGAATGGCATATGAAATGACATCAAATTAACTATAAGTGTGTCTAACCATCTCATGTAAGTGGATCAAGAAATTAAGTATACCATTACTCAATCATTTCAAATATGTGAAGTAGATGCATCTATAATTGTACTACACAAAGCGTTAAAAGTATATTGCTATGTAAATCTAATTATGTATTCAGATCCACATCTACTCAAGTATATTAGGAGGCTTTGGGCCATGTAGGAATGCCAACCATTATAGATGTAGTAAGGTATAAATCTGGTGACAACATGGAATGTGATAGTAGGTATATACAGTGTAGAGAATGACATAGATTTTTCCATTCCATCTAATCAACCTATCTAAAGATGAGTATATGGAAACTATGTGTCACAAACATGCCCCTAATCTAGTATTTGAGTATACTAAATCTAAATCAAGTATGTAATAGTTGAATCTATGTAACTAATTTGAATATATGAGTGATCATATTGTGCATAATGCCCCAAATCTAAATAGCTACTATGAATTTGAGCTAAAATGAATATATCTGAGCCAAATCTAAATATAACTATTAAACCTATGATTGCATATGTGAAAATATTTATTTTACCTAGTACACTGGTCTAAATAGATTGCCCTAAATGTTGGGATAATAGACAAATCACCTGATAGTGGATAGTATCACCATGTGTTACTAGTGTCCCAATTTGGATGCTACTAAATAACTAGTCTAATTTATGAGTGATCTAAACTAATGTCTAAATCTCTATTCTTTTTTTATTTGATCTGAGTTTAATGTCTAAAATTGAGCTTGTGTGTTGAATTTTGTCTATGAAAAGAAAATTAGGAGCTTGATATCTATGAAAACACCTTGTAAATACCCCCTCTTTTGAGGGATGTTGTGAAATATGTGTAAGAACTTCTGTCTAAATAATTATCTCTAAAAACTGTGTTAACTAGAGCATGTGCATGAGATCCCAATATAATGCAAAAAAATAACATCAAAATTTAAATGTATTTGAGCATAAGTAGGAAATGTAAGATGTATGTTGTAGTCTAGCATTACATAAGGGTATTAGGATAGATGTAATAAATATATAATAGTAAAATTTGAGTAAGGACCTAGGGGGATGTGGCATGATGTCCATCAACGCTCCAATGTAGGGAGGTCAGATGCATAAGATCCATCATGGCATAGAAAATTGGTGTGTGTGTGTAAAAATCAAATACAAGTTTTATGCTGTAGAAGTATACAAGGAATTAAACATAAAATCGCATGAGGCACGCCAAATCTAGGCCAAGGAGTCATAATACAAGGACATGGGTACATGTCACTAAATTTTTGAATGAAAACATACAAGGACATGTTCAAATGTACACATACACAAACAAGTAATTTTGTATGGAGCCACATAGGACATGTTCAAATTTCTACATGTAGAAGCAAGAAAGCACACACAATGGACATGGGCACATGTCCAAGGTATACAAATAGATAAGTGGCATAGAATCCAAAGAAAAGTGGCATATTCAAATTCCCTTAAAGATGAAATAAGAATAGGAAACACAATCAAGTCTAATTCTAGGAACTAGAAATGAAAGCATATATAACTAAATAGTACAAATCTATGTAAATGTGAGGATGCATATATACTGAGGCTAACTAGTGATAGTAAAAAAAAATTGAGTAATGAATAAAAATTATCAATATCAGGATAAATAAATGTGTAAACTAGAATGTATAGTATGTAAAGGTAAAACCTAGTTATAGCAACTATGTAGTAGATGCCCTTGAATGAGTGGATGTATCAAATGTATAAACCTATATTAGTGTAAATTCCCCCATTGAGTAGATGATAACTAGTATAGATCATTTTAGTGGACCAGAGTATTGTCCAGAATCTTTAAGCACTCACTAATAAGAAGTGAATCATATGTATATGATAAAACTGATTATACTAGGATAGACAGTGATATGAAATATCTAGCAAGTAGTAGAAATGTAAACATAAAAATTCATACAGTGTGTAAATTTTTATGTTTTGAAATATTTAAATGTTTTTGTATTTTGACATGTTATATTATTTTTGTATTGTTTTAGTATAATCAATGGTTAAGCAAATGAAAATAAATTATGTATAAGGAGCTAGAGAGAGGAGGATGTATGTACAAGGGTAGTAACCATACTAACCAATGAGCCTCATTATCATCATGGTTTATGTCAAAAATAAGAATTTTAATCTCTCGTACAGTTTGATTGCTATGATTTATTTAAATGTTGTTGAAGTAGGAATCTGTGTATTGTTCATCATCAAAATCATAATATTTTTACACATTGAAACCATAATTTTATAGTGTCCCAAAAGGAATTTTTGGATACTATGGATTTGAACTTTCTAAATTATGCTTTGGAAGATTGATTGTAATTTTTCCCTTTGAAACTATGCTTGTTGTAGACATATGGTGTTGTGGAGGCTCTTTTACTAGAAATCCTCTTTTGAGAATGCTTGTTGGTTAAGCATGATTTTAACTATGTGACTTAGGATCTTGCTCTTTTAGTAACATTTCATATGTATCTTGATACTTTTCATTGACAAACTATATATGTGACTGATATGTTTTAGGATGTTCAATGAAGACCAAACCTTGTTAACAAATACTATCAACTTCTAGAATAGGATTAGTGATGCCTTGGGCCTACTTGCCCAAAGCTTGACCATGATAATCATACAATTGTAGATAAATTTGAATAAACCCATACCATATTAAATGTTTAGCCTCCTTTTTGAGAGGTATATGTGCTTGATTTATTTATACTTAATTACTATTTATTATTGTAATTTTTATTTTGTAATCACTTTTGTATTGTTTCTAAATGTGACCATTTTCAAACTGGTAGATGTACCATTGGATGTTGTGGGGATGATGTGTCACTATGTGAGTCATCTATATACATTATCTATTATATTTGTCTTTTCAATTCTAAATATGAAACTATGTGGTGCCCTTACATTTTATGCTATGCACAAAAAAAATTGGATCTCCTCACTAGGTGTAGAGGAGGTAGGTTAATCAACTTAGATTTAACCATATCCCTTAGTGTCTCAGTTGAAATCTTATCTGAGCTTTGAATGATTTTTGAATCACTAGTTTTAGATGCACTTTGTTGTGATCTTGTGTTTGGATATGTAACATTATTTGCATAAATTGACTAGTTAAAAATATATAAACATGATTTACACTATTGTGCCCTAGAGGTTTTTGTCTTGTAAATTAATTTTCCAATGTTTTGGTATCTTATATAATAGTTTATTTTGACTTTGTAAACCTATAATTATCTATCTCATGTTGATAATTTGATCCCTTAGAATCTCACAAGTGCAAACCA
Organism: Torreya grandis; assembly: GCA_037957365.1. Taxonomy (NCBI): domain Eukaryota; kingdom Viridiplantae; phylum Streptophyta; class Pinopsida; order Cupressales; family Taxaceae; genus Torreya; species Torreya grandis. Next base: position 149,376 of record JARHVA010005799.1, read on the forward strand.
TAGCTATTTTAGATTGAACATGTAGGCACACACCTTGTAGGGAAGATGTGTGAATAGGCTAAGTATGGGGAAAAGGGACAATGGTATATGTTGCCTCATCTCATGGATGAATCATAGCATAGAATTGGATAGATGGAATTGGTTAGGGAAAATTTCTTATTTGAATGATGAGATAAAAAGATACATTCAAGAATTGATCCAAAAGGGTCACATTAGGCCAAGCTCTTCACCTTATGGCAGCCCAATTGTCTTCACACCAAATAAAAATGGAACATGGAGGCTTAGCATTAAATATCGATCCCTGAATAAAATTAGGTGAATAATCACTACGCTCTCCCTAGGATTGATGACCTATTGGACCAATTCCATGGTGCAAAGTTCATCACCAAAATTGATCTCAAATCTGGCTATCACCAAATTCCCATCAATCCCACCGATGTCTGGAAGACTGCATTCAAATCCAAGGAGGGGCTCTCTGAATGGTTGGTTATGCCTTTCAGCTTAAGTAACAGACCTGAAACCTTCATGAGGATGATGGATGACATCCTATGACCCTTCACCAATTCATTCAATGTTGTCTACTTGGATGAAATACTCATCTATAGTAGAACATGGGAAGAACATTTGCACAAGTTATATGAAAATCTCAAAAAATGCACATTTAGGATGACAATAATTTAGTACCTTAGGTACATTTTGAATGAGGAAGGGGTCCATGTTGAATGAAAAAAGATTTGGGTTATTCAAGAATGGCCCACACAAAGGACCCTCACAAAACTTCACAGCTTTTTAGGTCTTACAAATTTATATCATAGGTTTTTTCTTGTATATTCACATGTTTCTTGGTCAATAACCTAAGTGACTAAAATAGGATCTAAATCTATATTTTCGTGGGGTGAAATACAACTATATGCTTATCTCTGGGAAGAGATGTATGATCTTCCATTTTGGATTACATATTAAATTATACATATTTTGAAAGTAGGAGGAGCATGTGGAATGTCACCAATATATAGAGAGATTAAGTGGTTTGACTTTCGTGATTTAAAATAATACACAATTCAAGGAATTACTATTTTTAGAAACTTACTATTTTTAGACTACACTACTAAAATTGAATTTTGGAGCACTTCCAATGGGTTTTATAGGCTAAAACTTCATCTAGTGGAGCTCCATACCATCTCACAACATTATCCTCATTCTTATATTTCCAACGGTTCAAACGGTGAGTCAATTGGAGCTACGATGGAAAAGTTATGGCTCCTAGAATTTCCATCATCAATTGGAGTGGAACTGTCACCCAAATTATCACTTGAATTGTTCTCTGGATCATTAATCTTAAACATAAACTAGAGGGATTTTAAAAAGTAAACACTATTAATGAGATTTTCACAATCTCTTTAATTTTGCATCAATTTTATTTACTATAAATATAAGACTTTTATAAAATATTTCAATTTGCAATTTACAATTACATAAAATGGAAAAGAAAATTTTGTAAGGATAAAAAACCAAAATAATCCCTCCAATCTCTTCCTTTTCTTTTTTTTTCTTTTTTTTTTCTTTTCTTTTGTGTTTTTTCTTTTACACTTTGCTTGTGATTTGAATTATAGAGTTATAATGTCTAGGTTTTAGTTAAAAAGGCATCTAGCAACTCCTCTATGCATCAATTCAAAATGTTGAAAGGACAAATTTGTATTTTAAACTTAATAAAATGGGTGTTTTAAATGTAAATTATACACCATGATTTGGAAACATGGTGGATAGCTTAGTTGGTAGAAATAAATCAAATGAAATGTGTATTTTTGGTCCAATTGGTAAGTTTTGAGATAATCCCAAATTATAAGCACCCAGATAGTTGTAAAAAAGTATTAACATGTGTATGGAATATTTTGGGATGGAATATTATACAACAAAGAATGAAATTTAGTAATTAAGTTTGTATATCCTCATTTGTATGACCTGATGTGAAAAAAAATTAAACTACTAGTCAAATTTTTGATCAAATAACTACATCACCTTGCAGGATTGCCAATGGACATACAAAATCATGAAAAATTGTATGACTAAGTTTGGGATGTTACGAAATGAAATAAATATTAGTCTAAAAAAATTAGATTTCAAAACATATTGACCATATAGCTCAGAATGGAGAAAAGTCGATTTACAACTTAGTTTACCATGATAAATGATTCTTATAACTTGGAGTCTCTCAAAATACTATAAATCAGAATGCAAAAGTGTACCAATGATTTTGAGAGGATGGTAGTCTAAGAAAATATCACCATGAAAAAATCATATTTCAAAAATATGCTATGTGTGGCCCAAAAAAAAGGAAATTTGACCTGCTAGTATGATTTATCAAAAAATAGCTTGCAATCATATAAAAGGTGGTATATACCACAAAACATTATATGTACTATTGTAAAAGTGTGCACAATGAAATTAAAAAATTAGATTCTAAGGATGTTCGTATGGTTAGCTATGGCCAAAAACTGACCTACTATTAGTTTGAAGAGAAAAAATGGACCAAGAAGCATCAAAATCAAAGGGGATGCAAATAAATTTTAAGATTTCATCATGTTGGATCCACTTCCAATCATATTTATTAGCCCATGTTAGTGGAGAGAGGTAAGATTACCTGTAGCAATGAGTTTTATACCATTGGATGTTAAAACCAGAGGCTAGATAGAAGGTGTTGATATATTACAAGGCATTGTCCACATTGGATTCATCCTTAATTAGAGTAAGGAAGTAGTCATCTGCAAAGTGACCTTTAAATAATTTCATATCTTCTTGTGGGTTAGTGGCATCTGGAAGGAGATAAATTCTATTAACAATGCCCCTACCTTGGGCATTGCAAAGAAGACATCCAAAATAGATAACAAATAAAACAAGATTAAAAAAATAATAATATTATCCATCATTGTTGTAAATTATAAGAGAATAGAATTAATTAATAGTGTTTTCATGTGATGTATTGATTAAAAAAAAAGCAAGCTCTCTTCTCTAAGCTGTGGTAACACCAATGGTGCCAAAACCACTGGAGGCATTGGAAGCTACAATGAAAGCATTGTAATTATATAAGTCCCTATCTTGACACGTTACATCATTTTTATGCATCAACATTTAATTGAATACATTTTCAGTAATAATAATAGATGTAATCTCTAGACCGAAAGGACTCAATGTCAGGGTGAGAGGGGAAGTGGTTGAGGGAGGCAGGGTAGCAGGGGGTAGAGGAGGGGGAGGGGAAGGTAGTGGGGGAGGTGCCCTTGTAGGTTCATAATTATCTAATAAAGAGAAGAAGAGGATATATAAGAAAACCAATAAAGTGTCAAAATTGAAAAATCAATCAATGATTGCTCAAACTGCACTCCATGCCAAAGAGCAAAATTTATGGGTGATAGATAGTGGTTGCTCAAAGCATATGACTGGTGATAAGAGAAAGTTCACAAAATTTAAAAAATGTAAGGAATGATCTGTCAGCTTGGGAGACAACATAAAATAAACATCAAAGGGAAAAGAATCTTGAAAATAGATGGTTAACATCCTACACATGATATCCTTTATGTTGAAGGATTGAAGCAAAATCTACTAAGTGTCAGCTAAATGTGTGATAATGGACACAAGGTCACAATTGATGCAAAAAGATACAAGTTAAATACATCTAGAGGAATACTTACAGAAGGGAAAAGGACTGAAAGCAATATATACAATCTTGTTGAAGTAAATGGAAATAGTTGCATGATAGGAAAGGTTGATAAAATATGGTTGTGGCATAGTATAATGGGTCATGTCAACTTTGATAATCTAGTGAAATTTAGCTCAAATAAGTGTGTAAGACACATTCCCAAGATAACCAAACTTGTTGATACTACTTGCAAGGAATGTCAACTAGGGAAGCAGACAAGGGTCAGATTCTAAACAAAGGAGTATTTCCCTACAAAGACTCTATAATTAGTTCATACTAATCTTTTTGGTCCTACTAAGACAGAAGGATCTAAAGGAGAGAGGTACTTCATGTTATTTGTAGATGACTACTCAAGAATGACATCGGTAACCTTTCTAAATCTCAAGCCTAAGAGAGATTCAATATCTTTAGAGCCATGGTTGAAAATGAGATTGGAAGAAAAATCAAATGCTTAAGATATCATAAAGGTGGAATATTCACCTCAAATTATTTCATAGAGTATTGTGAGAAGCATGGGATCAAAAGGCACTACTCTGCAGTAAGGACTTCACACTAAAATCGAGTTGTTGAGAGAAAGAACATGATAGTGAAGGAAAATGCAAGAATAATTCTAAAGGAGGCCAAGTTACCTAATGGATTTTGAAGAGAAGAAGTGCAAACAATAGTATACATCTACGACAAAGTTTGACTGAGGCTAAATAGTGGAAAAACTCCTTATGAGCTATGGTATGGAAAGCATGCCTCTATTAAATACTCCATAGTGTTTGGAAGCAAATGATACATCAGAAGAAAGGAAGACAAATTGGGAAGCTTTGAATCAAGATGTGATGAAGGAATATTTCTTGGTTATTCCACTCAAAGTAAAGACTATGTATGTTACATTAATAGGCTACACAAGATAGTAGAAAGCATCAATGTCAAGTTTGAAGAAGGCATAAAATATGTTGAACCTGGCAAGGAAATCAGTATTGAAGAATCAGATCTTGAAGAAGAAGCAGATAATGAAGAAGTTGAGAAAATGAATTAAAATGCATCTCTAGTATTTGTTCAAAAATATCATCCTAAAGAGTAGATAATTAGCAATAATAATAAAGGATTTCAACCAAGGAGAAGAGTTGAAATGAACAAGGAGAAAGTAAGTTTAGCTCTAATGTCTTAAATAGAACCCAAGGGCTATGTTTAATCCAACAAGGTTGAAAATTGCCTTAATACCTTGGAAGAAGAACTAAACCAAATTGAAAAGAACAAAACCTGAAAATTGGTTCCAAGACCTCAAACAAGAATGTGATAGGTACAAAATGGGTTTATAGAAACAAACACAATGAAGATGGAGCCTTTATAATAAATAAATTAATATGGATGTGCAAAGTATATACCCAAGTTGAAGGCATATATTTTGAGGAAAGATATACTCCAACTACTAGATTGGAAGTTATAAGAATGTTTTTAGCATTCTCTATTTCTAAGAAGTTCAAAGTCTATCAAATGGATGTCAAGTTAGCATTATTGAATGGGAACCTAGAAGAGGAAGTCTACATAGAACAACCTGAAAGTTTTTAGTTGTTAGAATAAGAAGATTATTTATGTAGACTGAAGAAAGCACTGTCATGTCTAAAATAGACACCTAAATCATGGTATAAAATATTGGACTAGTACCTAAAAAACTAATTATTCAACAAAGGATGTATAGACAACAATATGTATTTCAAATCAAAAGGTGTACATATGTTGATTATTTTTATTTATGTAGATGACATCATCTTTGGTGGTAGCAATAAAAAATGTGCAAAGAATTTTCTACACAAATGAAAAGTGAATTTGAGATGTCTATGCTAGGAGAACTTTTTTTCTTCCTTGAGAATTGCAAATGTCGATCATGGGAGAATTAACAACGATTCACCCTTTTTAGTAGAGAAGTGGTTTCATTCGTGTTGGTTTGTTCTAACTATAGGCAATTTTAGGATTATATGTGTAGGCTTGTTAATAGTAGGTTTATATGTGGGTAGGTTGGTTAAAGGTTAAGATTTCATGGGTTGTAATTATATTTAGGTGGTTAGGAAGATAAAATGATAATTTGTAAAACAAATTACCAGGTGTTTAAAATTAAATAACTTAAACTTTAGGATAGGGTTATTTAGGATAACAAAATAATAATAAGGGACCTACAACACCAAATAAACCATATATGACATAAAACATTATATTGTCTACACTTGTTGATTTGCATCTCATTTGTTTAAATATTCATGTGTGATGTTCTTATTGCTAACTCTTTGAATTCTTGGGTTGGAATGTTTTTAACATTGCTAAAAGGTGTAAGCCAATGGGAACCTAATGATAAGATAAAAATAAAAGGAATAGTTTTTTATGAAATCATAAATAAAATTAAGAAAATCAAGAAAAATAGGGCTCAGGGGAATGAGGAAAATGAAATCTAGATTAGATAATCATATTCACCAAAATATTTTAACTATTTTTTGCACAAAGTAAATACATACACAAAACATGCTAAATCAATTATAATAAATATATATGATAATACAGTTATAAAAAACATTGAAATATAATATAATACCCAAAATACTAATTAAATGTATGGAAAAACACTAAACAAGTAATGGAAATGCACCACAATGGAAAGACAAATATTAAAAAAACAATCTTAGATATTTTTTCTTGAATATGATATTTAATTTTAAATATAGCCCTAACTATATTTCCAAAATAGAAATATATTTTGTTATTGTAAATTGGATAGAATCGCCAAACCGATGATTCTATGTAGGAAAGAATTGACAAGCTGCCAATTATGACTCACAATTATTCCTAATTCTATAACAATTTATTAATTCTCTCCTTACTCAATTTCAATTCTTGAAAGTATTATTGTGGCTTCACAAATAGATGAAAAACCATATTTAAACTTCACTTGATAAAATTGACCAAAAAATTTGGTGATATAGCTTCTTCTTTGATCTTGTCCTATTATTAAACAACAATTAAACCAATAAAGTATGCACATGTTAACTAGATTGGTAAAAATCCTAAGCATTTACAATTACATATATCGCACAATTTATTCAAATCTAACATATCTCTTCGTGTGTGTTAGTGCAATCCAAACACAAGTTACAAAAATAATTTCAAATCTTCATCGAGATAATAAAATATAACTACATGCTCCTACTATAATCTTATTTACACATAATACCTTGGAAATTGATGGATGAAGGAAGAATTAAATTCATGTATAAATTTCTTTGATAACATGTGATTTTTTCTTAATAATATTTGATAAAATATACATGGAAGAATAGGCATAGATGGGAGGAAAGGATATTGAAATGACGAAGGTTAAAATTATATATACTCATTGTGGGCACCTCAATACATGGGCCAACTATAAATGATAATACAATGTGAAATTCAAGGCACAAAGAATACAAATTTTAAAGTAACAATTGTTTGGACCAACTAGGATGTAAGAAATATCCCAAGACAATGTTTTAGACATTTTGATAGAATTCAGGATAATATAGAGGAAATTGAATAATAGATCTATAGGTTTTAATAGTTTAATGCATTGTGCATTTTATGGATATATTATCATTGGTCAAAATGTACATAAAATCATATAGAATGTCTAAGTCAAAGGATAAAAATATGTGGCTCAACATAAAGACAATTGTATTAAAATAGCCAAATGTGTGTGCACAGATTGAGTGCGATATAATCTAAAAAAGGCATAATAAAAAAGGTTTCTTAAATAAAAATAGAGTGTCTACACTAATATAAGATGTTGTTGACACTAATATGTTAACTTCTCCTCTACTTGGGTGGGAAATACTCTTCCCTGTGGTTATGAAAGATGTTTCAGTTGAGTGGGTGGCAATAGATCCTTTCACTTAGGCCAATCCTTTTTTTCAAGATGATCTACCCCTCATTCTTTTAGTTTTATTTCATATACTTAATTTTGTTGTGTTAAGTTTTTTTTATCATAATATCTATAATCAATTTATAGTCAAAAAATTAAAATCACATTCTTATTATAAACTATCATATATGTTTTTTAATTTTCTAATTAATAGATATTATAGCTTGTTTTCATTAAAAATCATTATGTTTGTAATGTATTATATTTTAAAAGAAGCTTTGCAATTTTTAAATCAATTTGAAGTTCAATTAAAAACAATTTATTATAGTTGTTCAATATATTAGGTTTTTAATTATTTCTCAATCGATTGAAATGTTCTTAATAAGAAGGGCTAAATCCCTCTCAATAGTAAGGACCTCGATGATACCTATTATCTATTAATAATGAAATTAAAATATATATTTTTAATTTAGATAAAAATATTTTAAATTATAAAATAATATTTTAATCTCTCTTTTATTAAAGGTGATCGAATCTTAAACAAATAAAAAATACAAATGTAAAATAAATCATATTTAGTCTTTTTCTATATTCTATTGAAATGATTTGGTATATTTTAAAGATAACAACGTAAGTTAATATTCTACTCAGGTGATTTGGTGTATTTTAAAAATAACAATCTAAGTTAAATGTTCTATTAAGGTGTTGTTCCTCTTAAGTGGTATAAATAACCTTTTTAAATATTTTAAACATTTAAATTGTAAAATCTTTAAAAATTAATATAATAATATATTTCTTAAATTTATAGTGTAAAGATTGTCAAAACTGTACTGAGAAAATGTAAACTAATTTTTTTTTTTTTTTAATTATAGTTTTCACATTAGGTGAAATTAGGTATTTATGGGAAGGTAAAAAGTAAATAGTAAGGTCGATATTTATCATGAAGTAAATAGTAACAGGGTGTTAATAAATTAGTATTTTCTATTGTGGTTATAACCGTATGGTTAATATAGTAATATAATATTGCTGTTTAGATATATTGCTATTTGTTATAACAAATTATCATATTAGGTTTTCTTGTTTAGTGGGATTCTAGTGTGGGAGAAAACAAGGGAGAGAATATAGGAATATAATTCTTATAAATATACAATCTCATAGAATGTATTAATCAGAGAATTCAAAGAATAGAAATAATATATTTGCGTTGAAAGAATCTATTGTGTTTGGTTCTCTCGATTATTCGTTTGCATGAGTTGATTCATTGTATACGCTCCTCCAATTTCAATCATTGGTATCAGCACAGGGATCCTCTGATGGAAGTATAGAACCATAGGGATTTTGGGCATGAGTGTCTTTATGTTGCATATGGCTTCCTTCATGGATCATTCATATCTTTGTGTTGTGCAGCTTGATCATCTGAAGTGTGCTATTTAGTGATTTACTGTTGTTTTCTGCCTTGTGATTGTATTCATATAGCCTACCAATTGTGTTGTCGATCATTTGGGTTTGAGTTTTGTGCATCATCAATATTATACAGAATTATTTTTGGGTCCATCCTGAGTGGATTTATGCGATCGGTCTCCTCGTTCTAGCCACTTAAGACCAACAGGGGGTACGTTGTGATCTAGTTGAGATAGATCTAATCTCAATGCAAAGATGCTAAGAGAAATCAACTACGTGTGGGTTAAAATGCGCACTGAATTAGATTAAACAGATTTGTGTTGAAGGCCGTTGACACCCCTGATATTGTCTTACATTCATCTTATTGTCTATGCATTGGTTCAAAGTTCAAAGCACCATTTTTGATCAAATTTGCATTGGGAGTTTCAAAACCACAAAACACTCTACATCAGATCATGTGCCCCATTCATTTTGAGACGTTAAATGTTTCACTGGTCTTATTTATTATGGTGGTGGATCCAACGAAACAAAAAAGACGTGTCGATACGCATCATCTGTCAGCATTCTTCATGGAGACATCAGACCTATCATTTTCAACCTGCACATCACTTTTTGAGAATATGTTCTTAGGAATTACTTACAATCTTGGAAACGATCTTATCACGCTATGCTCTATTTCTCTCGCCAGCTATCCTTCACCAGTTGATGCTTATCTTTGGTCATAGCTACAAGTCTGTGTTTATTTTAATAGGTATGTTTTAAGATCTTTATGTGTCTTATACTTTGTTCCACGTGTGCATGCATGTTTAGAAAACTTCTCGTCTTATTATTAAGACGATGGTATATGCAAAAAGATTACGTATAGTTTGGATCTTAATTATTTTCTTTTTTTTTTGAAAAGTAATGTTTATTATTACTTTTTTAATATAGTTGTCATAGGTGAATATTGGGAGTGTAGTGTCAAATTTAATAAGTGGTCTTTTCACCTTTTAAAAACAAAATCAAAATACGGTCATAGTCTTTTTCATTTGTGTTTAGTATCAAATGAGTCAAAGGTTTATTTATATTTTTAATTCATTTTTCAAAAGACTTTAAAAAGTAAGCCTTTTTAGAAAGTTTTTATTGTCAAAAATTTTCAAAAGTAAAAAAGTCATTTTTGTGTTTATGTCAAAATTGAGTCATTTCAATATTATATGTCATTATATTTTTTAAGTAAATTTTTTTTATATGAATGTATTTTTGGGTGTATTCGACATTTGGTAAGCATGTCAGTATCGTGGGGGGAACCCCATTTCAATTAAAATAACATGCAATTGAGCTTCATTAAAATATCGCCTAAGTGAGCAGGGAGATACTGAAGGTTGGAGGCTACACGGAGGAAGGAGGTCTTTCAGTGTTCTCTCATTAGTCACCAACGACGGGGCCACATCTTGTTTTGGTGACGTGTGTGGTGTGTTATTTTCAATTTTTTCAGTGTGGTAGTTACATTTGATTTTTAGCGTGTGTGAAAATAAGAAAAGTTGTCCCTATTCACTAGTGTGAAGATATTGTTAAGTTGTTGAGCTAAAAGCTTCACTGTTGTGCAAAGATGGAGGTTGCTAGGTTACACAGTAACCAACGTCAGTCAGACCATGCCGACATCGGTCAAGGATAGACCGGAAGTTGCCGACATCGGTTATGTATCGACCGACGTCGGTCATCTCCAGACAGACAGAGACTGGCATCGGTCATCTGTGCGTTCCAAAACTGTTCTAATTTTAGACGAACAGTTAGTTTGCATGTGAAGACTAATTTTAGTCTTGAGTCCATTTTTCTAATTATTGTTTGGTTTGAGGATCTATTTAAGAGACCCATGGGGCTGTATTGTAATTAATCAAGTAAGCAAGGTCAATTAGATTTGCAAGGTGCAAGATCAAGAAGATCAACTGAAGCAAGGGAATAACAACTCGGTTATTCAGTTGATTGTAATTGATTGAGAGAGAGAGAGAACTCTTGAGAGAGAAATATTGTACACCCAAGAGGTGTGGGAAGAGTGATATTTCTTCATTGTATTCTGGAAGAGTTTAATATAAGATTGGTTGTTTCTTGTATCTCCTATTATTTGATGTTTCTGATTTCTAGTTACTTATTACTTTTGGTTTAATTCTGTGTTTAGTTGCTTATACAAAAGTAATCAATTGTACTCCAAGTTCCTAACAGTTGTTATTAGAGCTAGGATCACTAACAAGTGGTAGAGCGGGTTAGTGTTTGTTGATTACAGGTTCACTCTCAGGGGTTTTTGATTGAGTGGGAGCAAAGCAATGGCAGAAGAAAGTAAACTAAGAATGGAGAAATTCAATGGCAAGAATTATCAATTATGGAGGATGTAGATAGAAGATTATTTGTATCAGAAAGATATATACTTACCATTGGGTGGGGTTTCAAGCAAGACCACAGATATGCAAAATGAAGAATGGAATGTTCTTGATAGAAAGGCTCTTGGATCTATAAGGTTGAGCCTAGCATCTTCTGTGATTTCCAACTTATCATAGGAAAAGACAACGGTAGAGTTAATGGATACTTTGGCAAATTTATATGAAAAACCCTCAGCTTCGAATAAGGTATATCTTATGAAGCAATTATTTAATTTGCAAATGCAGGAAGGTGGATCTGTATATAGTTATCTTAATAATTTCCATGAAATTGTAAATCAGTTAAATTCAGTCAAAATAGTTTTTGATGATGAAATTAAGGCTCTTTTAATCTTATGCTCTTTATCTGAAAGCTGGCACAGCTTGGTAATGGCAGTTAGTAATACTGCATCTGCTTCAAATATCTTGAAAGTTGATGATGTTTTTAGTGTAATCTTGAATGAAGAAATGTTCAAGAAAAGCACAGGTGAAACATCAGGTAATGCTTTAAGTATTGAAAGCAGGGGAAGGCAAAGAGAGAATGGCAAGCAAGGGAAATCAAGGTCAAAGATGGAAAGAAGATCCAAATCTAGAAATGGAAAAATAACTTGCTGGAATTATGGAAAGAAAGGTCATGTAAAGAAAGATTGTTGGTTGAAGGATAACAAAGAAAATCAGCATGAAGGTAATAAGGAAACAAATGTTGTAGGTATTGTTGCACAAGATACTCTTATATTTTCTTTAGATAGTCAAATAGAATCATGGGTTTTAGATTTTGGTGCTTCTTTCCATCCAACCCCAAATAGAGAACTTTTCAATGACTATGTCCTTGGAGATTTTGGAAAAGTTTATTTAGGGGATGGTGAGCCTTGTCAAATTGTTGGCAAAGGAAAAATGCAACTGAAATTGCAGAATGGCAACACACGGGTGTTGAAAGATGTCATGCATGTACCCATCTTGAAGAGGAATCTGATTTCTACAGGAAAATTGGGTGATGAGGGTTGCACAGTAACTCTCACAGCTGAATCTTGGAAAGTTTTCAAGGGTGCACTTGTATTATCAAGAGGTAAGAGAGTAGGTACACTTTATCTATCTACTTGTATTACTGATTATTCTCCTTCTGTTTTATCTACTTCAGATGTAGATGCAAAGATGTGGCACTATAGGCTTGGTCACATAAGTGAGAAGGGAATTCATGTTCTTAAGTCAAAAGGTGACCTTTCAGATTTGATAAGTATAGATCTAGATTTCTGTGAGCATTGTATTTTTGGGAAATAGAAGAAAGTAAGGTTTCTCAAAATTGGGTCAAGAAAGAAGAAGCACATGTTGGAGCTTGTTCACATAGACGTGTGGGGACCAGCTCAGGTAGATTCTATTGGAGGATCACAGTATTATGTTTATTTCATTGATGATGCTACAAGAAAGGTATGAGTTTATTTCATAAAGAGGAAATCTGATGTTTTTGACACTTTTAAGAAATATAAATCTTTGGTTGAGAATGAAATAGCTTTGAGATTGAAGTGCCTTAGATCTGATAATAGTGGTGAGTACTGTAGCAATAAATTCAATAGTTATTTTTTTATGAGTGGAATATGCAGGGAAAAGATGGTTCCAAAGACACCTCAGCAAAATAGAGTTGCTGAAAAGATGAATAGAACAATAATGGAGCATGCACAGAGTATGAGGTTACATGCTGGTTTACCCTTAACATTTTGGGCAAAAGCTATAGATATTGTAGTTTACCTGATTAACAAAGGACCTTCTACTGCTCTAGATGGTGGAATTCCAGAAGAGGCTTGGATAGGTAAAAAGTTAGATCTTTCATTTCTCAGATTTTTTGGTTCTGAAGCTTTTGTGCACATTGATAAAGAAAATAGAAAGAAGCTGGATGTCAAATCTATGCGGTGCACTTTTACTGGTTATGGTTTTGGAGATTTTAGATTTCAGTTGTGGAATTTAGAAACTAACAAAATTATTAGAAGTCGTGATGTAATTTTCAATGAGAAGGTGATGTACAATGATCAGCTCAAGAGGCTGAATAATTCTGACCAGGGAAATCCTTATTTGGATGAGGTTATGATCAAAAATGAGCTAGCGGGTAAAAATCATCACTCACATAAAAACACAAGAATCGACGTCAGTCAGGGAGGAACCGACGTCAGTCAAGCAGGAACCGACGTCGGTCAAACAGAGACCGACGTTGATCAGGTCAGTCAGGTGGAACTGAAATCGGTCTGGTGTAAATCGAGAGATGACCGGGATCGGTCACTGTCAGAATGAAATTGAGGTGGACAGCAAGCTGTGAATGAGTCTAAAATGCCCATAAGGAGGACTGTAAGGGTAAGTAAACCTCCAATTCATTATTCCCCTTCTTTATACTACATGTTGCTCACTAATGGTGGAGAATCAGAAAGTTTTGATGAGGCAATACAGGTAGAATCCAGGAAACAGTGGGAGCATGGCATGAATGAGAAAATTATTTCCTTGGAAAAGAACCAAACGTGGAATTTGGTTGAGTTGCCAGCCGAAAAGAAATCACTAAAAAACAAATGGGTATATAGGTTAAAGGAAGGAGACAATAAACAAACGAGACATAAGGCTAGGTTGGTAGTAAAGGGATTTGCACAAAAACCATGTATTGATTTTGGTGAAATTTTTTCTCTTGTAGTAAAGATGACTTCTATTCAGACTATATTGTCTTTAGTTGCTATTGAGGATTTGCATCTTGAGCATCTTGATGTTAAGACATCATTTCTTCATAGAGATTTGGATGAAGAGATATATATGGATCAGTCGAAAGGTTTTGAGGTCAAAGGTAAGGAGAAACTTGTGTGCGGGTTGAATAAAAGCTTATATGGTCTTAAGCAAGCTCCAAGACAATGGTATTTGAAGTTTGACAAGTTTATGACAGAGCATGGCTATAGTAAATGTCAATCTGATCATTGTGTTTATTTTACCAGATTAGATAATGGTAATTATATTATCCTGTTACTGTATGTAGATAATATGCTTGTTGCAGGTTCACACATGCAGAAAATTACTAAGCTAAAGGTAAAATTAGCTCACACATTTGCCATGAAATATTTAGGAGCAACAAAGAAAATTCTTGACATGAGTATTTCTAGAGACAGGAAAAATCACAGTTTATATGAATAAGGTGTTGGAGAGGTTCTATATGTAGGATGCAAAACTAGTAAGCACACCTATGGCTGGACACTTCAAGATGAGCAAAGAACAGTGTCCTAAATCACATGATGAGGTTGAGTACATGAGTAGAGTTCCATATGCTTCAGTAGTTGGGAGCTTGATGTATGCAATGGTATGTACTAGACCTGATATTTCCCAAGTAGTGGGAGTTGTCAGCAAGTCTATGGCCAATCCAAGAAAGGAGCACTGAAAAGTAGTTCAGTGGATTCTTAGATATTTGAGAGGGACTAGCAATAGGCATTTATGCTATGCAGGGTCAAGAACTTATCTACATGGGTATGTAGATTCAGATATGGAAGGTGACTTAGATAGCAGGATAAGCACCATAGGATATGTGTTCACTGTTAGTGGAACGGTGGTTAGCTGGATTTAAAAGTTGCAGAAGGTTATTGCCCTGTCTACTACAGAGGCAGAATACATTGCAGTCATAGAGGCTATCAAGGAAATGATATGGATGACTCGGTTCATGGAAGAGTTGGGAAAGGAGCAAGAGAGTTGTAGATTGTATAGTGATAGTCAAAGTGCAATTCATTTGGCAAAGAATTCAGCCTTTCATTCAAGAACCAAACATATACAACTTAGGTACCACTTCATTAGACAGGTATTGGAGGATGGTTAGTTGAAGCTAGAAAAGATCCATACGGATAAGAATCCTGCTGATATGTTGACAAAGCCGGTAACAAAGAAGAAGTTGAATCTTCATTCAACTTTTGTTGGTCTTCAAGATTGAACTTGAAGATGGAAAAACAAGCCAGAAATAAGTTAAAGGATGTTCTTGTACAGTTATAGGTACAGGTACAGGTGCAACTATTCATCTCCATGTAGGAGATTGTTAAGTTGAGGAGCTAAAAGCTTCACTATTATGCAAATATGGAGGTTGCTGGGTTACAAAGTAACCGACGTCAGTCAAACCCTGTCGACATCGGTCAGGGGTAAACCGGAAGCTGTCGACATCAGTTATGTATTGGCCGACGTCGGTCATCTCTAGATAGACAGAGACCGACATCGGTCATCTGTGCGTTCCAAAACTGTTCTAATTTTAGACGAACAATTATTTTTTATGTGAAGACTATTTTTAGTCTTGAGTCCACTTTTGTAATTATTGTTTGGTTTGGGGATCTATTTAAGAGACCCATGGGGCTATATTGTAATTAATCAAGTAAGCAAGGTCAATTAGATCTGCAAGGTGCAAAATCAAGAAGATCTGCTGAAGCAAGGGAATAACAACTTGGTTATTGAGTTGATTGTAATTGATTGAGAGAGAGAGAGAGAGAGAGAGAGAGAGAGAGAGAGAGAGAGAGAGAGAGAGAGAGAGAGAGAAATACTGTACACCCAAGAGGTGTGGGAAGAGTGAGATTTCTTCATTGTATTCTGGAAGAGTTTAATACAAGATTGATTATTTCTTGTATCTCTTATTATTTATTGTTTCTGATTTCTAGTTACTTATTACTTCTAGTTTAATTCCATGTTTAGTTGCTTATACAAAAGTAATCAATTGTACTCCAAGTTCGTAACAAATATTCCAATGTAATTCTTTTTATATTTACATTGGAAAATATAAGTCTAAAAATTATTGTAGCAATCATGATGAAAGATTAGTGATAAACTTAAGAAAATCATGTTGTAAGGTTAATGGTGAACCTGAAAAAACCATTATGTAAGGTTAATGATGAACATTAGAAAACCATTTTGTAAGGTTAATGGTAAACCTGAGAAAACCAGTTTGCAAGGTTATTGGTGAACTTGTGAAAACTATTTTGAAAAGTTATTGGTGACCCAGAAAAACCAATAGCATATGAGATAGATGTGTGACGACAGGTGTATGCAGACAAGGGCATGAACACATAGAGGTGGAGCACGTTACAATTAGAAAACAAAGATATATTGTACCATGTAAAAACTATGGGGGGAATGTTGGGAATAGTTTTTACATTAGGTGAAATTAGGTATTTGCTAGAAGGCAAAAACTAAATTGTAAAGTCGATATTTACTATGAAGTATATAGTGATAGGTTGTTATTAAATTAGTATTTACTATTGTGGTTATAATCGTATGGTTAATACAGTAATATAATATTGTGGTTTAAATATATTATTATTTGTTATAACAATATATCATAATAGGTTTGCTTATTTAGTTGGATTCGGGTGTGAGAGAAAACAAGAGAGAGAATAAAGAAATATAATCCCTATAAATATGTGATTTCACAGAATTTATTAATTAGAGAATTCAGAGGATAGAGATATTATATTTATGTTGAAAGAATCTATTGTGTTCCACTCTCACCATTATTTGTTTGCATGAGTTGATTCATTGTATAAGCTCCTCCAATTTTTATCAATAAGTCCATTTTTTTAATATGTTATTAAATAAAATATTTATAAAAAAAATTAAACTTATATTTTATTTTTCACCATTTTTTTCATTCTAATTATACTAATACAACTATTTACTAACAGCGATAAAAAAAAATCTATTCTTAATTTTTTTTAAATATTAATTTAATTAATAATTTTATTATTTTCTCTAAATTTTTTATTCATAAATATTAGTAAATATCAATCTAATTATATTATTATGTTGGTTTCTAAAAATATCTTGAAAAAAAAAATAATAATAATAAACTTCAAGCTAAAAATTACAATCAAAATATTATCAGTTTCTATATTGATTTATTAAATAGTTGTCACACTAAAAGTTTAAATTCTCCTCATAATCAAAGTCAATGTCAAAATAAAATTTTGAACTTCTTATGGTACTGCTGTTGGAAAAGACGTGTCTATAATTAAAAGGTATAAAAAGAATTTACAGCTTACTAATTTATGGCGTACAGGAATAATTGGCTCTAAAACCCGGATAACATGATAAAGACCGTCAATCTGCAACCCTTCATCGAATTCCTCTACACTGCCATAATTTCCGCATTCGCCCAAAGGGAGTCAGGACGACTTCGGTTCGCTACGCCACGTTGCGAAGAATTAAACGTGACAGTGCTAGTTGCCCGTCACATTTATATCTCGAAAGTGGGGCAAAAAGAGGTAAAAAAGTGACGGTTTTGTCCAGAAAGGGAAATGACTCGTGATTTATATCGACAGTTTCTCTTGGCCATTGAAGAGGGCGCAACTCGGAACGCTTAGCTGTATTCGAGTTGGTATGATAACGACTGTTGGGTTTATTACGACTGCATATTGAAAAACATAGAACCCAACTCTTATCTCCGAAAACAATTCATAACTTCAAATTTATAAATGTATGTTGTCGAACATATCTTGGTCTAAAAGACTTTGATACATGGTTAATCCTATTATACCTAGCGTATATGTCTTAAAAAAAATTGATATATATTTTAAATTTAAGGTGATGCATGATAAAATAACTTTTTCATCTAAAATTTTTTAATTTTAATTTTTTAATTTTATTTATAAATGTATTTAAATATTTTGAAGATGAACATATCTGTCAAAATAAGTAAGTAGGTTATTTTTTAGTAGAGTGAGCACATAAATATTCTGTAAATCAATGACTGTCATTATATTCATAAATGAAAAAGAAGATGTGCAACAATTGCATAATGTATTGAATTCCCTTGCTTACAAACTATTTACTTTGCACTGCTTTGCTTTGGTTGCTTACAATAGCATGGTGAAGAGGAATATAAAGGAGTAGGGGGAGTTAACTCACTGGGTAACTCATGATGGAACTGAGTGTAACACACTATGGAACTCATTGGAGAACTTATAGTGATACTTAGTTGAACTCCAGATAGAACTTTAGATGAAACTCACCCTCTCACCCACTTATCCTCTTATCACACCTAAATAAGCCAAAAATAAAAGTGTATGAATTACCTATTGTTTTATTACATTGATTAGCGAGATATAGTTTTGTGTTATATGTGAAACTACATTATCCTTAGCTGATACAATTTTGTAAATTTTTCATTTCAATCATAAGCAACCAAAAAAAAAAAAAAAAAACAGTCATTTGTATCAATAATAATCAAACAAGTTCATTTCAACTTGGCTATCTATTTATTTCACTTCATTGAATGATGAAAATTGGAGGGTTTTGTTTCGCTTGTTCAAGAACAAAATGTGATTTAACAAGATTTTGCAATAGTTCTCTCTAAATTTATAGAGTTTACAAACTTTATTGAATTTTATGAAAACTTCTGCATTACTCATGAAACTTTAAAAATATCAAAAATTAAATATATATTTTTATAATAATTCATTAATATTTGTATAACCTTTACATTTTTTGGAGAGTCTAAAATAAAAAATTTCGTAATAGTTTTTCAAATATTTTTAGTATATATTATCATTTACAAGAGTGATTACGTTTATATGATTAGAATATTTAACAATTACAAGTTTTAATGGGTTCAACATTTTCCTAGAATTCCTATTTAAAAATAAAATTGAAAGAGTTGTATTTTATGTAATACAATTATAAATGGCGTGAACATTTAGTTTAATCTTGTCAATTTAAATATAACTAATTCTTACAATTTTTTTATTATGGAAAGGTAACATGAATTAATACCCTTCAATTTAAAATTAAGATCAATCTTGCGAACTTGATCACTTATTAAAGTTTCAGAAAATAAATGACATTTTTAAAGCCTTGCATATAACAAATATAATTATAAAAAATATTTCACTTACATGACACTTTTTAAAATTGTAAGTTGATGATTTGGACACCCCTTAAATACGTAATGTATAATTTAAACAAACTTCTCCTTTCATCATAAACTTTTAAGATTCTCACTATATTACCACAAAAATTTAATTTTTAATTTATAATATTCTAACATTTATGATTCTCCTCGAATCTCATAATATTTAACATACGTTTTAAAACCCACTTATTATCTTTTTGCTCAAAGCATAGTTAAATGCGTGGTGAATGGATTTCGTATTGCAATTTGAATGAAATCTATTTTTGTGTCCTACATCTATCAAATCAAAATTCAGATATGATTAAATTAATTTTCAATATATCTTGTGGAATTCTTGGAAATGCAAGAAAACATTAACGGCCAAAGAAAACATTGTCGACCAAAAAAATAAATTAAACGGCTTTGTGAAATATTCAAATAAGAAATTGGACGTAACTCCTTTTACTTAAAACATCGACGATTATCGTCGAAACATGGAGGGAGAAACAAAAAACGATCGATCTATGCCATTTGAATTGGGTAAATACATTACTTACCTATCTAATTAGGGATCTCTAATGTCTACTACATTCCCACGACAATTTGTATAGTTTGGGGTTGAATGGCGAGGGCGGCGCCATAGGGCCTCTGGTCAGTCGAGATTGGATCCGTATCTCACTCCCAACATATAAAACTACCTCTTGTAAAACCCAATGCGGTCCTCCACCTTGGCGTTTTACCCCTGTCCGCATTCCAACCCTCCGTTAATGATATTTGTGGTCATTCAATAGTCGGGTAGTCTGCCTGCAGCGATGTCATTACATAATGGCATGAAGGTTTGGGAGATTGCGACGTCATCTCGAATGCGATCATGGGGTCTCTAACCATGACATCTGATTCGTTTAGTCCAACGAAACCTATTTCCTTTCCAACCGCTATATAGTTATAGTTATTGCTCAACATTAAGTACATTATTTTAAATTCTATTCTATAAATGTCTCTAGTCTGAATGAATGAATAGAGGTACGTACCATGATAGTTCCATGGGGAATTGACAACAAAGATCAAAGGAGTATACAACTACAAAGCTTCTACAATTAGTTCATATTGATCTTTGTTGTCCTACCAAGATAAGAGGATCTAAAGGAGAGAGGTACTTCATGTTATTTGTATATGACTACTCAAGAATGACATGGGTAACCTTTTTGAAGGACAAATTTCAAGCCTTAGAGAGATTCAAGAACTTCACAGCCATGATTGAAAATGAGATTGGAATAAAAATGAAATGCCTAAGCTCTGATAAAGGTGGAGAATTCACCTCAAATGAGTTCATAGAGTATTGTGAGAAACATGGGATCAAAAGGCACTACTCTACAACAAAGACTCCATAGAAAAATGAAGTTTTTGAGAGAAAGAACAGGACAGTCAAAGCAACTGCTAGAACAATGCTATAAGAGGCCAAGTTACCTAATTGATTTTGGAGAGTAGTCAAAATAACACTATACATCCTAGACAAAGCTAAACTGAGGGTAAATAGTGACAAAACTCCATATGAGTTAGAATATGGAAAGCATTTCTCTATTAAATACTTCAGAGTGTTTGGAAGCAAATGCTACATCAGAAGAAAGAAAGACAAATTGGGAAGCTTTGAATCAAAAATTGATGAAGGAATATTTCTTAGTTATTGCACTCAAAGCAAAGCCTATGTATGTTATAATAAGAGTATACACAAGATAGTGGAGAGAATCAATGTCAAGGTTGAAAAAGGCATAAAACATGTTGAACCTAACAAGGAAATCAGTATTGAAGAATCAGATCTTGAAGAAGAAGCAAATAATCAAGACGGTAAGAAAATGAATGAAAAATCACTTCCAAGATTTGTTCAAATGGATTATCCTAAAGATCAAATAATTTTCAATAAGAGTGAAGGAGTTCAAACAAGGAGAAGAGTTGCAATAAACAACGAGCAAGTAGGTTTTGCTCCAATGTCTGAAATAGAACCTAAGAGCTATGTTGAATCTAGTAAGGATGAGAATTGGCTTAAATCTATGGAAGAATAACTAAACGAAATTAAAAATAATAAAACCTAGAAATTGGTTACCCTCAAATGAGAGTGTGATTGGTAAAAAAAAAAGGGTCTATAAAAACAAGCTCAACGAAGATGGAGCTTTTATATGAAAAAATGTGAGATTGGTCTACAAAGGACATGCATAAGTTGAAGGCATATATTTTGAGAAAACATTTGCTCCATTTGCTAGATTGAAGCTGTAAGAATGTTTCTAGCATTCTCTATTTATAAGAAGTCCAAAGTCTATCAAATGGATGTCAAGTAAACTTTATCTAGTGGGAACCTAGAAGATAAAGTCTATAGAGAACAACCTGAAGGTTTTCAATTGTGAGAACAACAAGATTATATATGCAGTATGAAAAAAACATTGTATGGTCTAAAAACATGCACCTAGAGCATGATATTCGAGATTGGATTAATACCTACAAAAATATAGATTTAGCAAAGGATGTGCAAACAAAAATTTATAATTCAAATCCAAAGGTGCACATATGTTGATTGTTGTTGTTTATGTAGATGGCATAATCTCTGGTGGTAGCAATAAAAAAATGTGCAAATAATTTTCTACTCGAATGAAAAGTGAGTTTTAGATGTCTATGGTAAGAGAACTTTATTTCTTCTTTGGTCTACAAATAACACAAACTATTTTGGGAATCAATGTTGATTGTGGGAGAATCAATAACTATTCAGCCGTTTTAATAGGGAAATGCTTTCATCCATGTTGATTTGTTTGAACTACGGAAAATTTTAGGATTATATGCATAGAGTTGTTAATAAAAGGTTTATACATGGGTAGGTTAGTTAAAGGGTTCAGATTTCATGGGTTGTAATTAGATTTAGGTGGGTAGAGATGTAAAATGATAATTTGTAAAATAAATTACCAGGTATTTAAAATTAAATAATTTAAACTTTAGGATAGGGATATTTAGGATAATAAAATAATAATAATAATGGACCCATGACATCGAATAAACTGTATATGACATACAAAATTATAGTGTTTACACTTGCCTTGATTTTCATTTAATTTGTTTAAAGCTTCATGTGTGACATTCTTATTTCCAACTCTTTGAATTCTTGGGTTGGAATGTTTTTACCATTAGTAAAAGGTGTAAACCAAGGGAAACCTAATGATAAGATAACATTAAAAGGAATGGTTTTTGATGAAATCATAAATAAAATCAAGAAAAATAGGGGCTAGAAAATGAGGATAATGAAATCCTAGATTGGATAATCATGTTCACTAAAATATTTTAAATTAAGAAAAAACTCATTAAAAATTGTAAACAATTGTATCAATATTTTAATATAATTTTAAATCACACTTTACAAAAAAAATTCAGAATGAAAAAAAAAAATATCCAAATTTTTTACAATCATATAAATCAATTTTCTATTAAAAACATATAAATAATATTTTATTATTTTTTATATATTTATTATTTAATTAAAAAATAAATATATTATAATTCATTAACATTATATATCCAACCTCCTAAAAATTCAATCCTAAAATTCTTCTATACTTTACTTTGAAGTCTTTACCATTATTCTAACTCAAACTATGCAATGTCTTGCTATTTCCAAAATCTTCTTTTGACAAAATATATTTTGACAAAGTACATGCTCACATCGCTAGGAACATACATAACAAATTTTATACCTTTTATGATTTCTAGTATACATGGTATTCTAACCCAATCTTGAAATTGACCTAAAATATATATACTTGCATTATTGTATAAATTCATATGACATCTCAATTATTTTATATTGTTTATAATAATATATACTTCTATGTATGCTAATAAAATAACAAACATCAACATTCATGTAATAATATATATACTTGCATCATTGTATAAATTCATATGACATCTCAATTATTTTATATTTTTTATAATAATATATACTTCTATGTATGCTTATAAAATAACAAACATCAACATTCATGTAATATGGAATGTAGTATGTTTCCTTGAAATATTGTCTATAATAATATATACTTCATCGACATTCATGTAATATGGAATGTAATATGTTTTTTCAAATCTAACAAAATGTTTTGGTAATTCTATTAAATTATTATTTATTAACATGATATCTTCAGTTGTTTTATAGAATTGTTAAGGGAAGGGCATCTCTTGTCTTTAGAATCATTTCAACCAATATATCATATTGTTTTATTTTAATTTTGATTACTGAATGAGATTAATTTAATTTATATATAATTTTAAAATACAATTCAGATTAATAATATAAAATTTAAGCAAGCATTTACATGTAAAAGATTGAGAGTAATTTTTATGATTTTACAAGGATTTATGTTAAATATATAAAATTATTAGAGAGATCATGATACTTTTTTTTGGTTAACTATTTAATTGTGATTATATTCTTAAAGTTTAAAAAAAGGGGCAAGAGGGATAAGCATGTTTGTCTTGAGTTCAGTGCTAAAGCTAATATTATTTTTGTGATAGTTTGGTTTCATAGGATAAATTTAATATTATTGGTAGATATTAACTTGTTGATTAATACTGGCCTATGAAGAAATGTGGTATAAAGATTATATGGTCACTTGTTACTATCTTTGTTTTCTATGTATTTGCAATCTTAAACCTTGATTATAGGTGCATATCCATAAATTAGTCTCTTTTTCCTCGAAAGCCCTAGATGTGCTTGTGAGGGCTAGAAATATGAAAATACAAGGAAAGTCTAATGTGTTGAGCTAATCGAAATCACCTCCATTTGATGATTAGTTGCTACCTCCCAATCCAATACTTTGTAGTTCTTCCATATAATATGATCATAAAATTGTGTTCATTTTATATGCATAATCAACTAATGATTTATTTTCATAATTAGCAATGCTTTTTTTTACTTAGATTTTGAATGGTTTAAACTTAAATTGTCACTGCTCCCAGTGATTGGTATGCAAATTGGAAATAATGTTGTAGATTTTCCACACTATGTCATAGTATATAGATATATACTTAGATAAATGTTGAGTCCTTTGTGATTGAGACCTTGTTTTTTATATATGAATCCAATTGATAAATTATTGAAACTCAGGGATGAGAAGTCATTGCAAAAATAAATTTTACTCATATCACAAAAGAAGGAATGCTTACAAGCATTTTATGGCATGCCATATCTGGGCACACACACTTTTAAAACATCTTCGGAATGTAAATAAATGGTTTTGTAGGTGTCTTAATTTACCCAAAAACATTGAAAAGTGTGAATCCTTCATATTGGCTAAACATGAAGGAGAGTTGTTTCAAAATTTAGAATGGAAAATTGATAGGAAGTTGCAATTGATCATGTCTTATTTGTGTACTCTACCAATTATTTTCACTTGATGCATCCCCTATTGCCTTCTAAATTTTTTATATAACATCCTTAAATTTATCTCTTTTGTATTGTTTTATTTTAAGATTTGTCCTACTAGAGTTTCCTCATGTGTCACGATGGTATCTAATCGTATATTTATGTTTTTTTTTTTAATAATAGAATTCTACATGTTTGATGAAGTTATCTACAATCTCCTTTAATTTGTTTCCTATTGGCAAGGCACTTTCTAGATCAAATTCAATCTTTAGGCTAGTGAGGGATTTTAGTGGTTTCCTTATTCCTTCTTCCATTTGGATAGACCTAATCACCTAATCTACACTTGTAGTCTAATGTAAGATATTTATTATTTTACCGTTTTGAATGGGAGTGACCCTTGTTAATGTAACTTCTAGTTGTTTTCTTCGAGCTTGTTTAAAAAATATAGGGGATGACTCAATGTTGAACACTTATTATCTTTAATTTGAAAGAGATTACTTGATTTGAAAGAGGGATCTTGTAGTATCACTGTGAAAGATTAAAATTCTTATAATCCATAGTGAACTTATTAATAGTAACGATATCAAAACTTGTCCACTACTCCTCGAATTTATATAATACTTATTATCATTCACATACTTCCCATTACTTTTTAATCCTAATTAATACTCAATCCTTCCTATCTTCCTCATCATTATTTTTCTCCTTTTCTTCCTAAAATTTCCAAAGGTACTCTACCCGAACCACCTTATCATCATCATCCGCTTGTTTGATCTCTGATTGCCTCTTCTGTCTCCCTTCTTTCTCTTATTTAAGTCTTCCTACCTCCATATTTATTACTCCTTTTTCAAATCCCCTACTTTCTATTTACTTGCTTTTTTTTAAATTTGTTTATCGTTTCCTCTTCTTTTTGTTTTATTAGTTCTTCGTCGTTTTGTTTTTTTTACTACTAATTACTTTTGTGTGCTTAATTCTTCCTCTTTTTGTTTTTGAAATATTGTCTTTAATGCATTTAACATCTTTAATATACCAACGTGCCGTTTGAAAATGTATTTGGATAAGGATGATGATTTTTTCCGAACTGGTGGGTAATATGTCGAGGCCAACACTGTTCAATATTGTCATTGATGCATTGATGATTTTTCCAATATTTTCATTGATGCATTGATGATTTTTTCCGACAGCCAGTTGGTTTGCGCCGGCTCCGGAGAAATACCAGTCACGACCAGAATATGCCTAGGCTAACACTCTTCCTTTGTATTATATTTTATTTTAAAAGAGGCATGACGTAAGCGGAATACAAATCTCGTGTCTCACTCATATAATTACGCGAATTTGAAGCATCCTCAATAAGCAAATTGAGTGAAGTGGGAAAATGGTGAAGGTTAAGATGTTAGTTTGTTCAATATTGGCTTTCATGGTAGTCGTCCTACCTCCTGCGCTTGCTGCACAGTCGGGAGAGCAAGCGGACGGAGCACTTTGTTCAGGTGGACTGTGCTGCAGCAAATGGGGATGGGGTGGCAACACACCTGACTTTTGCGGCGATGGTTGCCAAAGTCAATGTGAAGGCCCCTCGCCGCCTCCGCCAACCTCATCTCTCCCACCCCGCCTTCGGGTCCAGGGGTTGCCTCCATTATTACTAAAAATGCGTTCAACGAAATGTTGATGCACAGAAACGATGTACCGTGTCCAGCCAGGGACTTCTACAATTACAATGCGTTCATTGCAGCTGCCAACGCCTTCAGTGGGTTTGGCACCAGCGGTGACGCCACTAATCAGAAAAGAGAGCTTGCTGCTTTCTTCGGCCAAACATCGCACGAAATCACTATTAATTAATTCCGTTCTCTTCTAATTTACAACAACGATTGACAGTATTGTGGTTTGTTAAGCTTGCGTTATCTGTTAATACAAACAGGCGGATGGGCACTAGCGCCAGATGGTCCATACGCATGGGGATATTTCTTCCTCGAAGAGAATTGGCACGGATATTACTGCAACTCAGAGCTAGCTCCTTGCGTTCCTGGAAACCAGTATTATGGCCGAGGCCCCATGCAACTGACATGGTACGTACATCTATTCATTCAGCCAGACTACAGACGTGAATATGATAGAATTTAAAAGAATGTACTTAATGTTTAGCAGGAACTATAACTATATAGCGGCCGGAAAGGCATTAGGCTTCTATGGACTTAACGACTCAGATATTGTGGCTAGAGAACACACTCTCGCATTCGAGACGGCGATCTGGTTCTGGATGACGCCGCAATCTCCCAAACCTTCATTCCACGACGTAATTACAGGAGGGTTGAGCCCATCCGACAGCGACATCGCTGCAGGCAGACTACCCGGCTATGGAATGACCACGAATATCATTAACGGAGTGCTGGAATACGGGATGGGGTACAACTTCAAAGAGGTGGATCGCATTGGGTTTTACCAAACGTATTGTGATATGTTGGGAGTGAGCTACGGATCCAATCTGAGCTGCTATAACCATACGCCCTATGGCGCTGCCCTCGCCAATCAACCCCAAATAATACAAACTGTCGTGGGAATCTAGTAGACATTTGAAGTCCCAACGTAGGTACCAGTAATGTATTTAGCCTATTCAAAAGGTTTAGATCGATCGCTCGCTCGCCGTCTCTTCCTCCATGTTTCAACGACAATCGTCGATCTTTTAAATAAACGGAGTTATGTCTAATTTCTTATTTGAATATTTCACAAAGCCGTTTACTTTATTTGATTGCCCGATCATGTTTTCTGGTATTTCCAAGAATTCCACACTATAGATTGAAAACGAATGTAATCATATCTGAATTTTGATTTGATAGATGTAGGACACAAAAATGGATTTAATTGAAATTGCAATACAAAACCCATACACAACATTTAACTAGGCTTAGAGGGAAAAAAAAATATAATATGAGGGTTTTAAAATGTATGTTAAATATTAGGAGATTTGGGAAGAGTCATAAATGTTTGAACATTCGAAATTAGAGTTTTGTGGTAAGACAATGAGCATTTTTATAAATTATGATGAATGGAGAAGTTTATCTAAATTATATAGTATGTGTTCAAACGGGTGTCGGAACCATGAAGTCTACAATTATTAAAAGTGTCCAAAAAATAATTATTTTTATAATCACGTTTCTTAGATCTAAGTTTCTGAAAATCTTGTTCATTATGGCTAGAAGGGGCCCAACAAAATGAATAGTACACATGAGTAATAATGAGCATGTTAGAACAAATATGGAACTTTCTAACCAAAGTCTAGAGCTTAGTTATCAAGAATGATGTTTTTTTCTCCACTCTTTGAACCATATAAGACCACAATTCTACAAGAGAGGCTCTGAAAGCAAATATAATACCTACAAATTTAAACT
Organism: Torreya grandis; assembly: GCA_037957365.1. Lineage (NCBI taxonomy): Eukaryota > Viridiplantae > Streptophyta > Pinopsida > Cupressales > Taxaceae > Torreya > Torreya grandis. The sequence goes on from JARHVA010005799.1 coordinate 177,386, forward strand.
GAACCCCACGAAGAATCCATTGCCACATATATCCCTCCAGCCAATGAGGTTTGCATGACAATGATTGGTGGTAACAGTCGGTATGCCATTGGATAGATGACTTAGATTCAAGGCAAAATATATCTAAACATTCCATGGCATGTTTGACAAAGTGTTCATCCTCCTAAAGAGTGAGCAAGGAGTCATCAACAAAGTGCCCATGAATTAACTGGTGATTTGACCAGGCCCTTGGAAGCATAATTAGCCAATAGATAACTAAAATATTTAACATCCAACACACAAAGCATAGGAACTAGGGGTTAACCTTGTCTAATGGATTTGTGGAATTAAAAGTGTTGAGATTTAGATCTATTGATGGTGATGTAGGCCCCAACATCCTAAAACAACATATTGACAGTATGAACATAATTGGGGCCAAACGTTAGAGCATGTAGCATAGCTATAATAAAAGGCAACTCTATCTAGTCATAGGCTTTCTCAAAATCAATCTTGATGAACAACGCCTTTTGGTTAGATATTCTAGCCCATGCCTTACCTTCCCACACATCAATAACATTTTCTAGAGTATATCTATGTTGAATGAAACTAGTTTTCTCAATTTGCACAAATAAAGGAATTAAGTGTTTGATTCTAAAATCCAATGCTTTGACTATGATTTTGTAGGACACATTGAGCAAAGTGATGGGTCTCCAGTTCATAATGACCTCAAGGTTTGATACAATTCATAGGGAAAGCCTTGGGGATGAATTTGAAGTTGCCTTGATTGATGAGATGTCCTAAAGAATTGGTCAAGATAGCTTCAGAATAAACTCTATAGAGATCATGTCTAATAGTATCCCACATGGTTTTATAGAATTCATAGGTAAAACCATCAATACATGGAACTTTATAATAGGCCATCTGTATAACATCTTTTTAAAGGTGATTGATATTGAGTGGTCTATCATAAGTAACTCTTTGAGCTTCCAAGAGCTTACACAGGACCACAACAATAATTTGAGAGACTGAAACCTCATGAGCAGGAGATGATGGTTGCATTGTAAAGAAAACATTGAAGTGATGTAAGAAGTCTTGGAGGATATATGGAAGTCTGGTAAACCTATCTAAAGCATTTTAAATGGATTTGATTTTGTTAGTGTCTTGCTTTGAGAGAAGGAGAGTAAAACATTCCTTGGTCACTTTGTCTCCTATCTTCAACAAATGTATCCTTTCTCAGAGTTAAGCTCCTATAGCCTTATAAGCCTATGTAACTTGGAGTTTATGTCTCCACATGATGACCTAAGTCTATAAGTGTGAGTTTAATGGCATAAATTTTAATTCCTATAAAGCCATACCGAACTCATTATTTGTAATATTGTGAATACACTACGTAAAAATAACAACTTGTTTGTCATAGATCCTAAGAAAGGAAGTGGTGCGGGCTATAGCAACCAACCACCACTCAATCTAGCTGGTGTCTCCTATGAGTCTAGGAGCTAGGTTTCAAATTCTGGTTATATTCTCTAGAATCCCTTCATACTTGAGATGGGCAGTGTTAAGGTAGAATTGGGAATCCTTGGGTTTAGCATAAAGAGAGGTCCATTCTATACAGAAATAGATGGGATGGTGGTCAAATAAAATATATTATTTAATGACAAACACAAGTCACCCATTAATAGTATTAAATAAGAAAATATCTTGCTCAACTAATAGGGCATGGTCAAGACATTTGAGGACTCGATCTTCTCCTTGATGGAAGTTGGACCTAATGTTTATTTTGCATGTGAAACCATGTTTCTCATTCTCCTACACACCATTTCATTGGAAGATGACCTTATTTATCATCTATAGATTTTATCATGTTAAAGTCAGCCCAAAGAATCAAATGCATATATGGGAGGTAATCAACTAACCATATCCAAATCAAGGTGCGTTCTACAACATGATTAGAGGCATACAAATTGACAATGGTAATTGCTATATCCCTAACCTATCACATGTATGAGGATAGTATCGGCCAACTTGTGGCTTACTTATCCCTCTTTGACATTATATTACATTTATCTATGCTTTTGTTATGAGCCTGGTGGGCAGATTCACTAACAGTCTGAGCTTTTGGTGTAGCGGTTTGTTACATTTGGTATCAGATCAACCACCCATGTTCAAGTCACAGAGTGGGTGGGTTACGCTGGCATTTCAGTGTTTGCCTAGGGCTCATACACATAGTGGATCTCATGTACGTGCGCAAAGCCCAACCCAGAGTCTGGGCTGTAGAAGCATGGTGGGATGTTATGAGCCTAGTGGGCAGATTCAGTAACAGTCTGGGCTTTTGGTGTAGTGGTTCGTTAAAGCTTTCTTTAGATTAGTAGGTTAGCCTATGGAGTAACCATGGCCTAGTTAGACTATATATAGGAGGTAGTGGGTAATCATTTATCATCATATTGTGAATTCTGCTCTTATTGAAGCTTGTGGAGGTTGCTCCCTCGAAGTGGCTTATCTATTATCATATATTTAGATATATTTCAGTCATATTTGGATATAATTCTTTTATTATACTTAATTGTTGAATTAATTTCATTACAAGTGGTATCAGAGCAGCGATTTGGGCAATCTTGTGGGTGAAACACTAAATTTTGAAATTTTGTGATATATAAAAATTGGTTGCGAATTTATATGAAATGTTTTTACTAGAGGTGCGAAATAAGGAAATTAAACTTCCATTAAAATTTTAGCTCATTTGGATCTGGTTTTCAAAAGTTATCGCTATTTTATGGTTTTTCAAAAATAGCTCTATAGTGCGCAATTCAAAGAATTTTTATGAGTTGTTTACATTTTTGGAAATATTAGAAAAATTTGGCTATGGTTTGTTCTTTGTATAATTTAATTTTAGGCTGAAATAATTCCAAAATTGTTTGGTCAAAGTTGGGTCAAAAGTGTCAATAAGGGTCGACATTGTAAAACCCTTTTATGGCAGGTCCACAAACTCGGGGTTGAGGAAAGGGTGCTGAAACTCTAGGTAAAACTCCTAAAAAGGATGAGATGGAGTCATAAGGGGGATGTAGTAGACACTTTGTAGCAGGGTTTTCTGACATAGATCACAAAGTGAGCCAGCTGGACTATAATATGCAAGGCATTCAGAGTGAGGTGAAAGACATACAATCTAATATGAAATACATACAAGATAGTTTGGGAGATATCATGAAGGATTTGAACATTAATCAGTCAAACAATCAAGATAACTCTATTTCACAAACCCACCAGGGTGGTTCTCCTAACCAGTCTACTTCAAATCCATCTCTATGGCCACAGAGGAACCTATTACCAAAGGTGGATATGCGCAAATTTGATGGAAAAGATCCACTCAATTGGCTCAACCAAATGGAGAGTTTTTTTGACCTACATCAGATTCCAAGTGGAAAGAAGGTTACCATGGCATCCTTGTATCTTGAACCTGATCAATTCATTTGGTATCGATGGTTGTGTGCTCAAAAGAAAAAGATGACTTTCAATGTCACTTGGTCAGTTTTTACAGAGGAACTAAAATTACACTATGGCAATAGTGTGATAGATAATTACTTCAGCCAACTGGCAAAATTGTGACAAACTAGCTCCTTCAAAGATTATATTCATCATTTTCAGAACCTATCCTCACGTGTGGAGACAATTTCTGATGCAAACTTGAATGACCTATTTTTGGGTGGACTCAAGGATCACATTCAACATGAGGTACACATGTTTAATCCACTTAATATTTTTAAGTCTATTATCCTAGCACGTAGAGCTGAGGAAAAATACATAGCCAACAAGAAACAGCCATTCACTCACTTCAAAGATCGTAGCATATCGTCACCAACATTTCCTCCACCTACTAGATTGACCCCTTAGCAAATTGAAGAGAAGCGTGCAAAAGGATTATGTTTTGGTTGTGATAGCAAGTGGAGTAAAGGACATAGATGTGCTGAGAAGAAGTTATTCTACATTGAGGGACCAAATGAAGATGAAGAAGCAGATGATGCCTCCAATGATGATGATGAAGATATAGAGGAGGTACCTAAATATTCCCAACCTACAATCTCTTGTCATGCACTTGAAGGTATTAGCACTCCACAAACTCTTAAGGTGGTGGGTTTCCTCAAAAAATAGAAGGTGACAGTGTTGATTGATTCAGGGAGCACACATAACTTTATAAACCATAAGTTGGCCACTTGATTGAACTGTTTCATCTACCCAACACCAAAATTTCAAGTCATGATTGTAGATGGTGGCACAATTAATTGTTCAGGGAAATGCCATAGTATTAAGCTTACTATGGGTGGGTACAATCTTGACTCTCCTATGTTTACTATTCCCATGGGTAACACAAACATTGTTTTGGGAGTCTAATGGCTCACAACATTAGGTACCATTGAGATGAACTTCCAAGAACTATTCATGCGCTTTCATTTTGAAGTTAAGAAAATTGAACTACATGGATTACTTGCAAAATCTCCACAATTGGTTAGTTCACATCAGATGACCAAGATGCTAAAAAAGGGGGTAGAGGGAATTATTGCATGAATATGCTCCATAGAAGTTCAACCCACATAGGTATCTACACATCCTGATCTTCAAATAATTCTTGAAGACCACTCATCTATTTTTGGGGCCATGCCAAAAGGACTACCACCAAAAAGAGAACATGATCATGCCATTCAACTAATTCCAAGTAGTCAACCACCAAATATCAGACCATATAGATATCCATATGCACAAAAGAGTGAAATTGAAAATATGGTCCATGTGATACTAGAGGCAGGGATCATCAAGCATAGCCAAAGTGCATATTCATCACCAGTGGTCATGGTGAGGAAGAAGGACGACACATGGAGGATGTGCCCAGATTATAGGGAACTCAACAAGTACACCATCAAAGATAAGTTTCCTATACCAGTAATTGATGATTTACTTGATGAGTTGCATGGTGCTAATTATTTCACAAAATTGGATCTTCACTCGGGGTACCATCAAATTAGAATCAAGGATGAAGATGTTCATAAAACTGCTTTTAGAACACATGAGGGCCATTATGAGTTTTTGGTAATGCCCTTTGGTCTTACAAATGCACCATCTACTTTTCAGAGCTTGATAAACACTATTTTTAGGCCTTTTTTAAGGAAGTTTGTGCTAGTTTTCTTTGATGACATATTGATTTATAGTCAGACCTGGGAAGCACATCTGCAACTTGTGAAACAGGTGTTGATAGTTTTGGAGAAGCACCAACTTTATGGTAAGCCATCTAAATGTGCTTTTGGAGTACATGAGGTAGAGTACCTTGGTCACATTGTTTCCCATGAAGGGGTCAAAGTTGATCCCCAAAAGATCAAAGCGATAATGGAATGGCCCATGCCAAAAAGTCTCAAAAACCTTCGAGGGTTTCTTGGCCTAGCAGGTTAGTATAGAAGATTTGTGAAAGGTTATGGCAACATAGCATCTCCACTCACTGAATTGCTAAAGAAGGATGTTTTCCATTGGAATGATGATTCCACCAAAGCATTTGAGAAATTAAAAGTAGCTATGTGCACCACTCCAGTTTTGGCTACTCTAGACTTCTCACAAACATTCACTGTTGAATGTGATGCTTCTGGGTCTGGATTGGGGGCAGTACTAATGCAGGATGGAAGACCCATTGCATTTTAAAGTCATCAATTCAAAGGTAAGAATCTACAAAAACCTGCCTATGAGAAAGAAATGATGGCTATTCTTCATGCAGTTAAACAATGGAGGCCTTATCTGATGGGGAGACACTTTAAGGTGAAAACGGATCATGATAGTCTCAAATATTTTTTGGATAAAATATTATCATCTGAGGAACAACAAAAATGGGTAACCAAAATGTTGGGTTATGATTTTGAAATCATCTACAAGAAGGGTAAAGATAATGTAGTCACAGATGCACTATCCAAATGGGATGCATCCACAGAAGCATTACTTTGTGCAATGTCCATATTGCAAGCAGATTGGGTGGATGAAGCTAGGTTAGAATGGAAGGAAGACAAGGATACACAGGTTCTGATTCATAATCTCTAGTAAGGTAATTTATCCTCTGACAAATTTGAATGGAAAGGTAATGTCCTATGATATAAGGGTAGGTTATACTTGTGCAAAAATTCAGAGCTTAAGCATAAAATTCTTGCTGAGTTGCATGCATCTCCACTTGGGGGACACTCAGGGTTCTTGAAAAATTATCATAGAATTACGAAAGAATTATTTTGGGAAGGACTCACAGGAGATGTACAAAATTTTGTGGAAGAATGCTTGATATGCTAACAAAATAAAGGTGAAACAGTTAAGACCCCAGGTTTGTTACAACCATTAGCAATTCCTAGTCAAAGGTGGGAGGAGGTTTCCATGGATTTCATCACTGGGTTGCCTTGTTCTGAAGGTAAAAATGTTATTTTGGTCATTGTGGATATGCTTACAAAATATGCCCATTTTTGTGCTCTCTCACACCCATTTTCAGCAAGTACCATCACATCTATTTTTATGGAAGCAGTTCTTAAATTACATGGAACCCCAAAAATAATTGTAAGTGATCATGATCCTATTTTCACTAGTAATTTCTTGACTGAACTATTTTCTTGTTTGGGTACTCAGCTAGCTCATAGCTCATCTTACAACCCCCAATCTGATGGACAAACTGAAGTGGTTAACAAATGTTTAGAGGGGTATCTCTGTTGTTTTGTATCAGATAAACAAAAACATTGGGTTAAATGGATACCACTTGTAGAATGGTGGTATAACACATCTTTCCATACCTCTTCTAAAATTTCTCCCTTTCTAGCACTATATGGTTACCATCGACCTTCCATCACTTCTTCATTAAAGGTGCACACCAAGGTTTGAGATGTGGAAGAGCACATTCAACATCAACAAGAGGTTTGGCTAGTTTGAGAGAGAATTTGGCCTTGGCACAAAATAAGATGAAGCAACAAGCAGATCAACACTGGAGTGAGTGAAATTTTGAGGTGGGTGACTGGGTATTTGTTCATTTGTAGCCTTACAAGCAGATGTCCTTGAAGCACCAAAAAAAGGACAACAAACTTGCTCCAAAGTATTATGGCCCTTATCAGGTTCTACAAAAAATTGGAAGTGTGGATTACAAGCTCGAGTTACCTCATTCATCTCACGTACACCTAGTATTTCATGTTTCTTGTTTGAAGAAGGTCATTGGACAGAAAGTTTCCGCCTAGACAGAGCTCCCAGAACTAGATGAAGAAGGACAAGTCATTTTGGAACCAGAGAAGATCCTCCAAACACATACTAAGAGGTTGAGAACTAGAGAGATTAAGGAATATTTGATCAAGTGGAAAAACCAAAGCAGTGAAGATGCAACTTGGGAAGGTGAAGAATTTTTGCAACAACATCTAGAGTTGTTCAATGTTGAGGACAACGTTGGTTTGAAGGGGAAGGGCATGCTACGCCCCTAACCTATCACATGTATGAGGATAATATCAGTCAACTTGTGGCTTACTTATCCCTCCTTGACATTATATTACATTTATCTATGCTTTCTTTAGATTAGTAGGTCGGCCTATGGAGTAACAATGGCCTAGTTAGACTATATATAGGAGGTAGTGGGTAATCATTTATCATCATATTGTGAATTCTACTCTTATTGATGCTTGTGGAGGTTGCCCCCTCGAAGTGGCTTATCTATTATCATATATTTGGATATATTTCAGTCATATTTGGATATAATTCTATTGTTATACTTAATTCTTGAAGTAATTTCATTACAATAATGATGCAACTGTCAAAGTTAGAAAGAGTCCAAACCATCTAATGGGTGTATTCAAAACCCTAATAAATAATATTTTGAGATAGGTCATGCACAATTAGGGTGAAAAATACCCCATGAATATACTTTTGATAGGTGGACTAGTAAATAGGTCTAGGCCAGATAGTGTGAGCTACAGATTGAAGAAAAAATCTTAAAAAATTGACTTTTTACATGGATAAAACTTTTATGTGAGGCAAAATATGACAATTGTTCCTCACCATATACTTATGAGTTGAATTAGTGAGTCTTAAAATATTATAAGAAAAAATTATAATTGGGAAACATATAAATTAATATCATTTCCTTTAGAGAAGTCTAAGAGGATTTCAAACTGATTGAAAGCCAATCTTGCAAGAGAAAATTCTCCAAACTTAGAGTGTCAAATTTTATTTGGTACATGATCATCCTCTATAGAGGGAGTTGGACTATGTGAGAGGTGCATAATAGCCTTATGGTTGAGAGTCACAAAACCCTTATCTAAATCTGAATCATCCACCCTTGAAAGGGATTCTACCAATGGAACCGTAGGAGCAGGAGATGGGGAAGACACAAATTGAGTGACCTCCTATGGGGTCTAGGAGACGAAAAGATGGTGCTTAAATTTTTATTATGTCAGGGCTTTGCTAGAAGGTGATGATGAACTTTGCCCCCATGTGGGCCAGTAGATAGTTGGTTGAGGTCTAACATTGCCATAGACAATAATATTTTTCCTATTAGAAACCATGGTCCACACATTAGAAGATTGGGGTTTAATCTTACACCCATTTTTGTCTTGAGGGACCGAATGAGTGGGGGCCATTAAAGGACATTATTTAATCATGTGGTCCTAAGCCTAGCACCTGAATCAAGTGTTTAGAAGGTTAATATATAACACACACTGAGAAAATTGATTATTGCACACTTGAATATCAATGGAATCTTTGAGATCTTTGGTGAGGTCTATTTTGACATAGAGAATTCTCTAAGGCTAGGCTGCATAGAAATTTCATTGCTCATGGAAGATAAAAGAGGCCTAGAGGATTGATAAGTTGGTCAACAAAGTTTGATAGAGGAAGAGGTCACCCTGTAAATTTTAGCAACAATGGGATTTTAAGCTTAGCTTGTTCAATGACTTGGAAGTCTAGGGTCTAATGGACAAAAACAACCAGGGTGTTTCCATTGAACCATGGTCCATGGTTAACAATGGATCTAAAATTTTTGTTGTTTTGAAATGAAACAGGGAGAAATCCTTAGTGAGGTATTGGACTCCTTCTAGTTTCACTTGATGACCTTGCCAATGGTTGTGAACCCTTTGTTTCAAAAGGCCTTCCGAAGGAACTTAACTCATAAAGTAAGCAACTAGGGTAAAATTTTCAAAATAATTACAATTTCTATCAAACTCTGGTAAATCTAGAACTACATCTAGTAGAGGAGCATTAGAGTGATAATGAATACCTCATGGTAAACCTTCGGGACAAACTTCTGAGATTTTTTCGATGCCATAGCTTTTCTGATTTCTATTGGTGGTACCTATATCTAATGATGTATGAGGGATGGTGATGGCCATTTAATATAGGGAAAGGTGACAAACCACCCAACGAGTGGATGGCAAGCTTGACTCAGTGCAGTAAATGTGTTATCAATAACTCACTTATATCAGATAGATCAACAGTGTGGAAAAAAGTAGGGAGAAATCTTAAAAGTCTGCAGACATAAGTGCTCTGTATTCTTCTCTGTCTTTGCTTGTAGTGTGAAATTAGAAATAAAATAGTTATGGGTCCAATTTTTTTATATAATATTACATAAAATATTTATAAATAATTGAACTCATAATTTATTCTTCACAATCTTTATCATTACCATTATACTAATATAAATATTCAAATAACAAACAAGTTTCAAAAAAATAAATATTGTTAGCTATTTTTAGATATTAAATTCATTAAAAATTATATTACTTTCTCTAAAGTTTTTATTAATAAAAACTAATTGATATCAATTTAATTATATTATGATGTTGGTTTAACCCATCCCACCTCCCTCTGCCCCCCAAAGCAAAAAAGAAAAATGAAAAACGAAAAACAATTTTAGAAAAACACAAAAACAACTTCAAACTTTAAAATACAGTAAAAATATTATCATTTTTTTCTCTTAGTTTATTAAAAATAAAAAATAAATAAATTAAAAAAAAAAATGTCACACTAAAAGTTTAAATTGTCCTCAATCAAATTTAATGTCAAAATATAATTTTGAACTTCTGTTACTGCTGTTGCAGAAGACGTGTCTATATAATTAAAAGGTATAAAAAGAATTAACACTTACTAATTTATGGTCTACTAGAATAATGACCTCTAAAATACAGTACAACCCGGATAACATGATACAGACCGTCAATCTGCAACCCTTCATCGAATTCCTCTATGCTGCCATATTTCCCCATCCACCCAAAAGGAGTCAGGACGACTTCGATTCGCTCGGCAATGCTGTAATGTAAGAATTCAAGAAGTTAAATGTGACAGTGCTAGGTGGGTGTCACATTTATACATCTGAAGCGGGGCAGAAAGGGATAAGAAAGGGACGGTTTCTCCTCCGAAATTAAATCTGTTGTCCAGAAAGTAAAATGGTTAATGATTTATATTCACGCTTCCTTCTTCCCATTGAAGACGTCGCTGACACGATGTGGGTGCACAACCAACGCAGGTCATTCAATCCCTGCAACTTAAAACATTTACTTATCTCTGCATATTGAAAACGACTGTTGGATTTACTACGACTGCATATTGAAAACCTCAGAACCAAACTCCACCCTATCCTTTTATAGAAGGTCATATATTGTCGATCATATCTTGGTCTAAAAGATTTTGATAAATGGTTAATCTTATTTTTATCCAACAATCATACCTAATGTATGTTTAAAAAAATTATCGAGATATAGTTAAAATTTAAGGTCATACATAATAATTTCATTGTCATAGATATGGACTTAAAATTTATTTTTTATAAATAATATTTAAATATTTTGAGAATGATGAAAATATCAAAAGTAAAAATAACTTGTTTACTATTAATTTTAATTTGAACATTTATTATATAAATTTATTATTTAAAAAAAAGAAAAGTTGGGATAATAAAACTAAGAACTAATTCAAAATAAATTATATGAAAAAACTATTTAATGAATATTTCTAAAATATTTTAAGAATAATAAATCTGTAAATTATATAATTTAAATGAAATAAAAGATGAAACTCATTTTCTCATAAGTACAAGACATATATATTGATGTGATGCGATCTTAATAATTATAATTTGGTTCATGAACTTGTAAATTAAAATAATCAAATAAATTTTTTGATTATTTTAGATATAAATGTTCATGGACTTAATAACACAAATACGATTTTCTATCATTTAAATTATCTTTCGACAAATAAAATGTTAAGAGATTAGTTCTCTCTCCTATATATATATATATATATATATATATATATATATATATATATATATATATATATATATATCATCAATGTTGTAATTTTTTCTTACATAATTTATTTAGAAAGAGTCCAAAAATCACATAATTACTTCAATTTAAAATAAACTATTCAAATTTGTGAATATTGACATCAATAATTAAATATAATTTTAAATCATAATTTAAAAAATAAAAAAATAAAAAATAAATTAAAAAAATCTACAAAATTTTTACAATCATATAAACTAATTGTTTAATAAAAACATTTAAATAATATTTTCTTCTTTTTTATATATTTAATTTTTAATTAATTAACAATTGTATTGTAATTCATCACCATTATAAATCCAACCTCTTAAGAATTCAATACCAGAGTTCTTTTATACATTACTTTGAAGTATCCCTTGCTATTTCCAAAATCTTCTTTTTCTAATCATGTAAATAGTATTCATGACAGAATATATTGTGACAGTACGTGCTCACATCGCAAAGAACGTACATAACAAATTTTATACATTTTATGATTTTTATTATACTGGAATTCTAACCCAAGCAAGAAATTGACCTAAAATATATATGCTTGCATTATTGTATAAATTCATGTCACATCTCAATTATTATTAATCTATAATAATATAGACTTTTATGCATACCAATAAAATAACAAACATCAACACTCATGTAATATGGAATGTATTATGTTTCTTTGAAATCTACAAAACATTTTGGTACCACTATTAAACCATCATTTACTAGCGTAATACCCTCTTTTGTTTTATAGAATTGTTAACGGAAGGGAATTTATTTGTCTTGTAGAATCGTATCCTAATTTTGATTAATGAGTAGAATTAAGTTAATTCATATAGAATATTGAAATGTAATTTAAATTAATAATATAGAATTCAAGCATCCATCTAAATGTAAAAGATTGGAAATAAGTTTTATGATTTTACAAGGATTTATATTAAATATAGAAAATTATTAAAGAGATCATGATACTTTTTTTTTGGTTAATTATTTAATTATGATTATATAAAGCTAAAAAAAAGGATGAACATATTTGTATTGAGTTTAATTTTAGAGTCGATATTACTTTTGTGATAGTTTTGTTTTACAAGATAAGGTCAATATCTTTGGTCGATATTAACTTATTGGTTAATACTAACGTATGTAGAAATGTGGTATAAATATTATATGGTTACTTGTGACTATCTTTGTTTGCTCTTTGTTTATAATATTAAACCCTGATGATAGATGCATATTAATAAATTAGTCTCTTTTTCCTTGAAAACCTTAGATGTACTTGTGAGGGCTAGAAATATGAAAATATGGGGGGAAGTGTAATACATTGAGCTAACCCAAATCACCCCCATTTGATGATTAATTGCTAACTTCTAATCCAATACTTTATAGTTTTTTGACATAGTATGATTATAAGATTGTGTCCATTTTATATGTGTAAGTGGCTAATGATTTATTTTGATAATTTACACTACTTTTTTTTGCTTTGATTTTGAGTGTTGTAGACTTGGATTGTCATTGTTCCTAGTGATTGGTTTGTAAATTGGGAATAATATTTAAAATTTTCCACACTGTCATATATATAGACTTTGTGCTGTGTCTTGATTTGCTGGTTCCCATACTTTTAGTCATATTCTGCTTTTATTTGCAGGAGTATTCTTGTGGCTGGTTGGACAATTATTCTAAAAGAAGAGGAGTGTTGTCTATCATTCTCTTGAGTTTTTCCTTTATTTTGTATACATCATCTCTGAAGAAAGAGAGATGGATGTCTGGTCCTACCCTTGAGTATTATTTTCTGTTTATACATATACATAGCATATCCATAGGGAACATCCCCTTGATGAGAGGAGAGATCAGTCTCCTTCTGATGTGATAAACTTACACATTAGGATGACTAATCTTCTTGTTTTGGCTGATAAGACCTATTTTGTTTACCAGTACGCTGATAGACAAAATATTCAACAAATAGTTTTTGGCGACTCCGCTGGGGATATACATAATATTGTGCAATTTGGAACCTCATGTTTCAAATTGAAACATCACCTATATAACCCATTATAATTATAACCTTATCCATTATAGACTCTGGTGACTTCATTTTATGTCTTACCCATTATTCATTTATAGCCTTACCATTTTCATCCATCTCCATTATATTATCTAGTCTACAAAACTAGAACTGTTGGGAAAGAAAGAACAGTTTGAAGCCTCAAGCTTTAAGCTAAAGTAAGGCCAACTTCTTTTCCATTTTTTTCATATAATTTGGAAACTCCACTCAGATGTGTTATCCCTATTGTTTATAATATGATCATGGAAGTTTGAGGCCCCTGGGGTAATTTATTTGGCCCACTTAATCTAACTCCACCCCTGCATGAGCTACCACTCAGTTCAAGGAAAAATTTATCCAAATTATTTGGTGATAGAAGAGTCCACCCTGATGAACACATTGTAGCCTTCACCATAGCCTGTGGTGTGATAGGGGTATAATTTGAAGATGTGGCAGTCAAGATTTTTGTGGAGACATTACCAGGTGCTGCTGCAGACTAGTTTTATCATTTGCAGAATGGATCAGTGACTGGTTGGGAAACTATCAAAGCCAAGTTTGAAGCAAGATTCAAACTAGTAGAAGATGCACATGCCCTTTTGGCCCAGCTTACGTAGATGAAGAAGGAGCCTCATGAGCCTATGAGAGATTTCATTGAAAGGTTTGACAAGCTGAGAAATAGGATTCCCGTAATTGCTTAGCCTACCGCTGAGAATCTCAAATGCTTTTTCATTAATTCTCAGGTACCTGAAGTCAGTTTCCTCTTGAGACGTGCTGGTCAAATAGATCTTGCTGTAGCTCAATTTTTGGCCATTGAAGTATAATATTATCTCATTTTAGTAGGGAAGATAAGAAGAGATTCAAATGGAAACAAAGCTTCATCATCTTATGAATTTGCATCTAAAAGCACCACAGATCCAATGGTGTAGAAGCTAGCAAATGAAATGTTGGTCCTCAAAAAACAAATGGCACAAGGGATGTCATCTACTCCTTCATACATATATGTATCAAGGAGGACATTCCCTAATCAGGCACATCAAGAGCAACCCAATCGTCTTCGTTCCCCATAGAGGATCCTTGCCATTAAAGCACCTCCAACCAACTCAGTAGTTGGGTATTTGGAAATAGAGCATGATTTCTCTTTCCAACCTAAGTTTAATCAAGAAAATAACGCTGATATCTTCATAGAGGATCAAGAAGAGTCAGCTAGCGACTCCCACATCGGTTTCTTGGATTACCAAGATGAACCCAGAAGTAAAGGTGGAGCATCCGAAGGATCATATGTTTTGATCACCCAGTCCCAGAATCAGTCAACTCAACAAGCTGATAAAGGAGAAATAGAGAAGCGACCTCAGACTGCAATTTTGATTGCTAAGAGTGAGACCACTTTGCCTATTCAACCAAAGGACCCAGTGATTGTTGAGAAAGTAAGTATCCCAAAAATCTACGCGCCTTCTACTTCAATTTCATAGATCAATCCTCCCACCCCTCCCATAAACCAAAAAGAAGAACTTCCATCCCCTGTGCCTAGTCCAATCCAGCCATTTGATATAATTGATCATGTCAAATATGTCGAGACCCAAACGGCAACCCATGCAGCCCAAATTTCATTTGAGTCTTCAGGTAAGGAAGAAATAGAAAAAGAATTGGTGGAATGTGGCCTAAGTGTAGGAGAACCTTCCCTTCCAAATAAAGAAGAATCTGAGATATCTGAGGAGTTTGACTTGAATGATCCAATGATGTGCTGGATTGAAATAGTAGAATAACAAGTTATGATAGTGGATTATGCTACTACAAATCAAAATTAGGGAAAGGAATGTCACCAAGAAAACAAGGAGTGATAGTTTTTGGTTTGAAAACCACATCCTACCACTGAGCCAAAAGAAGAAGAGACCAAGAGGAAGACGCAAAAAATTGGTCTCCTAGTGGAGAGCTCCATTCACCCATCACCATTTTTGGGGACAAAATGTTTTCTTGCTGATTTACCAAGATGGCGCACCATTATCATTGTCTCTCAAGAAACGACATCTGAAATAATTCAATTCTTGAAGTATCAGATCTTTGCCTCTGTATATATGTATATTTGTACAATTTTAATTTCTATTTAGTTTAGTTTGTTTTCATTTTTGATGCCTTTCATTTCTGGAAAGCATGACTCCGAAGCCCAATGGTATAATTGAAGAAACTGGAGATTCTTGATTCTACTCCTTTCAATTTGTTTTGCATTTGAAATAAATTCCCCAACTGGAGCCAGCTGTTGTCCCCCAAAAAGTAGTAGTCATTTTTGGGACAACATTTAAAATATTTTGGTCTTACAGAACAAAATTGTATCTTCCATTTTAAAAAAATTGTCTTAGATATTCAGATTTCTCATTTTCAAAGCTTCTCAAAAAACCTACAGAATTTCCAAGTCACGTTCAATGGATTTTACATGCTGATTTCTATGGACTTTGTATCTTCAGATTTTACAGGCAGGTTCATTTATACAGATTCAAAGATTTTTGCAGGTGGTTTCAGTCAAAGGAATCAATTTTCAAACACTTAGTCATTTTTTGGGATTGTTTTAATGCCTTGGTTTGAAAAGAAATCTTCATCGGTAAACACCAGCAACAATTTCAACATATTTGGCAAGAGTTAAGTGCTTCATCAAGGTTCAAAGTTCAATCGCTTCAATTGGTTCATCGACTTCCAAACATTTGGCCAAATCAAGGTGACTTGAACCGTTGAACCATTGAACCACTTTGGTTCAAAGGTTCAACGGGTTCAAGGTTCAACGATAGGTTCAACCAAAGGAACAGTTCAATGGCTCAGTTCAACCAAGCAGTTTAATGCTTTATTTCACTTAGATGGTTCATTCCCTTTATTTCAGCATCTTTTGGTTCGATCATTTGGTTCATCAGTCGATTCAAAGCCTTGTTTGAACCATTAAACCAAAACTTGGTTCAACGTCTAGGTTCAACGAAAAGGTTCAAAAATAGGTTCATTCACTTGGTTCAACCATTTGGCTCATTGGATGGTTCATCAACCTTTGGTTCAAAAGAGCTTAGCACGCTTCATTGAACTGTTGAACTGATCCAACAGATTGGTTCAATCTTTTGGTTCAACGTCAAAATTCCTATCGGCTCAAAGGCAAGTACATTATGTTTGGTTTAATGCTTAGTTTATCAGCTTGTTTTATTCATTGAACCATTGGCTTGAACGATTTTGGTTCAAAGCCTTGGTTCAACCAATTGGTTAAACGTCAAAGTTCATCCAACAGTTCATTAGTTTTTGGTTCAAAGGGACTTGGCGCACTTCATTGAACCTTTGAACCAGTTGAACTAATGGTTCATCGGCCAAGTTCAAAGGGACAGTTCAACACAAAAGAAAACTTTTTGAAGGACAAGTGCACTTGCAGAGGGCACTTAATCAATAAAATCACCTTTCTGGAGAATCATTTCTTTTAAGTAAGCCGAAAGGTAATTCTTTCAGATTTGTTTAAGGAAAAACCCGAAGACATTTTAAAAAGATCTTGGCGAAACAAATTTCTGTAGAATTTTTGTCCGCGGTAATTTTCCCCAGACTTTTTGTCCACGAGAATTTCTTGCGGGACAAATGTCCATGGAATTACCCACGGGGATCTTTCAAATCAAACACCCAGGAATAATCCCCGGGGAAACGTCCACAGGGAACATTTGCTTGAAGGAAATGTCTGCAGGGACTACCAAAGTAAAGGGCTACCAAAGCAAAGAGTTGTTGAAGGATGAAGGGCAGGTGCCCTTGCAAGGACTGTCAGTGGCCAAAGAAAAGGGTTTTTCCGACTCGACAAAGATCATTTCTCAAGGGCCAAAAGGGTATGTCCAATTTAGATAAGTGCTAAGCAAAAAGCCGAAAGCTGAAAGAAGACCAAGAGGTGACACCCATAAAGATGTCAAATTCATCATAGCTGACTAGCCATTGGAATCATATTTACGGGCACGTAAACGTCAATTTTAAAGACAATGAAATAGCCTTTGATTTATAGACCTGAATGCATTTCTAGAATTCAAGACAAAAACTAGCTAAAAGCGAGGAAAGGTAGAACAATGGATGAATCTAGGGCCCAATTCAATTAATCTGGAAATGAGGAATGATGAAGACAAGATCAGACTGCCAGGTGGACATTAAAAGTTGTAATCTTTCAATTACATGACTTGCTTATCTACATTGAGAAGATAAAATGGGTAAAATGCCCCAAAGTTCCAGCTTGTCTTCCTAACATTTCCCAACGCATCATGATGTATTACTGTTCCTGAGTCCTTCTTGAAGTGGCTATATAAGGGACTTTCTTTCATTTTAAAATCAGCTTCTTTTGGACAATCTAAATGAAACTCTACTGAAATTGAGAGGCATCATTGAGACTTTGTGCTCAGTCTGTTGATCATATTTTGTTAATGAAAACAAGAGACTTTTTCAGACTTTGTGCTGTGACATCTTTTCTATTTCATTGATTTAATAAGCAGGATTAGTAAATTAGTCAGGAAGGTGTCCTGAAGAATCAACTGTGGAAAGACTTTGCGCTTCCATAAGCTGCCTTCAGTGTGTTTTCTTTATATTTCTATGTAAAGGACTTTGAGAAGACTTTGATCTTTCATTGCCCTTTGTATATCACTCTTGAGTATTTCAGGTGCAGACTTTGTGTTGTGTCTTGATTTGCTAGTTCCCATACTTTCAGTCATATTCTGCTTTTATTTCTAGGAGTATTCTTGTGGCTGGTTGAACAGTTCTTCTAAAAGAAGAGGAGTGATGTCTGTCATTCTCTTGATTTTTTCCTTTGTTTTGTATACATCATCTCTGAAGAAAGAGAGATGGATGTCTGGTCTTACCCTTGAGTATTATTTTCTGTTTATACATATACATAGCATATCCATAGGGAACCTCCCCTTGATGAGAGGAGAGAGCAGTCTCCTTATGCTGTGATAAACTTACACATTAGGATGACTAATCTTCTTGATTTGGCTAATAAGACCTATTTTGTTTACCAGTATGCTGATAGACAAAATATTCAACCAACATAGCTAACATGTACACACTTTATTGGTTTCAATGTTGTTTAGGAATAGGTCAAAATCAAAGAAGAAGATACATCACCAAATTTTATAGTCAATTTTACAAATCAAATTCTAAATATGGTTTTGCATTTATTTTCAAAGCCACATTAAAACTTTCAAGACATGAAATTGAGTGAGGAGTTTATCAAGAAATTATTACAGAATCAAGAATAACAATGGATCATAATTGGCAACTTGTCAATTCTTTCCTTGTTAGAATCATCTGTTTGTCGATTCTATCCATTTCACATTTATATAATTATATTTCTATTATGGAAGCATAGTCAAACCTATATTTAGAGTACAATATCATATTCAATAAATAAAATCCAATATTTTTTTATTATATTTGTCTTTTCATTGTGGTGCATTTTCATTACTTATTTAGTGTTTTGTCATACATTCAATTACTATTTTGGACATCATATTCAAGCTCGATGTTTTTCAACTATATTATCAAAGATATTTAATATGATTTAAATTTAGCATGTTTTGTATAAGTAATTACCTTGTTCATAAAATAGTCAAAATATTTTTGTGAACATCATCATCCAATCTAGGATTTCATTATCCTTAACCTCCTTGGAAATATTTTTCTTGTTTTTATTCATTTTATTTATGACTTCATCAAAAACCTTTACTTGTTTGTGTCTTATCATTAGCTTTCCCTTGGTTTAGACCATGTTGGCTTTTGTTAGCTTTGGTTTGAATTACATTAGTATCTTATCCGCATGCTTTTCTTTGTTGCCATTTCTAATAGGCTAGGTAAAATTTGTATATTACATTGATATATATACTAACAAACATAGTTAATTGTTCTCCTAATGTTCAGGTCTTTTTTTCTGTATTTTAACATTTGATTGTTTTTTCGTAATACGTCACTGGTGTATGTGTTCTCTTGAGGAAGCTATATATATAAGTTTACCCTTAGTCATTTCATTATTTTTTACATCGATTCTAATACTAGGTATACTTTGACATAGAATCTAATACTAGGTATACACTTTGTTAGGTTCATAACACTTTAGATAGAACCAATGTTACACCAGGGTGAGAATTGGAGGGGATTATTTTTTTTAAACTATTCAGATCATTAAGTATTAAAATTAAAGTGGGTCTCTATTTTATGCTTATGATTCATACATACAAGTAACAAAGTTCCATGTGATGATGCATTATCCAAAAAGGTATAATATTTGTTATATCAATATGTAAATATCTTTATTGATGTAGAATGTACGAAGTCTCTAAGATATGTATTTGTGTTAATTTTATTTAGTTAAATAATCCTACCAACATTTTCTTATATTTTATAAGATTGTCTTTCAGTCAATAAATCTAAGAATAACAATGGCCAGATCAATTGAAAATAATCCATCTACCTTATACAAAACAATACATCCAAAAAATTACTTAGGATGTACACCATGTTCAACAACCAAAAGCTTAAACATTTCAGATGAGATACTGTAGTATCTGAACTTGAATCGCCTAGTTGAATTTTTAATAAAATTTTACACTCTTTCAAAACCTAACATCTAGCCTGTGTTTCTCTGAAGGTAAGATTTTCTAAAATGTATAGATAAATGTATTTTATTTTTTTCCAAAAGACTATTAGTTATTTCTCAATTTACAATTTGTGTCCAAGTGTTTTATTCTGTATGGTAGTTTTAAAAAGCACTTTAGGAATAAGCTGAGTAATTAGAGTCTTTATTTATGATTTGTTTTCTCTATTGGTAGTCTCCATTTTATCTATATGGATTCTCACTAGGATATCATAATCATCGATATAATTTATTTTGGCCACTCTTTCTGATTGTTTCGATACCTATTAATCCCTTGATCCCAATAATATATTTTAGTTGCCTCTTTAGTGGTAATAATAACATCATACGTATACGCATCATTAGAAGTTTTAACCTACAAGTCATCCAAATCATTATTTGATTGTGAAATAATTAGGTAGCTAAATAAGAATTTAAATAACGTGGATGCACTCCTCCATGCCTTTTGAATTTTTCTTACTACATACTTAAATTCATCTCTTTTTGTCATGTTTTATTTTAGGAATCATCTTAGTAGAGTTGAATCATGTACCACAATGGTATCTAATCTAATATTTTATTTTTCTTTTTCTAAGGATTTTGTATGTTTGTTGAAGTTATTTACAATTTCATCTATTTTTCCCTATAAGTAGAGTGCTTTCCCAATTAAATTTAATCCTTAGACTAAAAAAATATTTTCATTTTTTCCTTATTAATTCTTCCATTTATACATGCCTAATCATGTGATTTAGAATAGCGATCTAATGCATAATATATACTATTTTCTATGTTTGAATGGGGGTGGTTGTTGTTAATGTAGCTTCTACTTATCCCCTAGTTGCTCGTTTTAAAAAATATGGGATAGCTATATGATTAAAATTTATTGTCTCTAATTAATGAGGTATTTTTTTCTATAAGAGAAGGGATATTTTGATATTTTCAAAGAATATAGGAAATCTCCATGACTCATATCGAACCCATTGATGGTTTTAGTATTGATATGTATTCTTCTCCTCATTAAATTTATATAGTTCCAAGGATAATTTTAAGATTGAACCCATAAAATTTTATATCATATCCTAGTTAATCATAGATGACATTCATAATTTCATTGGTTAATATTTATAAATATTTTCATATGGGTGTAAATTAACTAGTTATTCCATTAAATCTTACAAAAAATAAAATAAAATTATTTAATAAATTAAATTTAATATTATGAGAAAGATATAACTTTTTGAAAATGAGTCGATCAGCTAAATTTATCTTTATTGAATCAATAAAAATAACCATGCATGAAATATGTAATGAATGTGTGTTTAACTCAATTATTTCACCTTTTCCAAAATCCTACCACAATAAATTTTTTTAAGCACATAACATAATTTCATCAAATAATTGAGTATTTTTAAGTTTTTGTGGCTATGACAACCTAGATAGACATGTATGCCATAACCCTTATAATGCATGAAAAAACACACCACCATAATAAGCATGATGTGCACAAACCCAAACATGTCCCCACTGAAATAGATATTTCATGCTTAAACATGTTTTAAAACTCTTTTTGCCACCTCAAAAATTTCCATAATTTCATTTTGTGTTCCATTTCATTTCCATATTATTTTGACCAATCACAATGACAAATCATACACCTACCAACATCCAAAGATCTTAACACTAAGACAACTTGGACAATTAGCCAGAATTATTAACCTCATATTTTTGCATTGATATCCCAAGGTGATTCCTCTAATTTGAGCCTTATAATAATTCAAAAATAATGAGGCCAAAGTTATTCACTATATAAAAGAATCCCATTATACTAAAATGGTTTGGGACTTGTAGTGATGCATGTGTTGATATTGATAATCACTAAACACTAAATGGGTCAAATAGAAGCATTTGAGAATACAAGGTCAATGATAAAACTTTGTCTACCAATCAAAACAACCAACTGCTAATATTTTTTGATTAAATAATAAATTTAAAGATCTTAAACAATATCTAAATTTGAGTTTCACATAGGTATTATGAACCTAGTATAAATGCATATATGTGTAGTTTTAAAAGAATCATTCAAATTAATTTTAGTTTAAAAAAAAATTAATTTAATTTTTCAGTAAGGAATGTAGTTTATATTACACTATGGAATGTTCTCAAAATGTCTAAAACATTCTTTCAGGGTATTTTCTTATATCTTAGTTGGCCAAAATAGTGGTTCATTTAAATTTGGGGTTCTTTGTACCTTAAATTTAATTTATTACTGTCATTTGTGGTTGGCCCATGTTTTGATGTATGTTGATGAGTATATATAATTTTACCTTTCATCATTTGAATATCCTTTCCTCCATTATTGGCTTAATCTCTCATGCGTATTTTATCAATTTTTATTTAGAAAGCTTCACATATTATCCAAGGAATTTATACATTAATTTAATTTTTCCTTCATCTATCAAGATCCAAGGTATTATATTCTAATACATTTATAGCTGGAGCATGTAGTTACATTTTATTATCTTGGAGAGAAGTTGAAACTTTTTTTTGTAAGTTGGGTTGAGATTGTACTAACATGCACACATAGCTACATTATATTTGACTATAATTGTGCATGATATGTAATTGTAAATCCTAGGGACTTTCACCAATATAGTTAACATGTGCACATTCTATTGGTTTAAATGTTGTTTAGGAATAGGTCAAGATTAAAGAGGAAGATACGTCACCAAATTTTCTACTTAATTTTTTAAACTAAATTTTAAATATGTGTTTTCATGTATTTGTGAAGACACCATAAAAAATTCAAGACCTAAAATTGAGTGATGAGATAATCAACAAATTGGTACAAAATCAAGAATAACAAAGGATCATAATTGGTAGCATGTCAATTATTTCCTAGATAGAATCATCAGTTTGTCGATTCCATCCATTTCACAATAAAATAATTATATCTGTATGGTTGAAGTATAGATAGGTCTACATTTAAAGTTCAATATCATATTCAAGAAATAAAATTCAATAATGTTTTATATTTATATTTCCATTGTGGTGCATTTCCATTAATTATTTAGTGTTTTACCATACATTCAGTTACTATTTTGGGTATCATATTAGATCTCAAAGATTTTTGTAACCACATTATCATAAATATTTATTATGATTTAAATTTAGCATGTTTTGTATAGGTAATTACCTTGTGAGAAAATTAGTTAAATTTTTTTGGTAAACATGATCATCCAATCTAGGATTTCATTATCCTTATCTCCCTAGGGGCATTTTTTCTTAGTTTTCTTGATTTTATTTATGACTTCATCAAACACCTTTCCGTATTTGTGTCTTAAAAATAGATTTCCATTGGCACAAATCATGTTTTGTTTGGTTATCTTTAGTTTTTATTCCATTAGTATATTATCCTTAAGATTTTTTTCTTTTCTCATCGAGTACGTCAAAATTGTAAATTACATTGACATATACTAATCAATGTAGATAATTTTTCCCTTAATGTTGAGGTCCTTTATTTCTTGATTTTAAAATTTGACTATATTTTGATAGTATGACCAAGGGTATATGAGCTATTGAGGACTCTATATATAAAAGTTTACCCTTACTCACTTCATTATTGTTGACATAAAATATAATACTAGGTATAAACATTGTTATGTTCATAAGACATTGGATAGAGCTAATGTTCCATAGGGGTGAGAATTGGAGGGGAGTATTTGTTTTAATTATTCAGATCATTTAATTATCAAAATTTAAGTGGGTATTTATTTTATGATTATAATTCATACATACAAATAATAGAGTTTGTTCCAAAATTTTGTCTTTTCAATAACTTCATTACAGTACAACATAGCATCTTTATTTATATACCTCCACTATATTTATTAAAATATTGCTTTATCTAATACACCTATATTTTCCTTATCTCATGCTCTCATATTATCAAAATACATTCAATATTATAATGTATCAATATAAATATCGATTTGATACTTTTATTTTACCAATGGGCATGTCTCCCAATCAAGTATTCATCCTATAGGTTCTACAAAGTTCCATGTGATGATGCATAGTCCAGGAAGGTATAATATTTTTTATCTCAATCTATAAAAATATTTGTTTATGTAGCCTATAATAAGTCTCAAAGATATGTATTTATTTAATTTTAATTAGTTGAATAATCTTATTAAAATTTTAATTCAATTCGTATCATTTAAATTTCATTGCATTTAACATTATATAAATGGTGTGCCCATTGCCATGGGTAGGAAAGGAAGTAGGGGGAAATTTAAAACATTAAGGAAGATCAAGAGGAAGATGATGATGATGATGATGGGGAATTATTTTTTAACGAATGTGAGTTCTTTGGTGATTTGGTATGGTCCAACAACATATGTGCTTGGAATTTGTCTGACTATGTGGAAGGTTTTGGTAAAGGAATAGTTTTTTTATGATCTAGTGATAATTCCCCTCTATCTTGTGTCCTTTAGGAATAGTTCTTGGCTTGCACCAATTTCATCCTTAAGGCCAATTTGGGATTTATTTTCCTACTTGATAAGGAAATAATAACTCTTGTTCTTAACTGTAATCGTCACTTTGAAATGATGAGAGCTTGGTCACTTTCTTTGTGGATTTTGCCTTGGAAGACCTAAAGAAGAGGAGGATTGAATCCTAGTGTAGTGGAGGATGCGAAGGATCATGATAGTGAGAGAGATGTTTATCATTATGGTGTGATTTTAGGCAAAAAGGATAGATCTATTGGGTGTTCTACAAAATGGTATTTATGTTCCTTAAGTGGGGGTTTTAGAAGGAAGTGTTAGCTGATTGTACCTCTTATTCTTTTGTGGTATGTATTCTAGATGTGGGAATCTTTCTTAGGGTCTACATATCTATGTTGGATAAGCTATCCTTTAAAAAAAATGGTAGATACCCAAGAGTGTGGTGGTAAAAGAGTGTCTAGCTTGGCTCTACACTTCTCATCCTAAGTCAACTACTTTATTCTAGGATGGGTCCCTTTAGGTGAAGTTCAACTTCTTAATATTCTTATTGAGGCATAGTTTGGCATCGTCTCAATGAGGTGGATGTGTTTTTTGGATGTCAACGAATGTTGTCTAATAATAGAATGATGCTTCATCTTGTTGAAATTATCAAACATGATCTATGCCTATTCGAACTCTACAATGGTCCTAAAAGAGAAGATAAATGCTTTGATTGAGTTGGGTATGTCAGATATAAGTCTTTAATGGTTTTTTGATAGAGATAGAGGATTATTTGTGACCTATTTTGTGTTATTTGGGACTTTTATTGGTGTTTTTATCCTCTTAGAGACTTTAATGGTTGATCAATCAGGGCTTCTTAGTGTTAATGAAATGGTATTGCAAGGACAAGACTTAATAAGTAAGAAGAGTATTAGGGTAGTTTATGGTATTTTACCATGTGTTGTTTCTTATCTCCTTTTTATGATTTTTTATAAGTTTTTATGATCTAGTTCTATCCCTCTTATGGAGGTGGAATGCAAGATTCGGTTCAAGATGAAGAAATGGTTCTACCCTTTTCTCTATAATTTTTCTCCAGAATGCTTCATGGGTACCCAAGGGTATCATTTACCACTTTTTTGTGGGATCAAGCCCTTTAGGGTTTCTAAAAATTTAGTGTCCTATTTTCGGGCACTCACTTTGTGGTTTTCTCAAATGTGGATTCCCCTTAGAATTTTTCTCTTGAATCTTATGTAGATCCCAGTGAGGGTCCTTATTCATTTGGTATTTCTATTTGGGGACATGGTCATCCTTGTGCCTAGGGTAGGTTTCTCATTTTTGTCATTATATCTATGTTTGAGACTTTGGTCTCAACTTCCTTTACCTAGGCCTTGTGCTTCATGTACCTTGGCTAGTTTTTGGTCCGACTTAAACCAAATGGGTACCAAACCAATAAAATGTGGTTATTGAGGAAATGTCAGGTCCTCTTACGGATCAAAAAGGTTATTTTATAGATCTAGGACTCACACTCTTTAAAGTCTATAATGGATACCGATCCATCTAATATCATTATTTGTTTCTTCCTTTGGCTTCAATCAAAAAATTTGTCTTGTATGAAATTTGAATGTTTTTAGAGACCTAGATCTCTTTTTATATCTAGGATAGTTCTTTGTCCAGTCAAAATTAGTTTATTGACAATTTTGAGGCCTTGCCCTCTGGCTATTTTAGTCTAGGCTCATTTTACATCCAGTTAAAACCAACTAGTTATCACACAATTCAAATGTGGTAATTATATTCTAGTTCTTGATCCAATTAAAATCAGATGCTTATGAGTCTTGGGCCTCTATGCTTTTTGTATAGGTTGGATCATATAGGAGTTTCTTAGAAGATTGTTTCTTCATTTTTGATGGGTTCTAATTAGGATCACGTGGCCTTTTTTGGTTCTTTTACTTTTGAATCTATTTTGGTCTCTATCTTTGCTTTACTAGTGAGTTATTTCTATTATATCTTTTGTAAGTAAGAGGGAGACCCGGATCTCACATTGCTCCTAAAGGTGGTACCCACACTAGCTATAAAACATGGGTTTAATATAATCTAAACATTTTCTTATATTTTATAACATTCTCTTTAAATTAATAAATTTGAGAACAATGGAAAGATCAATTAAAAATAATATATCTACCTTATACAAAAGAATGCATCCAAACATTACTTATGATGTACACCATGTTCAACAACCAAAAAAGTAAACATTTCACATGAGATACAGTAGTATGTGCACTTGAATGTCCTAGCTGAATTTATAGGAAAATGTTACACTCTTTCAAAACCTAACATCTATAATGTTCTTCTTAAGGTATAATTTTTTAAAAAAATATAAACAAATGTATTCTATTTTTTCCAAAAGAGTATTAGTTATTTCTCAATTTAAAATTTGTGCAAAAGAATTTTGTTTTATATGGCAGTTTTAACAATCACTTTAGGAACATGTTGAGAAATCAGAGTCTTATTAATATTTATTTTCTCTATTTGTAGTCTCCATTTTATGTATATGGATTCTCACTAGGGTACCATAATCATCCACATAATTTATTGTGGTCACTCTTTTAGATTTATTCGATCCCTAAGAATCCCCTAATATGAAAAATATATTTCACTCACCTCTTTAAGGGTAATAATAACATCATAATTATATGAATCATTAGAAGGTTAATCCTACAAGTCATCCAAATCCTTATTTAAGTAGGTAATAATTATTTAGCTAAAGAAGAATGTAAATTATGTGTATGTACTCCTTAACTTTTAAATTTTTTCTACTACATCCTTAAATTCGTGTCTTTTTGCCATGTTTTATTTTTGGATTCATATTAGTAGAGTTTCCTCATGTGCCACAATGTTATCTACTCTAATGTTTTCTTTGTCTTCTTTTGAGGATTGTGTATGTTTGTTGAAGGTATCTATAATTTCCTTTTTCTTTACCTATTAGTAGAGTGATTTTATAGTCAAATTAAATTCTTAAATTAATGATCTATTTAATTTTTTTTCCATACTAATTATTCCATTTTCACACACCTAATCATGTGATTCAAACTTGCATTCTAATTCACAATATATATTATTTTCTTTATTCGAATGAGACTAAAATTTGTCAATGTATCTTATACTATACTTGTCTTTTAGGTGCTTACTTAAAAAATATGGGATGCCTCTATAATTAAAACTTATTGTCTCTAATTAGTGATGGATTATTTGATATGAGAGAAAGAATCTTGCAGTATTGTCAAAGAATATAGGAAATGTCCATGACCTATATTGAATTTATTGATGGTTCTATTATTGAGATTTGTTCCACTTCTCATTAAATTTATGTAGTTATAAGGATAATTTTTAGAATGGAACCATAAAAAATTATATAATATATTAGTTAATGATAGATGGCATGCATAATTTCATTGGTTAATATTTGGAAATATTTCCATGCAGGTGTAAATTACCTGGTTATTCCACTAGATATTGAAAAAAACATAAAATTATCTAGCAAGTTAAATTTAATATTATGAAAAGGATATAATTTTTTGAAAATGATTAGATCAAAATAAATTTATCTTTATTGAGTCAATCAACAAAACCACACATGAAATCTGTAATGAATATGTGTTTACCCCAATTTATTCACCTTTTCAAAAATCCTATAAGAATAGAATTTTTTAAACACGTAATATAATTCCATCAAATAAGTGGGTATTTGTATGTTTTTTGTGGATATGAGAAAGTATATAGATATGAATTCCATAACACTTATAAGGCATCAAACCAACACACCACTAGATTAAGCGTGATGTGCATAAACCCAAATGTATCCCCACCAAAATAAATATTTCATACTCAAACATGTTCTAAACCCCCTTTCATCACCTCAAAAATTCCCATGATTTCCTTTTATGTGTTCCTTTATATTTATATATTATTTTTACTAGTCATAAGAATAAATCATATACCTAACAACATCCAACAAGCATAACACTAAGTCAACTTAGGAAATTAGATAAAATTATTAACCTCATATTTTTGCATTGATATCCCAAGGTGATTCCACTTATTTTAGTCTTATAATAATTCAAAAAATAATGAATCCAATGGTATTAACTATATAAAATAATCCTATAATATTAAAATGGTTGTCAATAAAATAATCCCATAATACTAAAATGGTTTGGGCCTTGCAATGATGCATATGGTGATATTAATAATCACTAAATTCTAAATATGTCAAATGAAAGCATTCAATAATACAAGGCTGATGATAGAATTTTTTCTACCAATCAATACAACCCATTTCTAGTTATTTTTTGATTAAATAATATATTTCAAGATCTTACAACAATATCTAGATTTTATTTTCACTTAGGTATTATGAACCTGGTCTAAATGCATATATGTGTACTTTTAGAACAATCATTCAACTTAATCTTAGTTTCGAAAAAAAAATATCAATAAGGAATGTATTTTAGATTACACTATGAAATGAAAGATTTAAACTAAATTAATAATAGAATTCAATAGAATATACTATTAATGATATAAAATGTAATAAGCTTCCCACTTGAGTAACCTAAATTTGGTCATGAATACTTGATCATGCCTATTTTATTTTTTCTACCATTAATTAACATGTTCATTTAATTGACACTTATTTAACCTATATAACCTATCTTAAGAATAAGAGGAGACCTAATCTTATTATAATTCCATATATACTCACTATATAAATGATATTACTATTGGAAACATCTTTGTACATCTATATGTGTTGACTCAGACCCAAAACTCAGTAATGTTCCTAAAAGGACAAAAATGCCCAACAATATAGGAACATCCAATGTTATTGGCCCTATTTTCCAGTTATGTCTTTCTATCACAAACTAACAAAATCAAATAAATAAAGTTCCCTTAGAATTGGCCTTGGTGTTTATAAATTATCTAAGGGGTGTTTTTCATCCTTCAATCACTATAAAATCACACTTAGTGTTTCATTTCACACATCTTGGAAAAATTATAAACCTATCACAAAAACTTATTTACAAAAGTGCATGTAGAGCTATTTTTTTCTATTCTTCCTAAATAAGCTTATAATCATTTCAAAAGGTCATGATCTAAGTTTGAATTCATTTTTATATATCCCTATCTAAGCGTGATTAAGTATCAAATCCAATTTTAGATGTATTCATATAATCAAATGAACAAAATTACAAAAAACACATAAATGACATAACTACATGGAGGTTTGATCCTTCTTCAAAGTATTGGTATGAGGGCAACACTCAACATAATGTGATTTTTAGGACTACACTAACTCCCTTTGCTAACTATATAAACATAAATTAGCATTTGAGTAAAAATAGTGTACTTTTGAATACTCGTATTTATAAATTAGCTCATTTCTTATGTAAGGCCTTTTTTATTACCTTCCTTCACCATTTTATGGAAGACTACTTCATTCAAGTAACCCAAAATAATTGAGAATTTCCCTATCTATTATCCAAATAATCCAATGTTGCACTTAAGAAAATTTTGACCCTTATCACCATTGTTTGTCCTAATTGAAAAATAGCACCCCATTGGATAAGAGAAACCCATTCTATTTTCTAAACCACTACTATTGTCTTCTAACCAAATAACAACTATTTTTTTAAATTCAAAGTTATGAAAATATTGATGTATGTGTTTTATAATCTCCATATAAAGTAATTCAAAAAAATTAGTACTATAAAATCACATTTTATACCATTTTAAACACAAAGGAATTGCATAATAAAACACAAAAAAATTCTAATTGCAAATTGAGAGAAAATTCCATCTTTATCCCAATTTTGATAACATATATCTCTAGTATCAATGAGACATATCATATCCAAGGTTAAAATTCATGATTGAAACACTTAATCATAGCATAATTGCACTAACATATAGCATTTTTTAACGCTTTCACACTCACCACTATAGCCTTGGAGAAATATGTACGCAATGCTCAACATATGGGGTGTTGAGGTTACAAACAACTTCAACCATTGATCCCATTTTATTTCCATGATTGAATTTATTTTCACATGTATCTAAACTAGAATTTTGATGAGAAAATAAGCTATAGAGTGGCCTTAACATCAAATCAGGGGATACAAAATATATAGGTGATGGTTTAAAAAAACATAAATATGGGATATAAGTTATTTTATAGACAAGGAAGTCTTAATCATATATATAAGGACCCCCATTATTGTCCAAATAGGTAGTTATTGTTCTAAAGATCTACATGCTCATAGACTAGGTTCACATTTAAGAAATATAGTCTCCCTATCAGTTAAATCACAAAAACACCCTACAACTCAATTTCTTAGATAAATTTATATTCACTTTTGCACTTTCCATATTTAGTATCATTCCAAATATATCAAGTTTAAAATCAGTGAATGCTTATTTTATTGAAATATTATAGTTCCTAATTTTTTATAGTAGTTTGTCATATTCGTAATCTATTTACC
Organism: Torreya grandis; assembly: GCA_037957365.1. Classification (NCBI taxonomy): domain Eukaryota; kingdom Viridiplantae; phylum Streptophyta; class Pinopsida; order Cupressales; family Taxaceae; genus Torreya; species Torreya grandis. Next base: position 208,333 of record JARHVA010005799.1, read on the forward strand.
TAGTTTACCCAAATAGATAAAACATATTAGTGAACCCATATATAATGTTAATATTGAAAAAATGTAACCATAAATTTTGTTATGGTTTTTATCATTATTCTTATTATTTCTAATTATTATTCTAGGATTTTTATATTTGATAATCACTATTATAGAAACAAAATTTAAATATTTTATTTCATATTATATGCACTATACAATACTTATTTCTACCTCTCTTTGAAGAAGTGGTAGATTAAGTGGTAATAGAATTCGGAATTTTTAGATTACTTTTGATAACTTCATGACATGAATAAAAATAAATGTGTATCAAAACATTCAAATGTTAATAACCAACATGAAAATATTATATACCACAAGTTATAATGTAAAAATCTCAATGGATTATAAAAAAATTGTTGATTGTGATTTGATCACTGGTAACACTACCTTTGGTTAGCACACATTATTCCTTTATCAATGTGCAATCCTTATGTGGTCTATTCAATCTCTATAAACTAAGGTGTTAAATTTATATCAATTTTATTTAAAATCTAAAAATTAATTGTAATATCATATTTTATTTCACACTCCATTGGTACATCATATAGAATTTTATCTTCTACCTATTAATTTTTTAAAACCCATACTTACTCTATATGATGGAAAGGGTAACCCTAGAAATCATATCAAAGCATTCCACATAGCATGTTTGGACTATATGTTCAATGAGATATTATTGACTAAGTTACTCCCAATGAGTCTAAGAGAATATGATTTGTAATGGTTTGATGATTTAACTCAACAATTAATATATGAATTTAATCCATTGGTTGATATGTTCCTAACACATTATTTGATAAATATCAGTGAAAAGGTCTTTTATCCTTAGATTCCTCAAGTCAAGCAAAAATCTAATGAGCCTATCACATAATGTCTTTATATATAATAAAATATTATTTAAAATTCAAAAAATTGTTGAAACCAAAGAATTATAGGATATATTTAACAAAAAATTGCTTGCATCCTTACATGAGTCCATTATATTTTAAAAGTTTACATCAATCATAGATTTTTGCCATATTGTGAAATAAAGGGAAGTCAAATTACTTACAATAAACAATCTTAATTATAAAAAATATTCAGGCGTTAACATAAATGTTTCAAGTAAGCCACCTTGAAAGGCAAGTCTAACTGATACTAAGAATGATCAAGAGGAAGTAGTACATGTATTTTCTGATCCTATTCCATAAATTATTTCATCAACTCATCCAAGGAGATAGTTTACTAATATACTAAAATCTCCATATAAGGTCATAGAAATAATATTATAATGAAATATAACATCTCTCCCTCCCATTAAATATGTTAATGTCAATCCACCTCTTACAAATGGTTCTGAATAGAACAATTCTTTAAATTATCATAGGGTACCGAGCCATACTACTAATAGATGCATCAATTTGAGGTACCATATTCAATATTTAATAGATGTGAGCATCATTTATGTGGTCATATAAATAGATAGTTTAAAACAAAAACCAAGTGAAATCAAAACTATCAAAATATTTGGTAATCCTCTTACTAAGCATATAACTAAGGAGATAATAGATACTTTGGGAATGAATTATGCATATAATGAACACACTCGATAATTTTACTATAATTATCATAAATAAGTACAAAATACTTTGAATCAAACTATTGGTACCTACCATACTTTCGTGTCATCTAGGCCACTCATCACATTTTTAGAGCATCAGATAATAAGTGATGAATCAGATTTATACTCTTTATTCATTTGGCTCACATTTATCACAAGCCTATTCAAAGTGTCATGGTTGATAATAATTCCAGTGTGAATATGTGTATAATTACACTTATTTATCATTTAGGATTTATAGATAAAACTATCCATCTTACCACTATGGTCATAAAAATATTAAATAGTCACATTTAAAGCTCCATTGTGATATTAAATTACCATTGTAGGTTGGTACCACACATGTGGTAACTAGACTAACATAAGTATCCAATGTAAGGATATTCAATATGTTATTGGGGTTTCCTTGGATTAAATGTGTATCTCCCTGCATAGTTCACATGTGTTTAAACTATATCTATGATAATAAATAGTTTGAGGCATCCCATATGAGTACCCCATATCACAGATAGATATCATTCCCATACCACATATTTTAGTTGATCCACGTAAAAAGGTAAAACCTACATATATATTTACACAATAGGTAACCACCCCTATATGAAGGACTATTCTTGATAGGCCACTTCAATAGAGATTTATCATTCATTATAGAAATCCTATCTCTATTCATTCATATCCATGATTGATATTACATATCACTAAGGGTATGTAACATAAGGTACCAACATACATTTCATACACTGCTTGAGATGGGTTCCAAAAATATCTATGGTTTATTATGTTATACAAGTATAGTATGTTATAAACCATCAATATAACACTGGTAGTTATGATATAAATAGTATTCAATGTTCAAATTCTCCACTTACATCATCTTAGTCACCACAACATAGACATTTCCATTTATGAAAGTTTACCATTCCTCTTGTAGACACATGACCTATTTATTGTGAGTCCCTTGTAGGACTCATTAATTAATACATTTATATATCCTTTACTCTTAACATATATGTAAAATACAAAAAAATAATTGATATTTCATGAAAATATAAAATCAATACCTATGCATGCTTATGTTTAGTTAATGATAATTTTTTTAATTTGTGCACAATTATTCATTACTTATTTATACTTAGTTTTATATCACACATTATTTACTAATGTACATGAGTGAGTGCAGAGTATATATGTTTTCATCCCCAACCACAGTTTCAAGTTATCATGCTAGCATAGACTCATAAATTTCATTCATAAAATAATGCCTTATTTCATAGGAGTGCTCTTATCTATTTTATATTTTCATGACTATTGTCTTAGTAAGTAAATAAATTCATTTCTATGATCTATATCATACCTAGGACTTCTACAAATTGTGTACATATTACAAATCTTACTGGAGGCATATTAATACACAAATGTTATCCTTCCTTGGCTATCCTTATCACTCATATATTAGTTCTTTATATTGTGTTATATCTACTGATATTTCTCACTTACTAATGCAATGATATCTCAATAGTTACCTGAGTTACTAAATCTACTATTGTTACAAATTACTTATGTTATGACATTCATGGTTTTCATCTTTAATTTCCTACTTCATCTCTTTTATGTATCCTCTATTTGTCTTGGGTACATTTTATTATTAGTTTTTTCATGTGGGGACATTTGAACATTTCCTTCTATATGTTTTTTATGCATGTGAGAACATTTGAACATTTCCTTGTTTATGTTTTTATCCATGTGAGGGCATTTGAATATGTATTTTTTTTATGTCTCTAAGTATTCATTATATGTTTTTATGTGTGAGTGAAATTTGAACATGTACCTTATATGTGGCACCTTGGGCTTATATTGTGTGCTTTGTGCATGTCTTTGCCATGAAACTTACATTCGTGGTTTCTCAAATTTCTATTTCATAATTGATAAATTTCATTCATCCCCAATTATGTTTATTAAACCTTAAATATTTAATTTACATTAATTATATGTGTGCCTAAATTTTTAACACCTATCGTGCTAACGTCACTATGTATGTTTATTCCTAGTTTCATCTCACATTACTAATTTAATCATAATATATATGATGATGTATGAATATCCACATTATTACTATTGATTATTTTTACATATTTTACATAAAATATATCACATAACATTTTATTTTAAGTTAATCTATTGATCAAGATCAACAACTCTCCTCAAAAGAGGAGGCATACATAGTGGCTTGTTTGAGAGACTATGCCCACTAAATTTAGTGAACATTTAGACACATGTACAAGTCACTCAGAAAGTTAATTTAGATAAGGTAATTTGATTTGTATAATAGATACCCCCATTTTTTGTCCAAATGAGGTGTTATTGTTTCAAAACACTAAAAAATACCATTGCTAGAATTTATCAGAATCTCAAGCAAGTCATTATCTTTTATAATGGGTTTAAAGTTTACATTTATAGTAAGTTATCAAATTTTGTCACATATTTTGTCAATTTAGGGGAATCATGTAGGATAACCCATACATTTGTTTCCCCAAAATCTTAGTTATTATTAGTCAATCTTAGAATTCATACACACCATATATCAGTTTTGGGGCATGTGTGTGTCACATGGTTCATTATTGCATATGTTTTCACCAATTTCATTGATTCCATGACAATACATGTCATTATCCATAATAGATACACCTGACTTATATTATACTAAATATTTTCACCAATTTTGCTCTAGAAATTAACCTAAATATATACGTAGTGGTTGGTTCATTTTTTCGTGCCATTTTTTTCAACAGAACAATCTATTAGTATCGTAAAATAATTCCAAACTAATTTGATATCATGTGTATTTAATGATAAATTAAATCATACTTTGAATTATTAATCACACTTACATACTGATGAGGATTACAAAATCCACAATCCAATCCAATATCTTAAATTAAAATGAAATCTATACTAACTAGTTTTTTATTATTTTTTCCACCAAAAAAAAACACAAAGGTTTGCGTAACCAAATAGGTGTATTCATTAATATTTTTTCACAATTTTCTTGTATTTCCTTTTTTATATTCATAATAAGTAAACACTAATTTTATACATCTTTCATTGTAGGTTTTAATGGATCATTGTTTAGCATTGTGGCCTACATTCAAGACTACACTTCACATGTAATTTTACGTACAGACATTTCCTATTACTCTAGTAATTTATCCTTTATACATTACTTTAATAAAATGGAGAAAAATTGAGACACATAAATTAACATTTAGGATAAAATTGTGTATTTCTAACCAACATTTTTTAGAACTTATATCATGACCTATTTACTGCCTTTTTATTAGTTTCTTTCACATTTTCACATAAGAATCATTCCTTCAAGCATCCCAAACCAACTCATAATTTCCATATCTATTATTCAACAAGTCTAATCTTACACTCAATCTATCTTTTAACCTTAGCATCATTGTTTCTCCTAATTGAACAACAACACCCCATTGGATAGGAGTACCTTTCTATACTATCTAACCCACCTCTATTATATTACTTCCAAATAATAATTATTTTTCAAAACTAAAAGTTATGAAAAATTGGCATATGGGTTTTATATGTCACATCTGAAGAAATTCAAAATATAATACTATAAAAACAAATTTCAAACCATTTTCAATAAACAAGATTCCATAGTAAAAAAACAAAAAAAAAAACTAATTGTACATTGAGATAAAATTCCTTATTTAACCTAATTATGATTGCATACATCCCTAGTAGTCCTGAGATAAATTCTAAATACACCTCAAAGGTCATAAGTCATAACTGATTCATTTCATCACACCACATTTGCACCATCATATAACACGTTTCACTAATTTCACACATACCATTGTAGCTTGGAAGAACTACATAGAATATTATCCCTCTTTGTATTATTATTATTATTTAGGTATCACTCAACATATAGGGTGTTAAGGTAATGCCAAAATTCATCCATTGAACCCCTTTTATTCCCATGATTGTTTATCTTCATATGTCATTGACCTAGTGTTTTTAAGATAAAATAAGGTATGTGGTGGGATCTGAGTCAGATCGTAATCTCCCACATAAGTTATAGAATATATATAGGTTAAGTCAAACAAAACCCATAAATTTTAAATCTTAGTTATCTAACTAACAATGTTAGCCTAATTTTAGACAATTCCAAATATGGTGTTGTTGTCCAAAATTTACATAGGCTCCTATTTTAGGTCCACATATAGGAAATATAATCTCTATATTAGTTAGACTCACAAAAACATCCCATGGCTCATTTTCACAATTAAATTTACATTATCTTCTAAACTTTCCATATTTAGTATATTTCCAAATTTATCAAGTTTTAAATCAATGAATAATTAATTTATTAAAATATTATACTTATTTATTTTAATCTATAGTTTATCATATTAGGTAATCTAGTTCCATAGTTTCCCCAATTTTGATAAAACACTAACCCATTTTTACTCCTTCATAGAATTTATCTCATTGTGGAATACAATCTAGGGTATTGAAGTTCAAGAAGATAATTTTTAGTCTCACATGCAACATAGAATAAAAATCATTGTAAAAAATCATATTTTATATTGTCTCATAAGAATACACCTTAGTTTTTAGCATTTTTCAAAAGGATAGAAATGTCAGACTAGGACAACGTCACCAATTATTATTAACCCTATTCGGTGTACCTACCTTTACAAAATTTCAATATCATATTATAGGAATACTTTGGGTTTTAATATTTACTACCAGTTTTACAATTTTATAGTCAATCAAATCAACTAAACACATCAAAAATCTAAGTATGTATACCTTTCTAATAGTTTTGGTTTCTTTGAATTCATTTTTTTGTCAATACTAGTTACTTGTTTTCAATTTCATGTTTTTAAGTGCATATACAAAACCATGCTTTATTTCATTGAATTAATCTAAATATTGTTGATTTTTTATATATTAAATCAATTTTTGATAAAACATTTGGTGAAACCTTGTATTTATTTAACTTTGTCAAACCCTAAGTTTTTATTGGTGTTCCAATTTTCGAAGGCTTAAAAATAAATTGCCTCTAATTTTTAGTTTTTCCTTCATTTTCCCATTTGAAAATTCCCTTTCATTATTTTATATGCCACCAAATAAATTTATCTCTCGTACTCCTTTAAGATGAAGTGTTATAATAATCAATATTACAATTTAACATATTCAATTTCCTTTAAGAATTGTTAGAATATATTATACAAATTGACACATTTGTTCCTTTTTGAAGAAAAAAATTATAATGATTATTTCTAATAACATGATAAAAATGAAAAATATAATGATAAAAATTCATAATATACTAATGATGGTTTAGGTAGGATTCACCTTAATGACTTGAATAGAGTTGAGATAGAACAAGACCAAGATATATAAATTTTCAGATGAGGGCCTCATCAAATACTAAAAGGCATTTAAAAAATATTTGAGGTCCCATTTGCTTCTCAAAATCCACTAAAAATGAAAAAAAACACCTCTTGATGTGCAATAAGAATAACATTTTTGCATTTTAAACCCAACCATAGGTGTGGTAATTGTAAACCCTACCATAGGTGTGTTAATTATAAACCCTACCATAGGTGTGGCCATAATGAGTGTATATACTATTATCTCATATATATCTTTAGGTTTGAAAGAACCCCATAGTTTATATTATATGTATATTCCCATGCCTAACCACGTAATACATTCCAATCCTTTTATAGATACACATACTACATCACATACTTTATCTATTTCATAATACCTCAAGCATGTAGTTATATTTTTTCAAGCTAAGATGTTGAAATTAGAGCAAGGTATCCTACAATCTATCCAATTATTAGAATATCATGCTTTACTTCATAATACTTTAGAACATATATTAAATTATATTCTTTAGCCACCATATTTTTTGCTCTCAATTTTCCTTTATATGAGGTTAAATGAGATCTTGAAAAACATTTAAAATATTCACATGTAACATGTTTATATTATGCATTCAATGATGAATTACTAACTAAAATATTTCCAAAGATATTAAAATACTATTATTTGCATTGGTTTTATGTAAATACATGCTAAATATGTGAAAGGATTAAATCCTTTAGAAAATATATTTATCTAACATTTTTAAATCAACATTGATGAGAAACTTTCATATTCACAATTGCTAAGCTCAAACAAGGAACTAATGAGCCTTCAATGAGTATGTTCTATGTTATAAGAGCATGTTATTTAAAACTACAAATAAATTGGTAGTCAATGAATTGAAATACATATTCAAAAAAATATTAATTTCACCCTTATATGAGACATTCAAATTTAACAAGTATAAGTAATTTGTATTCATACTATAAGAGATAGATATGTCAAACTTATTTATTAAATAAGATTAAGTATAAATATTCAGATATTATAGATGAAAAAATTAAAATAATAAATATTAAAAATATAAGATACAATATATAAAATAAGAAGCAGATATACAGTTTAGTAATATTTCTTAACCTGCTAACATTTTTTTTATCAAATCAACCATGAACAAAATTTGATAGATTATCGCAACCACCTTAAAAATTTCTACAAAAAAATAATTAAATGTCACTTAATCACTTTTCCACCTCCATACGAAGTTTTCATAAAAAAATCAAACTCTTTCATAACAATGCATATTTTTGTTTGTGTTGATGCAATAGTCATTCTAAAAACAACTATTTTAAGCTCAAGCATCTCATTCAGGATCTTATTGAGAATAATGTGATTAAGTTAGACAACCCTATAGATGAAGTCATTCCTAAAAAATTTACAATATTAAGCTCAATATTTTTAATGATGAACTTCTTGAGCATGATACCAACAAGAACACTTCAAATTTGCATCATAAATAAAATGATTATCCACCTATCATATCATATGATCACCCTCTAGATGGAATTATTAGTAAAATTACTCCAAATTTTATATCTTGTCCTATGATTACTTTCAATGATATTGAAATAATTGTTTATGATTATTATTTCCACTCTATGTGTACAAGAGCTCATATCAATCAACAATATATCAATAGTGTGCTAATTGATATTGAATCAAATGAAAATCCATGCACAATTACCTTTTTTCATTCATTATATTGCATACAAAAAGACATAAAATCACATACTAAAATTTTTAAAACTTTCAGTGGTAATAAAAAATCCACTTTGGGCCATACTAATTTACCTCTTCAAGTGGTCCTTGTTATACTATCCACTCTTTCTATATTTCTACCATAAAATTTATTTTTTAATATGATATTAGGATGTGCATGGTTGCCAAAAATCCATGTTAAATATTTTATGGTTATTATATGCCTAAAATATATTTAGTACAATCAAGTTATTAATTTTTTTAAGATAATTTATGATCATCATATACTTTTCATACTACCTTCTCGACCCCATCTACCACCATAGTTTAATGATGCATATATGCAAAAGAAAAAGATGTTTTTAACATCTAAGTAAAGGGCTTATAATCAAGAGGTGCAAAATGTTTAAAAAAAAAAAGAAATAAGTTTATAAGAAAAAAATTATCTCCTTTACAATAATCACATCCACCTATAATTTATCTTAAGCATGTATTTGAAGAGGTTCAAGAGTTGATATAATATTCTATACCATCTCTCTAGAATTTTAGTAGCCTTACACCTCTTATATCCATGTCTACTACTAAAAATCACAATGGTAACACAAATAGCTCTATCACTAAATATGATACAAATTCTAATTCTAATATTGTCATAATAGATATATTTCACTCAGCTAAGTAAGATGTTTATTTCTCATTACCAATTTGGTTGATTTTGATCTTGATAGCTTCATTGGATAAATTATGCATTTATAAAAAATCATAAATATTTAATTAAAATTAAAAAACATAAAAATATGACCCTATATAGTTTATTATTTGTTTCATATTCTTATTCCATATCTTTCATATGCAATCACTTGATCCTTTCTTCTATGCCCCTGGATTACTTTAGCTTTTATTTCTTCTTGGCCCTCATATTTCTAACTCCTAGATATTATTAGCCCAGAAAAATAATTATTTGTGCTCAAATAGGCCATGTTACTCTTTGTTGTTATAGTCCTTACTGACATAAACTCATTTTTCATTCCAAATAGAATTTCTCAACAGTACTATCATAACTGGTGAACATGTCCTTTGCTATTTTCTACCTCAAAATTACATTTTTAAAATATTAAGACTCAACACTAATAATTTATAGTTTTCTTAGTTTAAATATGTAGAACACTATCATTCATGAAAAATATCATACTTTTCCCACCATATTTTTTCTATATGCAACATTTTTAAACAACTACACCTTTTGAAGAAATGAGAATGTATAGTCAACATACTTTGTACTCGTATTATTATTTCAGGGTTCCCAATATGATAGAGTGAAATTTCTTGTTCATGATTAAACTTTTCAATATCTCCAAGTACATTGATAGTATAGATGCATGTTGTGATCTATCCATATCTCCTTCATCTGCTTCTATGTTCAACACCTTGATTCATTTCAATTTCAGCTTTACTATTTTCTAAAGATTTCAAAATAAAAAAACATTCATATATAATTCAAAATACAAAAACATTCAAAATATTGAAATGTACGAAAATAGGACCTAGAATTTGATATGAAATTTAGTTTACATATGTTAAATATGTTATTTATCTTATGATTAGTAGATAAAATATAACACATACATTTCATAGGTATCTATGAAGTGTTGTGTAATATATACATGCATTTATAAATATTAAGATGTTGGAATCTCCTCTACCCATTAAATTTTCAAAATTAGGGAATCTTATTTGTATGTAACAATATGCATGTTTTATCATTATATAACCCTACACTGTTGAGATTTCAATTATATAAAAATGGCTTACTAACATTTCTATCTTACATAGTCTACAAGAACATGTTATTTTATAGGATATGGATACATGACATATGCATAACTTAGGCTAGATTTGATAACTATATGTTCCATTGATGTTGATTACTTATATAGTAGGTTATAACTTTACTTATTGATTAGTTAGCACTTGTACCTTCTGTGAGACTCTATTATCAATGTGAATTTTGAACGTGTTCTTTACTTAGCCATTAAACCTATGGATGTGTGAAATCTAAAAATCCCCATTATTTGAGACATTTGTTATGTTTATGTGTGTTATTTGGGTTATTTGAGCGTGTCTTTTAAATTATTTCTTGGCCCATTATTGTCATATTTTTTATCCTTTGTGTTTTTTATGTGTGTGTGCTTGTTGAGATTGATGAGTTTGATAACTACAATGATCCATTTCATGCACTCTTGTCATACTAACATAGTAATTATATAAGTTTTAATGATACATTTTATAGGCCCTTACCTCTTAATTAATATCTAAAATTAAAATCTTACTATTCTAACACATTTCCATATGCAACAATTTTCAATGATACCATATTACTACACATGTTTCAATTTAAATTTTATTTTGAGAGGAACAAATTTTGAGGGAGTAAATTCATCGACCTGAAAATGGGGAAACTTTAGTGTGATTTTCATGCATGATATAATCTAGTTTCAAAAAAAAATCAACTGCTAGCACATATTACATGGGTATCCTCCATTGCATATAAAATCCTATTCCATTTTTAAGGAATAAGTTCACACAATTTAAAATATTCAAAGTTACAATAAAAATTCATGCACATTTTAAAATTCTACAATTATAGTAGGGGCATAGTAATAGGTTCATACTAAATTATTTATTTTTTATACATGATATAATTTGGAGTGTACTCCATTATCTTGTGATAATGTTCTCATATACGAAGATATACTAAGATATAATATGATTTTATAATTTAATCTACAAACCATCTGCAATGGTTGATTTAGTTTAGTTACATAATGCATGGATTGGAGTCACTAATCACTTCAA
>JARHVA010005799.1:225000-475000 GCA_037957365.1 Torreya grandis
TAATGTCTCTAAATAGTTTATATTAAGAAATTTTGATTTTTTATAAGTATTGAATAGAATATCATAATATGTATATTTGTATGTATGTATGTATAATAAACAATGTTTCACTATTATTCTTGTAATTCTACTTCATTTAATTTTTAAATTTTGATGATCTTATTTATTCTCAATGTTCAGTATAATATTATATTGATGTGATTTCTTATATTTTAAAGATAAGACTTAAGTTATGTGTTCTATGAAGAGGTTGATCCACTTTAAATGTTTTAAAGAAACTTGCTACATATATTAAAAGTTTAAATATTAAAATCTTTAAAAAATTCAATGATTCTTTTAAATTTGTAGTGCAATAATTTTTTAGGAAGAATAATGAAAACTACAATTTTATGAAAACTGAAAGAAAAAAATTTGCAGTTTTTTCAAATCTAAATAACATATTAATTAAATTTATTTATTTTTATATTTAAAAATTATAAGAATAATTTATTTCAATTTTTAAAATTTGAAAATAAAATCAGAGAAAAAAAGACAGAAGACCAATTTAATTTGACAATTAAGTTTTTAATTAAATTTCTAATTAATACTATCCATTTAAAATTACCTTTCTATAATTTATTTTATTATTTTTTTAAAAATACGTACAAATTTTATATATATAAAAAGATTTAATTTTTTAATATGATATTATAAAAAATATTTATAAAAAATTAAACCCATATTTTATTTTTCACCGCCTTTATCATTACTATTAATATTAGTAAAAATATTTGAATAACAAATAGTTTTCGAAGAAAAATACATTCTTAGATTTTTGACAAATGAAATTGATTAATAATTTTATTATTTTTTAAATTTTTTTTATTAATAGATAATAACTAACATTCATTTAATTATATTATTATATTGGTTTTTTTTTTAAAAATTAGAAAAAAGAATAAAAAACTAAAAAAAAAAAACTTCAAACTTTAAAAAACAATCAAAATATTATCATTTTTCTTTATTAATTTATTTTAAAAAATATAAATAAAAAATAAAAAAATTAAATAATCAAAATATTATCATTTTTCTCTATTAATTAAAAAATAAATAAATGTCACACTTAAAATTTAAATTCTTCTCATAATCAAATTCAATGTCAAATCTAATTTTGAGCAGTTGGAAAAGACCGGTCTATATAATTAAAATGTATAAAAAGAATTTACAGCTTACTAATTTAACGCCTACTAGAATATTGGCTATAAAATACAGCTAAAACCCGGATAACATGATACAGACCGTCAATCTGCAACCCTTCATGGAATTCCTCTACACTGCCATAATTTCCCCATCCACCCAAAAGGAGTCAGGACTTGTTTCGATTCGCTCGGCCATGGTGTAATGGAAGAACTCGAGGAGTTAAATGTGACAGTGCTAGGTGCCTGTCACATTTATATATCTGAAGCGGGGCAGATAGGGATAAGAAAGTGAAGGTTTCTCCTCTGAAATTAAATATGTTGTCAGAAAGGGAAATGGTTAATGTGTTATATTCACTGTTTCTTCTTCCCATTGAAGACGTCGCTGACATGATGTGGGCACACAACCAACGCAGATCACTCAACAATCTCAATAAGATATGTTTATGTTAATGTAATCTCAATAATCATAATTTGATTCATGAACTCCTAAATTAAGATAATCAAATAAGTTTTGTGAATGATTTTGGACATAAATGTCCATTGTTTTAATTGTATAAATATAGTTTTTGACCATTCAAGTAATTTAATAGGATGTTAAGAGATTAGTTCTCTCCATTTTATTTCATTTTAGATTTTATTTTTAATTCAATTTATTTTCATCAATGCCGTATTTTTTATTACTTATTTTATTTAAGAAAATTTCAAGAATTACATAATTACTTCAATTTAAAAAAACTCACATTTTATCAATGATTGAATATAATTTCAAATTACGATTGAATATAATTTCAAATCACAATTGAAAAAAAATTAAAGTGAATTTTGTTTACAAAAAAATTACAATTATATAAACCAATCTTCTATTAAAAGAACATATATATATATATATATATATATAATATTTTCTTATTTTTTATATATTTATTTTTTATTTATTAATAATTATTTCTCATCAAGATTGTATATCCTACCTCCTAATAATTCAAACCAAGAGGTCCGTTACACATTACTTTGAAGTCTTTACCATCATGCCCTCTCAAACTATACAGTCTTTGCTATTTCCAAAATCACATTTTCTAATCACGTGAATAGTATTCATGACAATATATTGTGACAAAGTACCGCTCATATTACTAAGAACATACAAAACAAATTTTATACCTGTTAGGATTTATATTATACTTTTCGCTCAATATTTCTATAATAAACATTCTAAACATACTAATTGCAAATCACGGATTACATAACTTCTCAACAGATGAATGGCCTGTCATTTTAACACAATCTAGAAATTGATGGCCTGGCATTCTAACACAATCTAGAAATTGACTTGAAATGTATATACTTGCATTATTTTATAAATTTGTATCACGTCTTACGTATGTTATATTGTCTATAATAATATATGCTTTTATGCATAGTAATACCCAAAAAAAAAAAAACATCTAACATCTACGTAATGTGGGATGGAATATGTTTGAGAATTAATCTAGTAAGATTTATTGAGCTTACAAAACATTATAATTTTATAGATGTTTATAATATTCTTATTAAATAAGATGAGCAAATAATCTATTAACAATCTATAATCCATTATATTATAAAATGGTACATAATATATTTATTTCACTAATTTAATTTAACAACTAACAAGTTAATTAAAAAAATTATGTGAGTTATTTTATAGCTAATAACTTCACTTTTACATAAGAATATAACTATGTTAATTTTATTTTAACATCATTCCCTTAATTTATTAGAGCTTAGAGAGTACAAAAGAGAGAATTTTTGAATACCTCAAACTTATCACATGCAAGTCACTTTGTGAAGATATATGGACATTGATCTTAAGTGGAGAAATACTTTAGTTACATATTGTGTTCAACATGTTTACATATAAAATGGACTCAAAATTCAATGTGCTTAGTACATTTATAAAAAAATGAATTGGAAATAAGTCTAAGAACACTTCTATTATCACAGATCAGAATTGTTGGCTATCTGTGGAACTTCCAATCACGTTAATATGTGATGCAACCGTATCTTCCTACAATAGAAGAATGAGAAATAAAGTTATGCTTCTTGCCCATACATGAGATCAAACTAAATACCAAAAATAAAATAAACCCAGAAGTGGATTTTTTATCATCAATTAAACTTACATGGTTTGCGTCTATGTATTATTCCAAGCAGAAATAATCATTCTACTTGTATGCTAGGTCATAATCCATTGTTTCTTGAATATATCACAATACCTACTTAGTTACTTTCTAGTGAGTTACCTTTAGCTCCTACATGAATGGAGAAAGATAGCTAATAACATAGTTGATATATGGTGTATTGTATGTAAGGTAGATGAGACTCCAAATCAACTATGATAAAGAGTGGAATCTAATGGTGGTGATGGATCTAAGTGAGACAACTAAAGTGTTTTCTCTATAGCTGTAGCCATTGGTTTTCAATCCATCATATGAAACCTCTCAAGCAATATCTGGGTATACTTCATCTAAAACATTAATATTTGAATTATAATAAAAGATAGTAGTGCAATAGCCCAAGATATTTCATGTTAAATGATCAGTTGAGATATTTATTTGTTGCATCAATCATCTTCACTGAGCTGCTAGTGATGACTAGATCGTTGACATAAAAAATATTAATAAGAATATCCCCCTTTGCTTTTTTGAGATAGATATTGGGATCATATGGATTCCTCTAAAATCCATGCTTTATATGATTCTCATAAACTTTTATATACTAGGCTCTAGAAGCCTATTTGAGACCATAGAAAGATTTTATGAGTCTACACACCTTCTACTCCTGCCTTGTTGTGATATAACCTTCTGGTTGAGTCATGTAAAATTATTCTTGTAGATATCCATTTAAGAATGCACTTTTAATATCCATATGATAAACATTCCACCAAAATTATTCAGCCATTGCAAAGATCATTCTTACTGTATTTATCTTAGATGTAGGAGCAAAAGTCTCCTATGTAGTCTATACAATCTTTCTAAGCATAACCTTTTGCTATGAGTCCTACCTTGTGGTTGTCTATACTACCATCTAATTTGTATTTTGTTTTAAATACCCATGTACATATGATAGGTTTATTCCCTTGTGGGAGATAAACAAGTTGCCATGTGTCATTTTTCATGAGAGACTAATATTCTATATCCATGACATTTTTCCGAGGTTTGGATTCTAGGGCTTCACAAACTATAGAGGGCTCAAATATTTCTACAACTATGCTCATTAATGCCAAATTTACCTATGCACGAGCCATACTACAAATCCTCAATCTTATTGATGAAGTGTTTGGAGGTCCATCTAGTTTTGCATCTTGAATTGTACTCATATACTATTTAGGCATATGTTGAGTAATAGTTGGTGGTGTTAGACCTTCTGACTGACCATCACTACTATTTTTATCATAAAATTTTACATGTTTGATGCATGTATCATATTTCTATGTGGAAGATGAACTAATTTTACATTTCTCATCAAATATTACATTCTTGTTGATAAGTATCTTCATAGTCTTTAGATTGATGGGTTGATATGCCTTCGACTCATTATTGTATCCCACAAAAATGCATTTTTGGAATTTTTATTCAATTTATTCCTTTTATTATTTGGTACATGCATATATGCCTTGCAACCAAAAAATTTAAGATGAAAAACTTTAGGATTCATCCCAGTCCATACTTCCTATGGTGTAACTCCATCAAGAGATTTGGTGGGTGATCTATTTAGCAGGTATACGGTAGTGAGACTTGATTTTTCCCAATATGAATAGGGAAATTATAAATTATCAACCATGCTTCAAAACATATCTACAATGACATGGTTACACCATTATACAATACTATTCTATTATGGTGTATAAATATTAGTGCATTTATGATGTATTACATGTTCTATAAGGTATGTAATGAACTTTTTACTAGTGTATTCCACACATGATTTGAGTAGAGGGCCTTGATTTGTCACCAAATTTATTTCCAACATAGGCATAGATTTATTTCAAGGCTTGGAATGATTGATCCATAGTCTTCAATAAATAAACCCACATCTTTTAGGAGTGATCATCAATAAAGAATTAGAAATATGTATATTTATTTAGGATATAAGTCATAGGTCTACATAGATTGGTGCACACTAGATCGAGTGATAAGGAGACCGATATTCACTTTTGCCAAAAGGATCTCTTCTTTTTTTTACTAGCGAAGCAACTAGAATAGATACCAAAAGATTATTTGAATATGGGAAGACCTATGACCATTTATTTTATTAATGCAATCAAATACCCATAACTCAAATGACCATATCTTATTTGATAGAGTTGAGATTTGTTAATACCCTTCACAACTACTTCTTGATGATCATTATGTACAAGATCAAACTGCAACATCTTTCCTACATTTGAAGCTCATTTAATAGTTTTAGAGCCTTGAGAATTGTTCTTGATAAGGAAAAACATCTCACCATGGTTTTGATTAAACTCAACTTTGAGATTGTGATTGAGAAGTTCATTTATAGATGCCAAGTTCTTAGTGACTCCTAGAACATATAAGACATCTGTGATATTTTTAGTGTATTTAAAAAGTTGTAAAGAAACATTATCTCTACCTTGAATAGTGTATGATGCGCCATCACTAAGAGAAATATTACCTAAGATCTGGATTGGTGTAAAGTGTAAAACCATTCTTTTTTGTCATGTCATGTGCCTTGTGGAACCAGAATTAACATACCAAAAAAAATGTGAAGAACAAGATTCCTCATGTGTTTATGTAGTAAAAACGTGATCATATCCTAAAGAATGATCATCCTAAGAAACATTCCCATGTTGTTGTTTCTTCTTCCAATGTTTTTTGAAATGGGGTTTAGGATTCAGTGACTAATTTCAATTTTGTGAAGTGGGATTCTTATTGGATGAGCCTTGTGTGAATCCATTATAAAAATAATGTTTGAGGGAATGTCATGTCTTTCAACAAATAAGACAAAAATTATGTCAATAGGATTTTTTCTCTTGCTGGTGTTTTTTATTGTTATGCTTAGGGTTCTATTTATAAGTCTTCATGGGTATGTTTCCTTCCTGATAGGAGGCAATTGCATGCTCTTCATAAGGTTCCTCTACATTTTGCATGGCTTCCTGTTAGGACATGATAACCAATGAGATAAAGATTGGTTTCTAACCTATGACATTCAATGTGGTCAAAGATGTTTTAGACATGGGAGTTATAGGTCTTAGGACAATAAGAACCAAAGAGTCAACTTTCACTATTTTACCCACTAGGACTATGGAGTTGGATTTGTATATGAAGAATCTGATTTTGATTCTTTTCCTGAAATATAGTTTGAATATTATCCCAATAATCCTAAGTTTTAGTAGCATTATGGATATGAGGTTTTACCAAATTGGAGACTCTGAAGGTGATTCTAAGCTTATCCTTTGATTGGATTTGTCATATTTTCATTATTGATTAGCATTAGTAGAATGTTAGGTCCACATGCCATAAAAAACTATCCATGTGTCCTCAAATTCCAAGTGGTTTTTAAACTTAGTTTTTGACACTGCATAGTTATCATCTTGAAAAAAATGAGTGTTCAATGAACAAAACATGATCCATTTTTGGCCATGTGTGCAAATCTGATCAAACTATATAAGGGATATGGATTGGTACCTTATAACTCCAAAGGATTCCCATTTCTATATATTGTCAGACCAATGTACAAGACCTTTCTAAATGCATACCTTCCTATATACTCATTAGTACTAGAAGAGCTTATCTTTGGATATACACAATGGTACGTGAAATAGACTTTAACACATGTGATAGCAGAATGGTACTGGGTACCTAAATAATACATGAAAGAGATTCATTTTTTTAGTAACACCTTCTTAGAAGGAATTATTCATACATGGGTGTAATTTTCCTATATATTTAAAAATTTCAACTGTCAATATTTATTTCCATCAATAGTAAAGAATGGGTGTCAGAAGGATAGTTTATACAAAAATTTGAACCATATTACTTGTTGAATAGTTAAGCAGTCGATGCCCAGATGTCATTATTGAAACTATGTTAGGATATAAATGTAGTAGATCAAAGTGTGATGGCATTACTCGTAAACATAAACTAGAGGCATTTTTAAAAACAAAAACTATGAATGAGATTTTTACAATCTCTTTGATTTTGCATCTATTTCATTTACTATAAATATAAGACTCTTACAAAAGATTTCAACTTATAATTTACAATTACATAAAATGGAAAATAAAATTTTGTAAGAGAAAAAAAATAAAAATAATCCCTCCAATTTTTTGCTTTTCTTGTTTACCTTTTTTTTGTTTTATCTTTTACACTTTGCTTGTGATTTGAATTCTAGACTTTTAATGTCTAGGTTTTAGTTAAAAAGGCATCTACCAGCTCCTCTATGCATCAATTACAAATGTTGAAAGGAAAAATTTGTATTTTAAGATTAATAAAATGTTTGTTTTAAATGTAAATTATACCACCATGATTTGGAAACATGGTGGATAGCTTAGTTGGTAGAAATAAATCAAATGAAATCCCTATTTTTGGTCTAATTTGTAAACTTGGAAGTAATCCCAACTTATAAGCACCCAAGCAGTTGTTCAGAAGTATTAACATGTGTATGGAATATTTTGGGATGGAATATCATACAACAAAGATTAAAATTTAGTAATTAAGTTTGCAAATCCTCATTTGTATGACCTGATGTGAATAAAAATTGAATTGCTAGTCAAAAATTTGATCAAATAACTACATCACCTTGGAGGATTCCCAATGACATACAAAAGCATGAAAAATCATATGACTAAGGTTGGGTTTTTTTGAAATGGAATAAATATCAGTCTAAAAAAATTAGATTTCAAAAAATGGAGAAAATTTGATTTACAACTCAGTCTACCATGTTAAATGATTATTATAACTTGGAGTCTCCCAAAATACTATAAATCAGAATGCACAAGTGTACCAATGAATTTGAGATGATGGTAGTCTAAGCAAACAACACCATGAAAAAATCATATTTCAAAAATATTCTCTATATGGCCCAAAAGGAAGGAAAATTGACTTGCTAGTATGATTTGTCAAAAAATAGCTTGTAATAATATACAAAATGGTATATAATACAATTAAAATTGTATGTATGATTATAAAAATTGGGCACAAATGAAATAAAAAAATTATATTCTAAGGATGTTCGTATGGTCAAATATGGCCAAAACATGCCCTGCTATCAGTTTGAAGAGAAAAACTGGACCATAAAGCATCAAAAGTAAAGGGGATGCCATGAAATTTTAAGATTTCATCATGTTAGATCCACTTCCAATCATATTTATTAGCCCATGTCAATGGAGGAATGTAAGATTACCTGTAGCAATGAGTTTTATACCATTTGATGTTACATCTAGAGGCTAGAGAGAAGGTGTTGATATATTGCAAGGCATTATCCACATTGGATTCATCCTTAACTAGAGTAAGGAAGCATTCATCCAAAAAGTGATCATTAAATAATTGTGTATCTTCTTGTGGGTTAGCAACATCTGGAAGGAGATAAGTTCCCTTAACAAGGCCCCTAGATTGGGCATTGCAAAGAAGATATCCAAAACCCTTAGCTACAAGCACATAAAAAATAGGAGGTGACTCCATTGATGGAAAGGACAACTGAGGAATCTACAAAAAGCATCTGGATGGTTTGGATGAAGTTGGTCCCAAAGCCCAGCACCTAAAGCATGGATATTATGAAAGGCCATTTGATACGGTCATAATATTTTTCAAAGTCAATTTTTATGAACATATCTTGTTGTTTAGACCTTTCAACCCAGTCCATACCTTCCCAAATTTCTATAATTTTATCTAGAATATAACAAGTTCTGATGAATCCTTTTTATTTAGATGCATGATAAGAGGTAGCATATTATGCAACTAGATCTCTAGATCTTTGGCGATGATTTTATAGGAGATATTTAGGAGGTTGATGGGCCACCAGTTGCATATCAACTTGGAATCTCCCTACTTAGGTATGAATTTAATGTTTCGTTTATTTATATTTTTACTCAGCTAATGTCTCTGAAATGATTCTTGTTAAACCTTATACAAGTCACTACCCACAAGCTCCTAGGGCATTTTATAGAATTTATAGGCAAAGCCATCAATGTCAGAGCTTTGTCATTAGCCATGTGAGACACTAGCTCATGAAAATCATCGATAGTGTAGCGCCTATGTCAAGTCACCCAATGAGTCAGAGTGAGTTTGCATGGAACCACTATGAAACATTGTTGAAGTCCAATTTCACACTTGACCGAGGATTCTTGAGCTTTGAACACTTGTTGATAGTGATGGATAAAGGATTGAAAAATGTGAGGGGTCTCTATGAGTTTGTTTCTAGCCTTAGAGATGACTTGATTTTGTTGCTTCGAGTTCTTGACTTGTAGTATTTGGAGGAACTCCTTTGAAGCTTTGTCCACTATTTTGAGCCAATTAAGCTTGGCTTTAACTTGAGATTATTAGGCATTTTATTTGTCTACAACATGGATGTGATGCCACAAGGAGGATACTTTTATTTGCATGATCTAATTGAAGGGATCCTTTTCTAGAGCTAAAGTCATGCAACTTAGCTCTAATGAAGTGGCAAAGTAAGAGTGTCTCCAAATTTTAGCAAGTTGGAAGCCATAGATTTGAAAATAGTGAGAAGTCCTTCTGATGGCATCATCCTACCAAAGAATCCAACAAGATTCTTGGGGAAGATGTGGATCTAAGTTCCAAATGCTACAAATATACCCCACCATGGGCTGATTTTTAGCTTAGATGTGTTAAGTAAAAATTGTATTCTATAGATTTTGGGTTTCATGAACTGCCATATCACTCTAAATCAAATAGGGGAGTGGTCAGAAAGCCCAAAATCTAGTAGTGCCTATACTTGAGGGGAACAAATAATATCAAAGGAGAGGTATGGTTGGGTGGACATCATTGCCCTATCTAGGTGCTTCAAAATTTGAGTGGGGCCTTCCCTAAAATTACTCCATGTGTACCAAACACTATTTGTAGGCTGACATGTTAAATTGAGGTCATAAAAGCCCCATTTAGTACACATTTAAAACCATGTATCCCTTTTTTCAACTGCCCATCGCATTGGCAAGTGGCCAACTTTGTCCTTGGGAGACACTATCATACTAAAGTCACCACATAAGACCTAATGGGCATATGGAGATATCATCCGTTATTTATCACCAAAAATGGATACACTCCAAGGCATCAGTAAAGGCATAAATGTTAATAAAACCAAAATAGTGGCTTCAAATACTAAAAAGGGCCCATACTAATAGATTGGTGGGGTTTACACCACATTGCACTAAGTGCAGCTTCCACCTCGGAGAAATGAATATGATCACCCCTCCACGTCCTGCATAATGATTGCTATGTGAAATGATATTCTCGTGCTAGATGGAATTACTGAGAGCCATCAATAAAAAATTCTACCATCTTGACTTCTTGTAGACAAAGAATGTCCATCTTGGGAAACTTCATTCTAAAATCATACACAATGAACTTGCATTTTGGGTGTATGAGACCTCAAACATTCCATGAAAAATAATTCATAAATGATAGGTGTTGAGGGACATGTTATATGAGTCCAGACCTTCCAAGGCATCATACTGATTCTACAAAAAGTGCCTATTATTGGCACTTAAAAAATCAAAAAATTGCTTCCTCACAACAAGGTCAAAATGATACTCTACTCTCTCCACCTCATTACTTCCCCAAGGATGGCTGCAAGAGATTTTAGTCATATCTCGTCGAGTAGAAAGTGGAAGAATGGCTGGATGTGAGTCTAAAATCTAAAAAATTGGGCATGGAGGGTTGGAAACCTTGGGACATGATGTTGACAGCTAGATGAGTGTTGAATACCTTAGGTTTTTCTACTAATTTTGGGGCTTCATCCTAATAAGACTCTTTCTCAACAGAAGCCCACTCTTGTGGGCCATTGCTCAGAGATAGATTTTCTCCTTTGGGAATAGAAGATAGTTTTTCAATTTTGATATCAATGTTATTCTTCCCTACCGTAGTCCATCTGTCCTTAGCAAGGTTTTTGCTAGCCTTTCAAGAGGGCTTGGGGGAAGAGGATGAGTGGTTAGACACATTGTTGCGAGCCAACTGAAGGGGACAATCTTGTATCTTATAGTCTGTGGTTTGGTAGTGAAAACAAGTGTTAGATAAGTTGATATAAAAGACTCACTAAGAGTTCCTCGTGTCCCTGACTTGAATTTCCAAGAACTCCTTAAGGTCTCGAAAAAGGTCTACTTCTACAAGACCTATTTTTGCAATCTAGTACAGTAGAACTGGTTCTATTCAAGACAAACCACATGATTTTTGGAGGATGCTATATGGTGAATAAAGTGTCAGCAAGGGAGTGGAAGGCCTATAAATTCAACCCAAACTAGGACTTTAAGAGCAGTGTGCTCCGAGACCACAAAGTCTTGTGTCTAGGGGGAGAACCATAAATGATTTCCTGACATACCAAGTGGAAGACCTATGGAGGATTCCTCTTGCATGGGATGTGTTGGCAAAGAGGAAAATATAAAGAACACTTAGTCATGTTCTAGATGCTCTCCAGCTTAATGTCATGAGTTGTCTAGTGAGTTTGAAACCAAGACCATAACATACTTTCAGATAAAATTCTCCCAACAAAATACTCTATCAAACAAAATTTCTCTAATTATTGACATACAAAATTAAATTCAGGAATAGGTAATATAATATCAGGGTATGAAGCATTACATCATGGTAAACCTTCAGGATAATTTTTTTTGGATGCTTGTAAGGCCCATTACTCAATGCTCCACTATTTTTCTCCATAGCTAAAACAATCGGGATAGAATAGGGAGAAGTCATTATAAAGGTTGGCTTCGCCCAAAGGCAAGAAACCTTAAACGACAATAAATGCAAGTCCCGCAGGTGACTTAAGACCGCAGTGTGACACAAGTTGGACAAGCAGAAAAATAAACGCTGACTCAATGTCGCGCATGGAGGAAACCCTAGCAGAGAAAAAAGGAATTTGTTCTTGTGGTGAAATGGGTTTTAATTAACTGAATGTTCTTGATCTATTATAAATATGTGAATAACAAACAATTTTGGAAACAAAAATATTTTCTTAAATTTTTATAGATATTAAATTGATTAATAACTTTATTACTTTCTTTAATTTTGTTACTAATAAATAATAATCGATATCAATTTTATTATATTATTATGTTGGTTTTTAAAAATATATTTAAGTTATAGATGAGATGTGGGTGAGTTGGTTACTACAAGTACTATCCAAGTTCAAATCTCAATATGGTATTGGAGGCCAGTTGTGGTCTATTATTGGTATTTTTGCACTGATTATGGTTGTTCGTTGATATTCTAAAACCGATTGTGGCCATTGTTGGTAATTCTGATACTTATGATAGATGATCACTTGGGGATCTAGGTCCCCACTTATATCCCAAACTAGTTAAAGCTCCAGTCAAAAGCATATAAGATAAGGATCCCACTCAAACTTTAAAATAAAATCAAAATATTATCAAATTTTTCCATTAATTTATTTAAAAAAAATAAATAGATGTCACAGTAAAAGTTTAAATTCTCGTTATCAAATCTAATGTCAAAATTTAATTTTGAACTTCTGTTACTTCTGTTACTGCTGTTGGAAAAGACCAGTCTATGTAATTAAAAGGTATAAAAAGAATTTACAGATTACAAATTTAAGGCCTACGAGAATAATTGGCTCTAAAATACAGCTAAAACCCAGATAACATGATAAAGACCGTCAATCTGCAACCCTTCATCGAATTCCTCTACACTGCCATAATTTCCCCATCCACCCAAAAGGAGTCGGGACGACTTCAACTCGCTCGGCAATGGTGTAATGTAAGATTTCGAGGAGTTAAATGTGACAGTACTTGGTGCCTGTCACATTTATATCTCTGAAGCGGGGCAGATAGGGATAAGAAAGTGACGGTTTCTCCTTCCCATTGAAGACATGGGACTGGGCGCACAACCAATGCAGGTCACGCAATCCCTGCAACTTGCAACATTTTGTTGTTACATCTGCTCTGTATTCGAGTTGGTATTATAACGACTTTTGGGTTTATTGCGACTGCATATTGAAAAACTTATATCCGAAAACAATTCATAACTTCAAAATTAAAAGCAAGATATCCCATCCATCTTTTTAGACAAGGTCGTAATTTGCCGAACACATCTTGGTCTAAAGATTTTGATGAATGGTTAATCCTATTTTTGGCCAACAATCATACTTAACATATCTGTCTTAAAAAATGTCGATATCTACTTAAAAGTTAAGTTCTTTCATAATAAAATAACTTTTTTTTAAATGTGATACGGATTTGAAATTTATTTTTAAAAAAATTAAATTAAATATTTTAAGAAGGATGAAAATATCAAAAATAAAAGAAATTTGTTTTATTATAAAAATATTATCAATTTGAATATGAATATCCGCCATCAAAATAAATTATATGAAAAACATACTTAATGAATATTCCTAAAACATTTAGGGAATAATGAATCCGTAAATTATATAGTTCTCAAATGAAATAGAAGATTAAACTCATTTTTTCATAATAATTAAGACATTTATTCTTAGTAATCATAATTTCATTCATGAACTTATAAATCAAAATAATTGAATAAATTTTATGAATTATTTTAGATATAAATTCCTATCAACTTAATTATATAAATATAGTCAATGACAATTCATGTTATCTTTCAACAAATAGAGTGTTAAAATATTAGTTCTCACTTCATTTTATTACATTTTAGTTTTTATTTTTTTATTTAATTAATGTTTATCAATGTCATACTTTTTTATGACATAATTTTTTTGGAAAGAGTCCAAGAATTGTATAATTACTTCAATTTTAAAAAACTCATTACAAATTGTGAAACTTAACATTAACAATTAAATATAATTGCAAATCATAATTTGAATTAAAAAATTTTAAATTAGAAAAAAAAATCTACTTAAAAATTTACAATCATATAGACTAATTTTCTATTAAAAAAATTAAATAATAATTTTTTTTCTATAAATTTTTATTTTAATTAATAAATAATTATATTGTAGTACACAAAATTTATTTGAATTCAATTCTAGAGTTCTTTTATAAATTACTTTGAAGTCTTAACCATCGTACTAACTCAAACTATACAATCTCTTGCTATATAAAATCTTCTTTTAATAATCCTGTGAATAGTATTCATGACAGAATATATTGTGGTAACGTACATGGTGACATCGACGATGCTCAGAAAATACAAAACGAATTTTATACCTTTTAGGATTTCTATTATACCTGGCATGATAACCCAATCGAGAAATTGACCTAAAAATATATATATTTGCATTATTGTATGAATTCATATCACATCTCAGTTATGTTATATTTTCTATAATAATATATACTTCAATGCATACTAATAAAATAACAAACATCAACACTCATGTAATATGGAATGTAGTATGTTTCCTTCAAATCTAAAGAAACTTTTGATAACGATATTAAACCGTTATTTATTAACATAATACCTTCTCTTGTCTTATAGAATTGTTAACAAAAAGGGCATCTCTTGTCTTGTAAAATCATTTCAACCAATATATCATATTGTTTTATACTAATTTTAATTAATGAGTGGGATTAATTTAAGTTTATAAAATTTTGAAATGTAATTCATATTAATAATATAGAATTCAAGTATATATTTGAATATAAAAACTTGGGAGTGATTTTTATGATTTTACAAGGATCTATTTTAAATATAGAAAATTATTATAGAGATCGTGATACTTTTTTTTTTTTTCCTAGTTAATTATGTCATTGGGACTATATTCTTGAAGTAAAATAAAAGGATGACCATGTATGTATTGAGTTCAATCCCAATACTGATTTTACTATTGTATTGGTTTGGTTCCACAGGATAAGACCAATATCGTTGGTTGATACCAAATTATTGGTTAGTATTGATCTATACAGAAATGTGGTATAAAGATTACATGGTTATTAGTGACTACCTTTGTTTCCTCTATGTTTGTGATCTTAAACACTGATTATAGGTGCATATCCACAAATTAGCCTCTTTTTCTTTGAAAACACTATACATTTTTGTAAGGGATAGAAATATGAAAATGTGGGCAGTGTTAAATGGGCTAAGCTAACCCAAATCAACCATGTTTGATGATTAGCTTGCACCTAGTGATTGGCTTACAAATTAGAAAAATATTACAGATTTTACATACTATGTAATAGTGTATAGATATATATTTAGATAAATTTCACGTCCCTTGTGATTGAGGCCATGGTTTGTTTATATATAGATCCAATTGAATAATTCCTCACACCAATGATATGCTAGGCTTATGGGCCAATTCTAAGGATGGGTTTGATTTTATAAAATAATCATTTTTGAGAGAGGGTTACTTATGACTAGATTGGTTGGTATTAAATGGAGGTACTGACTAGCCAAGAGAAACTAACATGTGTATAGGAAGACTAAAATGACAGTCTTGAGATGTCTTTGGAGAATATTTAGTATATTTGAAATAAACATTGAAACTTTTGTAGGTGAATATCAATAGAATGGAAGGATTAACTCATAAGTTGTAGTGCAAGTCTGAGGGGATGGTAGATTAAGACATTTTTGTAGTTGTCAATTCATGCATCGTAAAAGTGTTTCATGTTTGTAATTATCAAGTACCAATGACTAGACTTTACTATCTACAAATTCCCACCACTAATTGTAGTAATAGAATTTATAGATTAAAAGAATAATATATACTTAAGTATGTATATCACACTCTGACTGTCAGGAGATGGTTCCACATTTATAAATTTGTTCCATGCAAAGCTACAATTAATGTGTTCTTAATGTTCATAAATGAAATATGAAATCTAAAATTTGAAGGAATAGTGTTAGAGCACATGGAGGGTTGGGTGATAATTCCCAAAACATTTGACTTTGGGAAAAACTATATAATGCTCTAACCCAAATAACTATGCAAGAAAGAGAGGAAAAACCATGCAGTTAGGATCAACTCAAATAAATCACTACATAGGTAAATGAGATAATTGATTTGGAAGGGTTCAATTAAAAAATGAATCAACCACTACAAATGACTTACATAATTAATTTTATATTTCACTCCTCTTTTATGATCTTAGATCTAATTGAAAAAATGCATAATCTAAGGGGAATAAAAAAAGTTCATGCCCCCATTACGTACACAAGTTATGATTATGTATCTTCACTCAATATATAATACAATGCATGATCAAAAGAAAATTGACCATATCCATGCCCCCATCATGACCCCATATATAATAAATGTGAATTGGAACGGAAATAATTTGCCATTAAAATGTAAGTATGTTGTTGTGTATTTATTAATATTATGCCCTCTAAATATGTACCTTTGATATAAAATGCTATGCATGTATATGTTTAAATTTGGCAACCTATATCTCACATTTATGTGTGTGAAAACCTTTAATTTTTTTCATGTAGCCGTTATGGATATAACCATGCATATGCACTCAAGTGTGTATAAATCTATGCTCTATAAATTGTAAAGTGAATTCGTATGCATCTAATATGCCACTATATTATCTATCAATGTGCCAATATGTATCGTGTATCTTAACCATATGATATTTGAATTACTTTGAGTCTTTCAAATTAATGAAACTTGTATTCCATTCTAATTTTATGCCAATGGATTTTTAGTTGTTTATGACAAGCCCACTATAATTCCCCCCACTTGAGATGAGGGATACATCATATAGGTCATTTACCTCAAATTAATAATAATTTTCTATATCATTTCATGTGTAATGATAGAATCATGTAATGTCATTTAATCAAGTGGTGAATATATAATCATAGTAACATATATATCAAAGAAGGCATGTATGTAACATATGGAATTCAAGGCATGCAAGTCTCATTTATACATAAATGTATCAATGAATCACACAATAGGAATAATGTTTCCCTTTTAGTAATACTGAAACCTTATTATGTATGTCTATCTTTATAACCCCAAGATGTAAATTGGTTGGAATCCTAATATATTTACACATAATTAATGTTGGAGTGGTTAGTAACTCCAAATCAAGAATTATGTAACTAAACTGAATCAACCATTGCTGATGGCTTTTAGATTAAACTATGACATTATATTATATCATAGTATATCTTGATATATGAGAACATTATCACAAGATAATGTACTACACCCATGCTTATAACATGTCCAAGAAATAAATACCATAACATGAACCTGTTATTATGCTCCCAATACAACTGTATAATTTTAAACTTTATGTGAATACTTACTGTAACTTGAAAGTTTTGAAAATGTGTGAAGTTGTTCTTTGAACCTGGGGTTGACCAAATTTGACTTTTAGTCAAATTGGGTCAACCCCTACATATTGAAACTTTTTAGAGGTTACCATATGTCTTATAGGGCTCTCATATTAGTTTAAACATCTCACCTATCCTTGTTCTAGCCTTGGTGTCAACGTAGCTCCCTTGTCCTTGTTTTGTCTTGAGAAGTCAACCTTGGTCAACTATGGTCAAACATGGTCAAAGGCTCAAATTATTTTATAAATGTTCTAATAGAATAATTAAGGTATTTTAAGGTGTTCATATGTCATGTCTTTTTTATTTTCTATGTTTCTTATGCCAAAAGTGTCTTTTGTTCACAAATTGGGCTCATTAAATGACTTGTACAAACTTTTTAAAGGAAGAAATTGCCACCAAGGAGGATTAAAATTTGTATGAGTTAATATCATGTCATGAAATGGTCATAGGTAGAAAATAAGTAGCTTCTTGTACTAAAATAAGGGGATCTCCTAAAAAATGGGCTCTTAATGGCACTTGTATGGACATGGAGAGTCCATCTTCAAGTGAAAATGTTGGCATAGTCTCTTGAGGTTCATAAAGTATTCCCTATGATTTTTGTGTAGATATGAAGTCAAAAATATCAAATTTTACTTCTTTTCCTTCCTTCTTACCTGCACAAACCTAGAAGGGTCAACTTGAAATGTTTGGTGCAGTCCATACAGATGGAGTTGGGGGGAGCGATATTGGGGATTGAAATGGGTATTAATAAAATTAAAATCCATGGAATTAATATAGATTTTAATGGATCCTCCTTTATGGAAAATTATTAAGAATCTAGACAGTTTCTTATGCTTTTACGTCTATGTGGGGTCCCTGTATGAGCTTGTTTATGAATCTTTTGCTTTGGTTTACGTGTTCCTCAGGGTTATATATGGCCTATACATAGGTTTATCCATTGTTGTAATATACCCTTCATGTTATTTACTCACTCTTTCAACCTCATTGTCTTATACTTAGAGATACTCACCTACAGGTATACCAATAGAGCTTTTGAGATTTTTGTGTGAAATATTGAAACGTGAGGGAAGCCTACTATTGGTTTTTAATATGAAATTTGACTATTGAAAACTTGTTTTTACTATCAAACAGAAAAAAAGGGTGTGTGGTTATCTTGAAGAGACAAGAAGTTTGATTTCTGCAAAACAGTCCCTAAATGGGTAAAACATAGGCGTAAAGGCTTTTTGTGGACCTTATACAACATGCCTAGTAAGTCTTCCAAACCATATAATGAGGTGAATCATGTTGCCTCTAATATATGAAAGAAATATTTAAAGGTTGAGGGGTAAAGGGTGAGTGAAAGATGGTTATTGAGGACCCTAAAGTTGCCCTCAAAAACACTACAAATAGGCAATGACATTTACAGGTATGAGGTCATAAGGATTTATTCTCCACTTGAGTTGAAAATGAAACCTTACCAATACATGGAGATGATTCATAATGATTTAAATGAGTTTTCATCTTCCAATGACCCTTTAAGGAAGATGAAAACCTATTTTGACTGCCCAAGCTCATACCTTGTTTGTAGAGGTGTTGACTTACAAAAAAGTATACAATAGTGAGCTAATATGGGTGCTTGGACATTGTTTTGAGACACCCCAACTGAATGCAAGTGTAAAGGAGTACTATGTGACTTCAAGGGATGAAAATGATGTTGTTTAACATCATAATTGAACGATAAATCTATGTTTTAAAAACTTTTACAGTCTCCTTGGATCAGATTTAAAATAAAAAGGAATATTTTAATTTCTAATTTCCCCTTTTAAATAAATCTGAACATTAAATTATAGAACTTCCATAATTTTAATAAAGTAAATTAAAAGGATTTTTGATCATAGAGAGGAAATTAAAAATAAAATATAACATATAAGATTTTTTTATGGGGTTCACCAAATATAATATAGAAGATTTATTTACATGGTTCACCAAATGGCTACATCCCTGGGTCCACTATATGAGTGTTCTGATCTTATTAAAACTCTTTGAGACTGATTACAAAAAATCTTTCTGAATAAATAATTATTTTCATACCAAATATATATATGTGTGTAATAAAATAAAACTCTCATAGGTTTTGTTGCCTCTGTATCCATATATCTCTATCTGGAATTTCCTCTATGCAAATCCATTGCTTCTCTACCAAAATCCTGTTACCTCATTTCTAAAATAATCTTACAGTTATATATATATATATATATATATATATATATCAAAAATAATGTTGGTTGGGCAATAACAAATTTCCCTAGGTTACTAACAATTTCTTCAAGTTGGGGTTTTTCCTATTTTGACATCATGTCATTGGTTATCTAGGACTTCTTGATATCTGTATTCAATTTCGCTTTATAACTGATCAAAACCGAAAATCCAAAAATATAATTTCACATCGTTGGCATATACCTTAGTGTGGATAATGGCATAGAATTAATGCCAAAACTGATTCTCGCTATCATAAATTGAAAATAATTAAACTTCCACATATAATTTGATAAATAATCTTTTCCATCTATAAACTCTTTACCGTCAATGTTTCTGCATACAACCCCTATCAAGAATCTTCAATAAACCTTTAAAGAATTAAATTACCACATATTTTTCAATGTTGTTGTTGTTGTTGTTGTTGTTTTTGTTATTATTATTATTTAAAAACAATTCTTTTAAAATGATTTCACACCAAGATTAAATATATGCCAAGACTCCTTAAGCCAAGATCAAGAACAAGATTTGAATTTATTGATTGATTCAAGATTTCCCAAGATTTTTAATTCTTGATTAAGTCAAGATTTCCATGAGATAAAACAAGAATCAGGATTCTAAAAACATGACTTTAATTCATGATAACTCAAGAGTTCCATGCTTAACTAAAGTACATGCAAGCCTTCACACCAAGACTCTAATCCTCCAACATTATCATGATAACATGTGTCTTTTATTTATTGTGTTCCACTTGAATAAATCAAGAATCAAGAAACACCTTAAGACTTGGTAAATCAAGACTACCACTTAATAGACCAAATACTAAATAACATGCAATGTTTTATTCTCGTGAAATCCAAAAAGAATAAATCAATGCCATTTTCCACTTGGAAATTAAAAATACTTTAATATGCATGTAGTTTCTTTTAGAAGTCTTTAATATACATGTTTTTGTAATATGAGGGAAAGGGTATGGATTTTATTTTATTTTTTAATTTGTTTTCTTTTTTTTTTCAAAGGGAATAAATATTTAATTAAAAATTATATTAAAATATATTTATTGATTTTTAATAAACATATTAAAATATATAAATATTTAATTAAATATTTTAATAAAAATATATTTATTAATAAACAATAAATATATTAAAATATATTTTATTGATAGTATTTTCTAAAACTAATTATAAACGTTGCAAGTGGAGGTGTGGCATTATTGGCTAGATAATGTCCCACATACATTTGCAACAATAACTAAATATTACCAATCATTTATCATAATTTTCAATGGGAAATCCCCTGGATCATTCCTCCCCATTGAGAGATTTTGGACCTCCAAAAGATGGATTTAATTATTAGCTAGGTGAGGGTATTTTCCCCTCACTTTGATTTCCACCTATTTTACCTTATTCAGATGCAACCCTTTCAAACCCACATGAAGATATTTTATATCACCCCTTCATGTAGTTCTAGTTTTCATGTCAATAATAACATATTTTTATAACTCATTAAGAGACTCAGAAGAAAAATAAACAATATTAGGAACCTGAATACATTCATCTTGATCCATGATCATTGGAGGTTCATATAATTTCAAGTTTTCCACATCAACTACTGAATAAATCTGCATATAAGAAGATAAATCTAATCAAAAAAGTATTTATAATAATCTTTTTCACAATATTGAAAGGACCATACCTGATTTGTTTTAATTTTCTATCTACACCTTTCAATCTTTCTTTGTTGATGTGGAGCCAAACCTTATCATCCACTTTGAATTGATGATCAAATATGTGTTTATCATGCCAAGCCTTATATTTATATTGTCTTTTATCCAAATGTTATTTAATAACTATTTGAATTATTTGAATCCTCTGAGTGAGCTTTTCATCATTATCAACATCACTATTTTCATCCACTACTGAGTTAGATTCATTTTCAAAAGAGAAGTCCAATGGAGACTTAGGCAAATAACCAAAAAAAGTCTCAAAAAGAGACTTTAAAGTAGAATAATGCAAAGCATGGATATAAGTATGTTGAACATAATATAAATTTTCATCCCATAATTTAGGATATTTACCACAATACCCTCTGAGCAAATTTACCACTGTTTGGTTGACCACTTATGTTTGTCTATCAGTTTGTTGATGAAAGGTTTTACTTTTCTTTAGCTTAGTATCCATCAAGTACCACAAAGATGACCAAAACTTACCAACAAATAAATCATCATGATCATATATAATAGAAGTGGGTAACCCAAAATGAATCTAAAATAAAAATGAGCACAAGAGACCTACAAGTAGGACTAATGGTAGGGGTCTTAGTCAATATCTCAGTCAGGGTACCTAGTTTGAACTAGGAATGCATTTGAAAACCCAAAGGATGAGTTTGGATGGTATATTAGGTAGGTTAACACCTCAATAGTAAATATGGTGAGACATCTACATGGTTCCAAGACCCCTATTCTTAGTCCTATAGCAAGGTATAATCTAGCAAGCCAAGTGGAAACATAAACTTATCCAAGGAAAAAGTGAAAGTTCCAATAAAGGTATAATAGTTCATGCTAGGTATTAAAGTTTTTATAACATCCCAAAATCCTACCAAAATTATCATCTTCATTCCCTACTTGGCCAAAGGGGCAACATTTCATACAATGAGCTAGGAAGCATTTAGCCTAATAGGCAAGTATGAGAATTAAAGAGGAAATAGGTTCTTTAAGTGAGTGAAAAGATACATAAGAATTAATTTTACATGGGAAAATTTTTTAATCCACATATAGGTATTGTTTTGGATTTTACAAATTACTCTTAAGATGGTTTGAGAAAAATGCAGGCAAATAGGGTTTTTGAGGACTTTTTGAGGCATTTGGAGATGGTTAGCCATCCAAAACATGGAATAAAAAAACCCTATAATAAAAATAGTAATTGTTAATTTTAAAATATCCCAAAACAATAATTTTACCTAATGTATGAGGGATATACCTTTCTATTTTATCTCAGAGGTCAGCCACTCTAGTAAAATCAGACTTAGGCAAGGTGAACTTTTGATGACAAAATGAGAAAAGGACTCAAATATGAGATTTTTAAACTTCATAAATACATTTTATGAGGTATATAGAAGGAAAATAATGGATAATAATCAATAGATAAATCTCAAAATCCTCAAAATATCCATTTTCCCTTCACACACAGACCAACTAGACAAGGTTTCTACTAGGTCTAGGTAGTGAATGAGAGAAGTTGATAAAGTAAAGTAATTTAAATGGTATATAGTGTTATTAAGAGATAAAATGGGATGAAAATATTCCTAATACACCAATAAAATCTTTAGGTACTATTATTAACATATAAATCTATAAAGGTGCCTAGTAAACCTATTGGGTTTTGAGAAGGCCTAATGCCAAATGGTAGTCCATCTTCACTTATGACTCTTGGTAGACTATCTAGGTGACTAAGGTATTTTTTTGAGGATAAAATAAAGGTTTTATATATATTTGAGTGTAAGGGAAACCTTCTATAATCCATTTTTGGATCATAAATGCATTAGACATATTGTAATGAAGAGAACAAGCTCAATAAGGCATCTTTAGAAGCTCACATGTCTCATTAGGATTTGCATGG
Organism: Torreya grandis; assembly: GCA_037957365.1. Classification (NCBI taxonomy): domain Eukaryota; kingdom Viridiplantae; phylum Streptophyta; class Pinopsida; order Cupressales; family Taxaceae; genus Torreya; species Torreya grandis. Next base: position 248,494 of record JARHVA010005799.1, read on the forward strand.
AGACCATATAATTATGAAGGAGTTAAATAAGGTACTTGGTGACCAATTTGAGGAATTGGTTTAAAAATCCAATGTGTTATTTCTATGAATAATGACTAAAACCTAAAACTACTCTAAAACCCTCGCAAACCCTCTCTAGGGACCCGATCAAAAAGATATTGAAAATTTTGAATCCAAATTTAATAAAGTGACCATGAAACTAACTATAAATTGAAGAAGACTCTCTATGGATCATCCCAATCCATTTGAGTTGTACTAGGCATGGTTTAGATGGTGTATAATAGGGCTTTATTTAATAATTTTGAGTGTTATGTAGGTGTGGATAAGATTTAGATGATGAAATCAACTTTAGGAGAGGGATTGGTAATTTTTATAGGTCTCAGTGTTCATATATTGAATTTATCTAGTCTCCTAATTATGCTTGCTATCTTCCTCATCTCATCCAGTCTAGTGAGCAAGTGATGATGACTTAGTGGAAAAGATGGAAGCTCTAATTAGGAATCACTTTAAGGTTTGATGATTCTAATGACATGGATACTATTTAAATGTGTAAATTATCCTTGTGCATAGATTTTATTAAGGAATTGGAAATATTTTGAGTGCCAAGTGTGAGGGCTACATGTGAAGGAGTCATTCGTAACTACTAGGAATGATTGCTCATGGCTAGAATAATATGGATGATTAGAGACCACTTCAATGCCTATGGGGGATTTTTAGTAAACCCTCATTCTTAGATCAACCATCAGAACTATCCCTATTCAGATATGAGATAGTCTAATGAAGGTAAACTGTGAATGAAGTTTCATATACAAGAAAGAGAGCATATACACCATTTGAAGGAGTTTGATGACTTGGGATACATTTTTCCTTCTATTCCTTACAGGAACTATCTCATGCCTGATTCTATTTCTATTGTAACTACTTCTTCTTGCTTGACAATTGTCCTTGTGACTCTTAAGATTCACTTTCTCTTTGTTGTTTCACAATTTCTATATGTACTAGCATTTTTGGCTTTTAGAAGGATCTCTCCATCTAAGTATGGTGAAGCCTTGCTCATTTTTGGCCTTGAGCTAATGAGAATTCTATTTTTACCTAATTCATGACTTCACTGAGTGCATGTTATGGTTTTTGGTCTTGTGCAAGTGTATGTTGGCTTGATTTGACATGTTATCCTTCATAGTGCCTTACGTATTTTGAAAACTATATTTTATAGGTTAGCAATAATTGTCTAATGTGGATTGTAGGTATAGCAAGTAGTCTATTCATTAGTGTTTATAGAAGACCTATTGTATATTCATCCTATTCTAATCTCTCTTCAAGAGGCCATGCTTGAAACATAGATGTAAAACAAGAGATTTTAGTTTGATGAAGTGTATGTGCAGGTTTCCATCTAGTTCTAAGTGCATTTCAAGTGTTGTGAATAGATAATAAATTTGGTGTATCACCTCCTTAGCTAGGTTTAGTGTAGGATTCAAAACCATTATTTACTTATAAGTGTAAGTGTGGTTTTAGTGTGTGCAAGTGGTACATCAATGAAAATAGCCCTAATATAGAGACTCACCTTAAATTTGGGTAACCCATAGCCCTAAGGTGGAACCATTGTGCCACTTGAATGAAGAGATATGAATCATATCCTCAAGGGGTGAAAGTTCAAGTGACAACACCTGGAATATGATTTCATATGAAATGTAATATGCTCCTATAATATTTACTAATAATTTAATTTTATCTTTCAAAACTTATTTTGTCATGCATGATAATCCCACTAGAGTGTCCTCATTTTTAGGTTAAGAAATTTACTCCCTAAAAAATTTCTCATGTCAAATATAATCTAACTTGAAACATGTGTAGTAACATGTTATCATTGAATTTTATACCATATGGAAATGTGTTAAGATAGTAAGATTCTAATTTTTCATATAATTTAAGAGGTAAATCATATCAAATGCATCATTAAAGATCATATAGTTACTATTTTATTATGTTAAGAGTGCATAATATAGATCATTACACTTATCTAACTCATCAATCTGACCAAACACACACACACACACACACACACACACACACAAAAAAAAAAAAAAAAAAAAAGAAAGATAAATGACAAAAAAGATGACATTAATGGTCCAAGGAAAAATTTCAATGGCATGGTCAAATGTCCCAAATAATATGCATAAACATAATGAATGTCATAAATAAGGAACATGTTCAGATGTCATACACACATAGGTCTAAGGGCCAAAGCAATAACATGTTCAAAATTTTCAAACCAAACACAATATATCATATATTTGCACAAAGAAAAGAGTCTCACACAAGGGACACATGCTAAATAATAATTAAGCAAAGTTGTAATCTACTATATATAAGTAAGCAAATTAAATGGAACATATAATTATAAAAGTTAGTCTAATTTATGTGCATGTCATGTAATCATATCCTATAAAATAACATGTTCATGTAGACTATGTAAGATATAAATTATAGCAAGACATTTGTATATAATTTAAATCTCAACAATGTATGGTTATAGAATGATAACACATGCATATTGTTACCTATAAATAGTATGCCACCAATTTGGCAAGGTCAATGGGTAGGGGAAATAACAACATATTAATATTTATAAATTTGTTTATATACTATGCAACACTTGGTAAATAACTATGAAATGTATGTGTTATGTGTTATCTATTAATCATAAGATATATAACATATTGTAAAAATGTAAACTAAATTTCAAATCAAATTCTAGGTCCTAATTTTGTTCTTTTGAATATTTCAAATGTTTTTGTATTTTGAATTCTATATGAATGCTTTTGTTATTTTCAAAAAAGCTAGTTAATACTAAAGTTAAAATTTAAATGAATCAAGGTGTTGAGCATAGAAAAAGATGAAGGAGATATGTATAGATCACAACATGGGTCTATGATAGCAACGCACTTAGAGATACTGAAAACTTTAATCATGAGGAAGAAATCCACCTTTATGATATCAGGAACCATGCAAAAACAATAAGAATACATAGGATGTTGATTATAAATTCTCATTTTTTCAAAATGTGTAGTTATTTAAAAATGTTGCATATGCACAAAATATTACTAAAAAGTATGATATTTTGCATAAAAAATAGTGTTTTTCATATTTAAACTTACTGATAAAACTATAAATAATTAGTATTGAGGCTTATGATTCTAAAAGTATAATTTCTACGCAAAAAATAGCAAAGGACAGGTTCACCATTTCTGACAGTTATGTTGGGCAATTTTATCCAAGTTGAGGAGTTCTATTTGGGCTGAAAATGAGTTTATGTCAATAAAAATAGTAACAACAAAGAGTAACATAACCTATTTGAGCATAGTTAATTCTTTTTCTGAGCTAATCATATCTAGGAGTAAAAAATATGAGGGCTAGGAGGAAACAAAATCCAATGAAATCCAATTTCATAGAAGAAAGGATCAAGTGATTGTATTTGTAACATATTAAAGAAGAATATTAAACAAATAATAAAATGTATAATGTCATATTTTTATGTTTTTAAATTTTAATTTAATATTTTTGATATTTTAGGAATGTACAATTTATCCAAATAAATCAATAAAGATCAAAGTCAACCCAGTCGGTAATGAGAAATAAAAATATTACCTTAGTTGATAGAAATATATATATTATGCCAATATTTGTTGATTGAAACCCTGTATTTACATGGATTGGGTGTACATAATGGTTCTTAAAGTTAGTGCCAAGCACTGAAATTATATATATATATATATATATATATATATATATATATATATATATATATATATATATATATATATATATATATATATGAGAATGTGTATCATATTTGGTGATAGAGGTATCTGAATTACCATATTGATTTTGAGTAGTAGACATAGATCTATGAGATGTAATACTACTAGAATTCTAGAGTTTTTTCAACTATTGGACCTTTTGAAATACATGCTTAGGACAAAATTGTAGGTATGTGTGACCATTTCAAAGGAGATGACTTTTTCCTATAATTTTTTTTATTTGTTTTATTTTTAACCTTTTTCACCTCTTCATTATAATTTTTTTACTTATATGTCAAAAACATGTTTTTCTTCTACTTATATGCATCATTAAACTATGGTGTTAGATGGGGAGGAGGAGGTAGTATGGAAAATATAAGATACTAAAAGATTATATGAAAAATTATAATAACTAGATTACAATAAATATATTTGAAGCTTCTAATAAATGTAGAATATTTAACATGAATTTTTTCCAAACATGCCCATGCTAATATCATATGAAAAAAAACATTTTGTGGTAAAAATACAAAAAGAGTGGATAGTATAACAAGGCCCACTTGAAGTGGTAATGTAATATGGCCCAAAGTGTATTTTTTATTACCATTGAAAGTCGTAAAAATTTTATTAGGTGCTTGTATGTCACTTTGTATGTAATATAATGAATAAACTAAGGTAATTGTGCATGAGGTTTCACTTGATCCATTATCAATTAGCACACTATGGATACGTTGTTGATTGATACGAACTCTTATACAGAGAGAGTGAAAACATTAATAATAATCAAATATTTCACTGTCATTGAAAGTAATCATAAGATGAAATTTAAAAAATATAATAATTGTACCAATAATATCTTTCAAAAGGTGAGCATATGATACAATAGGTGGACAATAAATATATGTATGATGCCCATTTGAAGTGTTCTTGTTGTTGTCATGCTTAGAAAGTTAATCATTAAAAATATTGAGACTAACATTATATTTGTTTATAGGCATGACTTCCTCTATAGGGATGTCTACTTCAATTACATTATTTTCAATAAGATCTTGAATAAGATGCTCGAGTTTAAAACACTTATTTTTAGAATGACTATTACATCAATGAAAAAAATGTGCATTTTTATGAAAGAATTTGATTTGTTTTTTAATTATGATAACTTTATATGGAGGTGGAAAAGTGATTAAGGGATATTTAATAAAAATTTTACGGTGGTTGTGATAATCTATTAAAGTTCCTTCGTTGTTGATTTGATAAAAAAATGTTTGCAGGTAACAAATATCATTGAATTGTATATCTCCTTCTTATTTAGTATATTGTATCTTGGATTTGTAATATTTTTTAATTTAATTTATTTATCCATAGTATATTAAGATGTGTACTTAAGTTTATAAATAAATATATAAGTTATACTTATCTATCTCTTATAGTATGAAAAAAATATTCATATGAGTTATACTTGTTAAAGATAATTGGCTTATGTTAGGGTGAAAGTAGTTTTTGTTTGAATATGTGTTTTAGCTCATTTCCTACCAATGTATTTGTTATTTTAGGTAACATAGTCTTATAAAAAGGCACATACTCATCGATAATATCATTAGTTCCTTGTTTGAGATTAGCAATTGTGCATACAAAATCTTCTCATCAATGTTGATGTAAAAATGTTTGAGAAATAGATTTGCTAAAGAATTGAATCCTTTCACATTTTTAGTAGGGAAATCATAAAACCAATGCAAATAATAGTATATTAAACTCATTTAAAATGTTCTATTTATCAATTTTTCATTGAATGCATAATGTAAACATGTTACGTGAGAATAGTTTAGATGTCTTTCAAGATCTCCTTTACCTTCATATAAATGAAGCTTGGGAGCTACAAATATGGTGGGTAAAGGAGATGATAAAATATATGTTATAAAGAATAATGAAGTAAAGCATGGTAGTTTAATGATTGGATATATTTTATATACCTTGATTTAATTACAACACCTTAGTTTGGAAAAATATAACTGCTTGCTCAAGGAATTGTGCAATAGATAAGGTATGTGATATAATATATATAGTTATCAAAGGATTAAAATGTCTTACTTAGATAGGCATCATAGTATATATATAATATAAACCATGGGTTTCCCTCAAAATTAAATATATATAGATGGAATAACAATATATACACTAGTAGTGGCCACACCTATGGTATGTTTTAGAATGTAAAAAAGTGATTTTTGTTGAACATTAAGCATTTTTTTGGTTTTATGTGAATTTTAAGAAGCTAATAGGACATCAACTATTTTTTAAATGCCTTGTTTCATTTGACAAAGCACTTCTCAACTATTTTTGAAATGCCTTGTTTCATTTGACAAAGCACTTCTCAAAAATTGTATATATGTCGGAATTATTCTAGGTTAACTTTATTGAAGTCATTAGAATGAATCCTACATGAACCAACATTGGTATCTTATGCATTTTTATCATTATATTTCTCATTTTGATCATGTTCTTGGAAATAATCATTATAAATTTGTTATTTAAAAGAGGAACCAATGTGTGCATTGGTATATTCTATTGTAACAATTCTTAAAGGAATCTTATTATGTTAAATTAGAATCTTGTTTATTTTAAAGCTTCATCTTGAATGAGTATGAGAAAAATATTTATTAGGTGGCATAAAATAAAATTATGAAAGGAAACTTCAAAATGGTAAAATATATGAAAAAATGTAAATAGGAAGTAAATGTTTTGTGAAGCCATAGAAAATTGGATCCCTAATAAAATCCCAACATTTGACAAAGTTCCATCAATATTGGGTTCACCAAATATTTTTAAAAAATTTAAATTAGTATATAAATATGAAAACTAATTTGATTAATTTAATAAAATAAAGCAGGGTGTTGTATATGCACTTACAAACATATTGATGAAATAAAATGAGTACTAACAAACCAAAACTATATAAAAAAGAGATGTGCTTAGATTTTCAATGTGTTTAGTTAACTTTATTTACTATAAAATTGTAGAAATGGTAACAAATATGTAAACACAAAGTATTCATATAATACGATATTGAAATTTTTGAAAGTTGGCTACACCCAATAGGATTAATAATGATTGGTGGTGTTGTCCTAGTCTGGCATTTCTATCTTTTTTCAGAATGATAAAAACTAAGGTGTATTCCTACGAGAATATATAAAATATGATTTTTTACTCTGTGTTATGTGTGAGACTAAAAATTCTCTCCTTGAAGTTTAATACCCTAGCTTTTGTGTCACGAGGAGGCAAATGATATGAAAGAACAAGAATTTTAGAGTCTTGGATATAACAAACATAATTATAAAAAATATTTTACTTACGTAACACTTTATAGAATTGTAATATTAATTATTTGAACACCCCTTAAACATGTAATATATGATTTAAATAAACTTTTCCATTTATTATAATTTTTTAAGATTTTCATTATTTTACTACAAAACTCTAATTTTTAATTTTCACTATTCAATTATTTATGATTCTCCCCAAATTTCCTAATACTTAACATACATTTTAAGACCTCCTCATTATAATTTTTTTTTTTGGATCTAAGCCTAGTTAAATGTGGTGTATGGATTTTGTATTACAATTTGAATGAAATCCATTTTTGTGTCCTACATCCACCAGATCAATATTCAGATAGGATTAAATTCATATTCAATCTATCGTGTGGCATTCTTGGAAATAAAAGAACATTAACAGCCAATCAAATAAGGTAAATGAAAACGTTATCTACCAATCAAATAAAGTAAACGGCTTTCTAAAATATTCAAATAAGAAATTGGATGCAACTCCTTTTATTTAAAAGATCGACGATTGTCGTTGAAACATGGAGGGAGAGACAGAGAACGATCGATCTACGCCATTTGAATTGGGTAAATACATTACTTACCTACCTACTTTGGGATCTCTAATGTCTACTACATTCCCATGACAGTTTGTATGATTTGGGGTTGATTGGCGAGGGAAGCGCCATAGGTCTTCAGGTTATAGCACTCCATATTCGATCCGTAGCTCACTCCCAACATATAACAATACCTCTTGTAAAACCCAATACGATCCTCCAACTTGGCGTTGTACCCCTGCCTGCATTTCAGCCCTCCGTTAATGATATGCGTGGTCATTCCATAGCCGGGTAGTCTGCCTGCAGCGATGCCACTACCGGATGGGTTCCACCTTCCTGGCATTACGTCGTGGCATGAAGGTTTGGGAGATTACTTTGTCATCCAGAACCAGATAGCCGTCGTGAATGGATCGTGGGGTCTCTAGCCACGACATCTGAGTCGTTTACTCCATCGAAACCTATTGCCTTTCCGGCCGCTATATAGTGTTATAGTTCCTGCTCAATATTAAGTACATTCTTTAAAATTCTATTTTATTCATGTCTCGAGTCTGGTTGAATGAGTAGAGGTACGTACCATGATAGTTGCATGGGGCCTCGGCCATAATACTGTTTTCCAGGAGTGCAAGGAGCTTGCTGTGAGTACCTTTGAGGAAGCAGTATCCCCATGCATATGGACCATCTCGCGTTGTTGGCCACCCGCCTGTTTGTATTAACAGATAACACAAGCTTAAGAAATCATAATTCTATCAGTCGTTGTTGTAAATTAGAAGAGACTGGAATTAATTACCAGTGGTTTTGTGTGATGTTATGCCGAAGAAAGTAGCAAGCTCTCTGCTCTAAGCAGTGGCGTCACCAATGGTGCCAAACCCACTGAAGGCGTTGGCAGCCGCAATGAAGGCATTGTAATTGTAGAAGTCCATAGCTGGACAAGCTACATCTTTTCTGTGCATCAACATTTCGTTGAACACATTTTCAGTAATAATGGAGGCAACCCTTGGACACGGAGGACTCGAAGGCACGATGGAAGGAGTCGGGGTCGGGGGAGTCGGGGTGGTAGGGGGAGCGGGAGCTGGGGTGGTAGGTTCACAAGTCTCTAATAGAGAGAATAAGAGGACATATAAGAAACCCAATGAAGTGTAGAAAGTGAAAAATCAATCCACGATTGCTCAAACTACACTCCAAGCCAAAGAGTAGAATTTATGGGTGATAGATAGTGATTGCTCAAAGTGTATGACTAGTGATAAGAGCAAGTTCACCAAATTGAGCAAATGTAAAGAAGGATATGTTAGTGTGAGAGACAACACAGTCGTAAAGCTCAAAGGTAAAGGAACCTTGAACATAGATGGTAAACTTCCTACACATGATGTCCTTTATGTTGAAGGATTGAAGCATAATCTGCTAAGTGTACACCAAATGTGTGACAATGGATACCAAGTCACAATTGACGCAGAAGGTTGCAAGTTAAAGAGATATGGAGGAATAGTTGTAGAAGGGAAAAGGACTGAAAGCACTATCTACAATGTTGTTGAAGTAGATGGAAATAGTTGCATGATAGGAAAGATTGATGAACATTAGTTGTGGCATAGGAGAATGGGTCATGTCAACTTTGATGGTCTAATCAAAGTGAGCTGAAATAAGTGTTTAAGACACATGCCCAAGATAACCAAACATGCAGATACTACTTGCAAGGAATGCCAACTAGGCAACCAGACAAGGGTTAGATTCCAAACAAAGGAGTATGCAACTACAAAGCCTTTACAGTGAGTTCATACTAATTTTTGTAATCCTAACAAGACAAGATGATCTAAAAGAGAGAGGTACTTAATGTTATTTATAGATGACTACTCAAGAATGACATGGGTATCTTTTTTCAAGGACAACTCTCAAGCCTTAGAGAGATTCAAGATCCTCAGAGCCATGATTGAAAATGAGATTGGAAGAAAAATCAAATGCTTAAGATTTGGCAAAGGTGGAGAATTCACCTCAAATGAATTCATAGATTATTGTGAGAAGAATGGGATTAAAAGGCACTACTCTGTAGCAAGGACTCCATAACAAAATGCAGTTGTTGCGAGAGAGAACATGACAGTGAAGGAAATGGCTAGAACAATGCTTAAGGAGGCCAAGTTACCTGATGGATTTTAGAGAGGAGTCTAGGAAACAATATACATTTTGGACAAAGTTATACTGAGGGTAAATAGTGACAAAACTCCCTATGAGCTATTGTATACAAACCCTACCTCTATTAAATACTTTAGAGTGTTTGGAAGCAAATGCTACATCAGAAAAAAGGAAGACAAAGTAGGAAGCTTTGAATCAAGATGTGATGAAGGAAACTTTCTTGGTTATTGTACTCAAAGCAAAGCATATGTATGTTACAATAAGAGGCTACACAAGATAGTGGATAGAATCAATGTCAATGTCTAAGAAGGCATACAACATATTGAACCTGACCAGGAAATCAATATTGAAGATTCAAATCTTGAAGAAGAAGCAGATAACGAAGAAGTTGAGAAAATGAATGAAAACAAAACTCCAAAATTTGTTCAAAAGGATAATCCTTAAGAGTAGATAATTAGCAATAAAAATGAAGGAGTTCAAATAAGGAGAAGAGATGCAATGAACAAAGAGCAATTAAGTTTTGGTATAATGTCTGGAATAGAACCTAAGAGCTATGTTGAATCCAACAGGGATGAGAATTAGCTTAAAGCCATGGTAGAAGAACTGAACCAAATTGAAAAGAACAAAACCTAGCAGCTGGTTCCAAGACCTTGAAACAAGAATGTGATAGGTAAAAAATTGGTCCATAAAAATAAGCTCAATGAAGATGCAGTTGTTATAATAAATAAAGTGAGATTATTATGCAAAATATATGCACAAGTTGGAGGCATAGATTTTGAGGAATCATTTGCTCTAGTTTCTAGATTTGAAGCTATAAGAATGCTTGTAGAATTCTCTATTTATAAGAAGTTCATAGTATATCAAATGGATGTCAAGTCAGCTTTCTTGAATGGGATCCTAGAAGTGGAAGTCTACATAGAATAATTTGAATGGCTTTAGTTGTCAGAAAAGAAATATTATATATGCAAACTGAACAAAACATTGTATGGTATAAAACAGACACCTAGAGCATGGTATTCAAGATTTGACCAACAACTACAAAAACAAGGATTCAATAAAGGATGTGTACACAACAATCTATATTTCAAATCAAAAGGTGCACATACGTTGATTGTTGTTGTTTATGCAGATGGCATCATCTTTGGTGGTACCAATAACAAAATGTGCAAAGAATTTTCTACACAAATCAAAGTGAATTTGATATTTCTATTCTAGGAGAACTTTATCTCTTCCTTGGTCTAAAAATAAGACAAACTATTGGAAATGCACCACAATGGAAAATAAATATAAAAAAAACAATGTTAGATATTATTTCTTGAATATGATATTGAACTTTAAATATAGACCTGACTATATTTCTAGAATAGAAATATATTTTTTTTATTGTGAAATGGATAGAATTGATAAACTGAGGATTCTCGATAGGAAAGAATTGACAAGATACCAATTATGACTCACCGTTATTCCTAATTCTATAAAAAATTGTTAATTATCTCCTTACTCAATTTCAAGACTTGAAAGTTTTATTGTGGCTTTGTAAAGAGATGGAAAACCATATTTAGACATGAATTTATAAAATTGACAAGAAAACTTAGTTGTATATCTTCTTCTTTGATCTTGACCTATTCCTAAACAACATTTAAACTAAAATAATGTGCACACGTTAGATAGATTGGTGAAAATTTTAAGCATTTATGATTACATATCTCACACAATTATATTCAAATTTAATGTAGCTCTTTGTGTGTTATAGTGAAATCCCAACCCAAGTTACAAAACTTATTTCAAATCCTCTCCAAGATAATAAAATGCAACTACATGCTCCTACTATAATCTTATTTAGGTATAATACCTTGGAACTTGATGGATGAAGGAAGTATTAAATTTATGTATAATTTTCTCTGATAACATGTGAATTTTTCATAATAATATTTGATAAAATACACATGAGAGAGTAGGCATAGATGGGAGGAAAGGATATTGAAATGACAAAGGGTAAAATTATATATACTCATCATAGGCACCTCTACACTTGGGCCGACCATAAATGATAGTAAAAAGGTGAAATTCAAGGAACAAAGATCCCAAAAATGAAAGGAACAATTGTTTGGACCAATAAAGATATAAGAAAAAATCCTAAGATAAAGTTTTAGATATTTTTATAGAATTCAAGGTAATATAGAGGAAATGGAATAATAGATCTATAGTTTTTAATACTTTAATGCACTTGCACTTTATGGGTATATTATCATACATCAAAATGTACATAAAATCATATATAATGTCTAAGTAAAAGGATAATAATATAAGGACCAACACAAAGATAATTGTACTAAAATAGTCAAACATGTGCACATAGATTGAGTGTGATATTATATAAAAAAGGCATTATAGAAAAGGGGCTCTTAAATAAAAATAGTGTGTCTACAATAATATAAGATGTTGTGGATACCAATATGATAACTTAACCTGTACTTGGAATGGAAACACTTTTTATTTGGGTTATGTAGGATGCTTTAGTTGTGTGGGTCGCAATAGATCCACCTTTAAGACATCCTTCCACTTCGGCAAATCCCTTTCTTCAAGATGACCTACCCCCTCATTGATTTAATGTTATTTATTATACTTAATTTGGTTGTGTTAATTTTTATAATAATAATTATATTTAATTTATGGAAAAAAAATTAAAATCACATTCTTATCATAAACTATCATATATTTTTTTTCAATTTTTTAATTAATAGATATTATAATGTGTTGTCATTAAAAATAATTATTTTTTAAAATGTATTATATTGTAAAAACAGCTTTGCAATTTTTCAATCAATTTGAAATTTGATTAAAAACAATTTATTATAGATATTCAACATATTAAGTTGTTAATTATTTCTCAATCGATTGAAATATTCTTAATAAGGAGGGCTAAAGCCCTTTCAACAAGAGGGACCCCGATGATACCTATTATTGCCAAGCACCAACTAATTGAATAAAAGGAAAAATTATGAACTTTCATCATGAAATATAAAATGGGATAATGATCAATAATATTTAAAATCTAAAATATTGTATAAATAAACTCAAACACAATAGTTTTAATGGTTCTTTGTTTTTTGTTCGTATTAGTTTTTTATTTTTATTATGTTTTAAAATCTAATAATATTATAACATTAATTCAATGAAAAAAATTGTATTATCTATTAGTAATGAATTTAAAATAAATATTATTAATTTAAATAAAAATATTTTAAATTATAAAAAATGTTTTAATCTTTCTTTTATTATTATTATTTTTATTTTTTAAAGGAAAACAAATATTAAATAAATAAAAAAATCAAGTGTAAAATAAATCATATTTAATCTTCTTTCTATATCCTATTGAGGTGATTTGGTATACTTTAAAGATAACAATCTAAGTTAATATACTAATGAGGTGATTTGCTATTTTTTAAAGATAAAAAACTAAGTTAGGTGTTATATGAAGGGGTTACTCCTCTTAAGTGGTATAAAGAAACTTGTTAAATATATTAAAAATTTAAATAGTAAATTTTTTAAAAATTAAAATAATAAAATCTCTCTTAAATTTGTTTTGCAATGATTGCCAAAATTATACATTAAAAAATTAACTGTATATTTTTCTTTTAATATAAAAATTATATACCAATTAAATTTATTATATTTTATAAAATATAATAATAATTTTATTTTATTTTTTAATATTTTAAAATAAAAAATTTAAAATACATAAAAATACTTTAATTTTATAATTAAACTTTCACATAAATTTCTAATTGTTATTATCTATTTGAAATTATTCGTTTAATTTTTTTTTTTAAGGGAGAGTACTTACAAATATTTTATATATAAATAGGCCCATTTTTTAAAATATGATATTAAAAAAAATATTTATAAAAAATTGATCTCATATTTTATTTTTAACCATTTTTTCATTCTAATTATACTTATATAACTATTAACTAACAGTTATCAAAAAATTCTATTCTTAATTTTTTTAAAATATTAAATTAGTTAATAATTCTATTATTTTCTCTAAATTTATTATTAATAAATAATAATTAATATCAATTCAATTATATTATTATTTTGGTTTCTAAAAATATCTTTAAAAAAACTATTTCATACTTTGAATTACAATAAAAATATTATTAGTTTTCTCTATTGATTTATTAAAATCCATAACTCTGATTATGAGAGGAATTTAAACAACCAGTTGAATCGATAATAATCAAACAAGTTAATTTAAACATAGCTATCTATTTATTTAAATTCATTGAATGATAAAAATTGGAGGGTTTTGTTTCACTTGTTCAAGAACAAAATGTGTGTACACTTAACAAGTTTTTTTATGGTCCCAAGAAAGCTCTTAGATATTGTATACAAAAATGGTAAACATCTCATTCAACATGGATTTTATAGGAATCCATATGATCCAAACCTCTACCATAAAGAGAAAGGAAGAAGGTTTAGATGAGGTGTTACATTCAGTGACCAAAAAAAAATTAAAGACTCAACCACTAATACATCAACTATCTTTTGTCGAGAAATTTCTCTAAATGCTTTTCAAGTAACCTTACTATTTCACATGATTTGATTAATTCGACAATAACCATGTAATAGTTCTCTATAAATTTATAAAGTTTATAAACATTATTGAATTTTATGAAAACTCATGTATCACTTTTTAAAATTTAGAAATATCAAAAATTAAATATATAAATCTATAATCATTCATTAATATTTCCATAACCTTTTTGTATTTTGGAGAGTCCAAACAAACTTTTTTGTAACAGTTTTCCAAATATTTTTAGTATATATTATGATTTACAAGTGTGAATATATTCATATAACTAGAACATTTAACAATTAAAAGTTTTAATGGGTTCAACATTTTCTTAAAATTCCAATTTAAAAATAAAATTGAAAGAATGGTGTTTTATGTAATACACTTTTAAATAGTGGTGAACACTTAGTTTAATCTTGTCAATTTAAATGTAATTAATTCTTACAATTTTTTATCATGGAAGGGTAACATGAATTAATACCTTTCAATTTAAAAATAAGACGAACCTTACAAACTTAATTACTTATTAAAGCAAAGTTTTAAAAAATCAACAAGATTTTTAAAACCTTAGATCTAACAAATATGATTATAAAAAACATTTCACTTATATAACACTTTTTAGAATTGTAAAGTTGATAATTTAGACACCTCTTAAGTACATGATGTACAATTTAAACAAGCTTCTCCTTTCATCATGAACTTTTAATATTTTCACTATCTTACCACCCAAAAAAAAAAGAAAAAAACAAGAAAACATTAACAGCCAAAGAAAACATTGTCGACCAATCAAATAAAGTAAATGACTGAAATATTCAAATAAGAAATTGGACGTATCTCTTTTTACTTAAAAGATCAATGATTGTCATCGAAATATGAAGGGAGAGACAAAGAACAATCGATCTACGCCATTTGAATTGGGTAAATACATTACTGAGGTACTTACTTTGGGATCTCTGATGTCTACTAGATTCCCACGACAGTTTGTATGATTTGGGGTTGATTGGCGAGGGCAGCGCCATAGGGCCTCTGGTTATAGCAGTCGAGATTGGATCAGTAGCTCAGTCCCAACATATAGGAATACCTCTTGTAAAACCCAATGCGGTCCTCCACCTTAGCGTTGTACCCCTGCCCACATTCCATCCCCCTGTTAATGATATTATTGGTCATTCCATAGCTGGATAATCTACCTGCAGCGATGTCACTACCGGATGGGTTCCACTTCCCTATCATTACGTCATGGCATGAAGGTATGGGAGATTACGATGTCATACAGAACCAGATCATTCTCTCGAAAGCGATCATAGGGTCTCTAGCCATGACATCTAGGTCGTTTAGTCCATCGAAGCCTAGTGCCTTTTCGGCTGCTCTATAGTTAGAGTTCTTACTCAACATTAAATACATTCTCTAAAATTCTATTTTATTAATGTCTCTAGTCTGGCTCAATGAATATAGGTACGTACCATGATAGTTGCATGGGGCCTCGGCCATAATACTGTTTCCCAGGAGCGCAAGGAGCTTGATGTGAGTTGCAGTAATCTCCGCCTCCAATCTCTTTAAGGAAGCAGTATGCCCATGCTATGGACCATCTAGCGCTGTTGGCCACCCTCATGTTTGTATTAACTGATAACACAAGCTTAACAAACCACAATACTGTCAGTCGTTGTTGTAAATTAGAAGAGAATGGAATTCATTACCAGTGCCTTCCCGCAATGTTTGGCCGAAGAAAGCATCAAGCTCTCTTATCTGAGCAGTGGCGTCACCAATGGTGTTAAATCCACTGAAGGTGTTCGTAGCTACAATGAAGGCATTGTAATTGTAGAAGTCCCTCGCTAGACACGCTACATTGTTTTTCTGTATCAACATTTCTTTGAACACATTTTTAGTAATAATGGAGGCAACTCCTGGACTTGGAGGACTTGAAGGCGAGGTGGAAGGAGTTGGGGTGGGCGGAGGAAGGTTGTCATGGGGCAGAGGGAGGGGGAGGTGGAGGCGGGATGCGAGGTTAACATGTCTCTAATAAAGAGAAGAAGGTATATAAGAAACCCAATGGAAAATCAATCCATGATTGCTCAAACTGCACTCCATGCCAAAGAGCAAAATTTATTGGTCATAGACAGTGGTTGCTCAAGTATATGACCGGTGATAATAGAAAGTTCACCAAATTAAGCAAATGTAAGGAAGGATCTATCAGCTTGGGAAACAACACAATAGTAAAGATCAAAGGTAAAGGAACCTTGAACAAAGATGGTAAACTTCCTACACATGATGTCCTTTGTGTTGAAGGATTTATACCTAATCTGATAAGTGTCATCCAAATGTGTGACAATGGATACAAAAATCTGATAAGGCTTCAAGTTAAAGAGATCTGGAAGAATAGTTGTAGAAGAGAAAAGGAATGAAATCAATATCTGCAATCTTGTTGAAGTAAATGGAAATAGTTGCATGATATAAAAGGTTGATGAAAGCTAGTTGTGGCATAGGAGAATGGGTCATGTCAACTTTTATAGTCTCGTCAAATTGAGCTCAAATAAGTGTGTAAGACACATGCCCAAGATAACCAAACTTGCAACTACTACTTACAAGGAATGTCAACTAGGCAAATAGACAAGGGTCAGATTCCAAACAAAGAAGTATGCAACTACAAATCCTCTACATTTAGTTCATAATGATCTTTGTGGTCTTACCAATACAAAAATATGTAAGGGAGAGACGTACTTCCTGTTATTTTTAGATGACATGGGTAATCTTTTTGGAGGACAAATCTCAAGCTTTAGAGAGATCCCAGATCTTTAGAGCCATGATTGAAAATGAGATTGGAAGAAAAAACAAATGTTTAAGATCTATGAAGAAGCTGAGAAAATAAATGAAAAAATGCCTCCAAGATTTGTTCAAAGAGATCAGCAGATAATTAGCAATGACAATGGATTTCTTACAAGGAGAAGAGATGCAATGAACAATGAGCAGGTACATTTTGCTCTAATGTCTGAAATAGAACATAAGAGATATGTTTAAGCCAGCAAGGATGATAATTGGCTTAAAGCCACGGAAGAAGAACTGAACCAAATTGCAAAGAACAAAAGCCAACAATTGGTTCCAAGACCCTCAAACAAGAATGTGATATGTACAAAATAAGTCTATAGAAACAAGCCTAGTGAAGATGGAGTTGTTATAAGTGAAAAGTGAGATTGGTGTGTAAAGGATATGCACAAGTTGAAGGCATATGTTTTGAATAAACATTTGCGTATGGACCATTTGGGGTTGTTGGCAACCTGACTGCTTATATTAACAGATAACACAAGATTAAAAACAAACAATATTATCAATTGTTGTTGTAAATTAGAAGAGAATAGAATTATTTACTAGTATTTTCATGCGATGTTTGGCCAAAAATGAAGCAAGCTCTCTTCTCAAAGCAATGGTATCACCGATGGTGCTAAAACCACTAAAGGCATTGGAAGCTTCAATGAATGCATTGTAATTGTATAAGTCCCTACCTGGACATGCCTCATCATTTTTGTGCATCAACATTTCATTGAACACATTTTCAGTAATAATGGACGTAATCCATAGATCGAAAGGACTTGAAGTCAGGGTGGGAGGGGAAGGGGTGGAGGGAGGTGGGGTAGTAGGGGGCAGAGGATTGGAAGGAGAAGGTGTTGGGGGAGGTGCCCTGGTAGGTTCACAATTCTCTAATAAAAAGAAGAAGAGGATAAATAATAAAACCAATAAAGTGTCAAAATTGAAAAATCAATCCATGATTGTTAAAACTGCACTCCATGTCAAAGAGCATAATTTATGGGTGATAGATAGTGGTTGCTCAAAGCATATCATAGGGGATAAGAGAAAGTTCACCAAATTGAAAAAAATGTAAGGACTGATTTGTCATCTTGGGAGACAACACAATAGTAAACATCAAAGGTAAAACAACTTTGAAAATAGATGGTAAACATCCTATACATGATATCCTTTATGTTTAAGGATTGAGGAATAATCTACCAAGTGTCAGCCAAATGTATGATAATGGACACAAGGTCATAATTGATGCAAAAGGATGCAAGTTAAATAGATCTGGAGGAATACTTGCAAAACGGAAAAGGACTAAAAGCAATATCTACAATCTTGTTGAATTAAATGGAAGTAGTTACATGATAGGGAAGGTTGATAAAATATGGTTGTGGCATAGGAGAATGGGTCATGTCAAATTTGATAATCTAGTGAAATTGAGCTCAAATAAGTGTGTAAAACACATGCCTAAGATAACCAAACCTATTGATACTACTTGGAAGGAATGTCAACTAGGGAAGTAGACAAGGGTCATATTCCAAACAAAGGAGTATTTACCTACAGACTCTATAATTAGTTCTTACTAATCTTTCTGGTCCTACTAAGACAAAAGGATCTAAACGAGAGAGGTACTTCATTTTATTTGTAGATGACTACTCAAGAATGACATCAGTAACCTTTTTGAAGGACAAATCTCAAGCCTGAGAGAGATTTAGGATCTTTAGAGCCATGGTTGAAAATGAGATTGGAAGAAAAATCAAATGCTTAAGATATAATAAAGGTGGAAGATTCACCTCAAATGAATTCATACAGTATTGTGAAAATCATGGGATTAAAAGGCACTACTCTATAGCAAGGACTCCACAATAAAATGGAGTTATTGAGACAAAAAACATGATAGTGAAGGAAAATGCTAGAACAGTGCTAAAGGAGGCTAGGTTACCTAATGGACTTTGAAGAGAAGAAATGTAAACAATAGTATACATCTTGGACAAAGTTCAACTGAGGTTAAATAGTGGCAAAACTCCCTATAAGCAATGGTATGGAAAGCCTGCCTCTATTAAATACTTCACAGCGTTTGGAAGCAAATGCTACATCAAAAAAAAGGAAGACAAATTGGGAAGATTTGAAACAAGATGTGATGAAGGAATATTTCTTGGTTATTCCACTCAAAGTAAAGCCTATGTATGTTACAATAATAGGCTACACAAGATAGTGGACAACATCAATGTCAAGGTAAAAGAAGGCATAAAATATGTTGAACCTGACAAGGAAATCAGTATTGAAGAATTAGATCTTCAAAAAGAAGTAAATAGTGAAGAAGTTGAGAAAATGAATTAAAGTGCATCTCTTGCTAGGTTGTGGAGCTAAAAGCTTCACTGATGCAGACACGGAGACGGAGGAGGTTGCGGGAGAGTTGCAGAATGTTACTGTCGCCGGCGTCGGTTAGGCCAATCGACGTCGGCAGGTTAAGGCAGGCAAGGCAACCGACGTCGGTCAGGAGTCGGCCGACGTCGGCACCCCCCAGGCGAACAGGGACCGACGTCGGTCACCTGTGTGGTTCAACTGCGAGTTAATTACGGGCACTTGGTTGACGAACCATGTGTTTGCATGATCAAAGCTAATTATAGACTGAGCGCTGCGGATCTAATTATTGTTAGATGTCTAATTATTGTTTGGATGAGATCTATATAATAGACTCATGGTTGTATTGGAAAAGTGTAGAACTTGGAGAATCCAAGTGTGGAGCTTGGAGAGTTCTTCCCATGGAGGAATCAAGTAGGATTCCCCATGTTTGTGCTAGGGAGTAAGAGAGCAAACAGCTCCTTCAGATAGAGGTAGAGCAATGGTGCGTTCCTCCTAGGTGCCACAGTACCAGGCGTGTTGGTGCTGGATTGGAGAGCCAGCAGGGTTCTTCAGGTATGTATGATCTTGGTCATCAAGTGAGCATGGCCGCTTATAGGAGATCTACATGGTAAGTAAGATCATTGATCTGCAGGTGATGTGTGTGTGCGAGGTTCAAACAGAGATCAGCGGTTGGCCAGGGTCCAAGGTGACAGCAACACAACAGGTAGCAGAATCAGGCAGGATCTACTTGGAGTACGGTGTGTACTCACAGTGATGTACGTGGAGTACATGGAGAGCTAAGAGGAAGACATGGCAGTTCCTTCCATAAGTATGGTCTGTTGGACAACAGGTTGTTGCAGGTTCATGAGAGATCTACTTGAAGTACATTGAGTACTTGTGGAGTGCGTGGAGCACTTGTGGTGTGCGTGGAGCACAGGAGGTGAACACCAACTCTGTGTTTGAGTTGTGTGTTGGGACCTGAGAGGGAGAGCTTTGAGGAGAGAGTTACTATTCACTTGAGGTGTGGGAATCCTCTGTAAAGTGGTGGAGAAGAGGTGGCATCTTCTTTATTGTATTCTTTTCTGTAAAGTGTTATTAATACAAGTTGTGTATTGTCTCTCATATCATGTGTTATTCTGAATTCTAGTTACTTGTGAATCTGGTTAATTTCCGCATATTAATTTGCTTGGTTTGGTAATCAATTGTGTGCTCTTTCTGAGGAGCCCGATCCTAACAAGTGGTATCAGAGCCTTGGTTGTAGGTTCAAAAGCTGATACCTAACAAGTGGTATCAGAGCTTTTGGTTGGGATGCTAACAGATTGGTTTAGATCTGGGTAGTGTGTTTTGGTTACAGGTCACTCTCAGGGGTTTCTGATTAAGTGGGAGTAGAGCAATGGCAGATGAAAGTAAGCTGAGAATGGAGGAGTTGAAAAGCACAGATGGTCACTCACGGTCTAATGGAAAGAAAGAGCAGGTAAAAGGATATTGTTGGTTGGTAACAGATCAGCATGAAGAAACTGATGAAGCAGATGTAGCAAGTGTTGTTGCACAGGATGCTCTGGGAGGTTTCTTGGATAAATTTGAATCTTGGATAATAGATTCGGTTGCCTCTTGCCATGCAGCCCTAGGTACAGGAGCTGGTGAGCCTTGCCACATGATAGGCAAAGGCGAAGTGATGCTGAAATTGCAGGCGGCCAACACACAGGGGTTGATGAGGGTCATGCAGGTCCCAGGCTTGGAGATATGGCTAACTTCTTCAGGAAAATTGGGTGATGAGAGATGCACAAGAACTCTCACAGCGGTAGCACTTGAATTAGCTGGTGGTAAGAAAATAGGTACTCTTTATCTACTTATTTATATTACTGATTCTTCTTCTGTTGCGGAGACGTGGCTTCGTAGGCTTGGTCACATGAGCAGGAAGGAGATGCATGTTCTTAAGCGGAAGACAGATATATTTGACAGGCTTAAGAACTGGAAAGCCTTGGTGTTCTTGGAGGAGATGGTGGACAGAAACCAGCGGATGGTGCTGGGTACTTCTGAGCAGGGCAGTTTGGACATGGAGATTGATTCAAAGGAGCTCGCGGGTAAAAAGTCATCACTCACAGGCAAACACAGACACCGGCATCGGTCAAGAGGAACCGGCGTCAAACAGACAGGTGCCGATGTCGGTCATGTGCAGATCGAAGCCGGCATTGTCGGGCAGGGTAAGACTGACGTCGGTCACGAGGACCGACGTCGGTAGTAGGTAAGACCGGCGTCAGTTAGAAGGACCAACGTCGGTAGCAGGGACACCGTAGTCGGCAGGATAGGTAGTCAGGGACAGACGCATGAGAATCGACGTCGGTCGGATGCAGACTATGGAGTGACCGAGGTTGGTCACTGTAACGAATTTTGGGTGGACAACATGCTGTCAAGGAGTCTCAAACACCCATACAGAGGACCAAAGACGTAAGTAAGCCCTCAAATTCGTTGTTCCTCTTCTTCACACTAGTTGCTGATTGTAGAGCAGGAAGGATCTAGGAAACAGGTGGGAGCATGGCAGGGATATGATGCAGAACCAAGTGGAGACTTGGTCAGGTTGCCAGCAGGTATGATAGCATAGAGACGAATGGATTCCTTAGTTGAAGAATAGAGAGAACGGACACGTGAGATGAAAGACCAGGCATATGGTCTTGATGAAGCTGCAGGATAGTGGGACAGGATTGACAGGTGGTACCAGGTGGATGACAAAGCAGGGCTTTAGTCAATGTCAGTATAATCATTGTGTTTGACTTACCAGGTGGATGTTGGTCGCAACATTATCCTATTGTTGTATGTGGAGGATGAGCTTGGTACAGGTTCAGACATACAGGGTTTTGCTGAGCTAAGGGTAAGATTAGTTCAGTGGCATGTCATGAGGAGTTTGGAGCAGCAGAATTCTTTGACATGGGAGGCATGGAGATCACAGGTAGATTTTGTCTCCAGTGGGAGCTGATGTGAATCAGGTGTTGGCGAGGTTCAGGAGGAGAGCCGGAGCACACTAAGGGCTGGACAGGTACAGTGTCCAAAATCACATGAGGTCTGGTATAGACCTGAGTTTTCCCATGCAGTGGGAGTTGTCAGAGTTAGGAGCCAATTCGGGGAAGTGGCTTCTCAGGTATTTGAGAGGGACCAGCAGCAGGTGTTGCTATGCAAGGTTAGGACTTCACTACAGGAGTTGTAGGTTCGGATGTGGCAGGGTACTCGGATGACAGGAGGTACACCATGAGATGTGTGGTGGGTTGTCTTCAGGATTGAGCTTGAAGAGGGATACAAACCAGGAAATAGATTAGACGGAGTACAGGTACAGGTACAGTGCAGCTGTTTATCTCCAAGTGGGAGATTGTTAGGTTGTGGAGCTAAAAGCTTCACTGATGCAGACACGGAGACGGAGGAGGTTGCGGGAGAGTTGCAAAATGTTACTGTCACCGGCGTCGGTTAGGCCAACCGATGTCGGCAGGTTAAGGCAGGCAAGGCAACTGATGTCGGTCAGGAGTCGGCCGACGTCGGCACCCCCCAGGCGAACAGGGACCGACGTCATTCACCTGTGTGGTTCAACTGCGAGTTAATTACGGGCAGTTGGTTGATGAACCATGTGTTTGCATGATCAGGGCTAATTATAGACTGAGGGCTGCAGATCTAATTATTGTTAGATGTCTAATTATTGTTTGGATGAGATCTATATAATAGACTCATGGTTGTATTGGAAAAGTGTAGAACTTGGAGAATCCAAGTGTGGAGCTTGGAGAGTTCTTCCCATGGAGGAATCAAGTAGGATTCCCCATGTTTGTGCTAGGGAGTAAGAGATCAAACAGCTCCTTCAGAGAGAGGTAGAGTAATGGTGCGTTCCTCCTAGATGCCACAGTACCAGGCATGTTGGTGCTGGATTGGAGAGCTAGCAGGGTTCTTCAGGTATGTATGATCTTGGTCATCAGGTGAGCATGGCCGCTTATAGGAGATCTACATGGTAAGTAAGATCATTGATCTGCAGGTGATGTGTGTATGCGAGGTTCAGACAGAGATCGGCAGTTGGCCAGGGTCCAAGGTGACAGCAACACAACAGGTAGCAGAATCAGGCAGGATCTACTTGGAGTACGGTGTGTACTCACAGTGATGTACGTGGAGTACATGGAGAGCTAAGAGGAAGGCATGGCAGTTCCTTCCATAAGTATGGTCTGTTGGACAGCAGGTTGTTGTAGGTTCATGGGAGATCTACTTGAAGTACATTGAGTACTTGTGGAGTGCGTGGAGCACTTGTGGTGTGCGTGGAGCACAGGAGGTGAACACCAACTCTATGTTTGAGTTGTGTGTTGGGACCTGAGAGGGAGAGCTTTGAGGAGAGAGTTACTGTTCACTTGAGGTGTGGGAATCCTCTGTAAGGTGGTGGAGAAGAGGTGGCATCTTCTTTATTGTATTATTTTCTGTAAAGTGTTATTAATACAAGTTGTGTATTGTCTCTCATATCATGTGTTATTCTGAATTCTAGTTACTTGTGAATCTGGTTAATTTCCGCATATTAAGTTGCTTGGTTTGGTAATCAATTGTGTGCTCTTTCTGAGGAGCCCGATCCTAACATCTCTAATATTTGTTCAAAATGATAATCCTAAAGAGTAGATAATTAGCAATAAGAATGAAGGAGTTCAACCAAGGAGAAAGTATGTTTTGCTCTAATGTCTTAAATATAACCTAAGGGCTATGTTTAATCCAACAAGGTTGAAAATTGGCTTAATGCCTTGGAAGAATAACTTAACAAAATTAAAAAGAACAAAACCTGGCAATGGGTTCTAAGACCTTCAAACAAGAATGTGATAGGTTCAAAATGGGTTTATAGAAACAAACTCAATGAATATGGATATTTTATAATAAATAAATCGATATAGATGTTCAAAGGATATGCACGAGTTAAAGGCATATATTTTGAGAAAATATTTTCTCCAGTTATTAGATTGGAAGTTATAAGAATATTTTTAGCATTCTCTATTTCTAAGAAGTTTAAAGTCTATCAAATGGATGTCAAGTTAGCATTCTTGAATGGGAACCTAGATGAGGAAGTCTACATATAACAACATGAAAGTTTTTAGTTGTTAGAATAAGAAGATTATATATTCAGACTGAAGAAAGCACTATCATGTCTAAAATAGGCACCCAAAGCATGGTATAAAAGATTGGACCAATACCTAAAAAAATAAGGATTCAACAAAGGATGTATAAATAACAATCTGTATTTCAAATCAAAAGGTGTGCATATGTTGATTATTTTTATTTATGTAGATGACATCATATTTGGTGGTAGCAATAAAAAAATGTGCAAAGAATTTTCTACACAAATGAAAAGTGAATTTGAGATGTCTATCCTAGGAGAACTTTATTTCTTCCTTGAGAATTGCAAATGTCGATCGTGGGAGAATCAACAATGATTCATCCTTTTCAGTAGAGAAATGGTTTCATCCATTTTGGTTTGTTCTAACTATAGGAAATTTTAGGATTATATGCATAGTTAATAATAGGTTTATACATGGGTAGGTTTGTTAAAGGGTTAATATTTCATGGGTTGTAATTATATTTAGGTGGTTATGGAGATAAAATGATAATTTGTAAAACAAATTACCAGGGGTTTATAATTAAATAACTTAAACTTTAGGATAGAGTTATTTAGGATAATAAAATAATAATAAGGGACCTAAAACACCAAATAAACCATATATGACATAAAACATTATATTGTCTACACTTGTTGATTTGCATTTCATTTGTTTAAATCTTCTTGTGTGATGTTCTTATTGCTAACTCTTTGAATTCTTGAGTTGGAATGTTTTTAACATTGCTAAAAGGTGTAAGCCAATGGAAACCTAATGATAAGATAAAAATAAAATGAATGGTTTTCTATGAAGTCATAAATAAAATCAAGAAAATCAAGAAAAATGGAGCTCAAGGGAATGAGGAAAATGAAATCCTAGATTAGATGATCATGTTCACTGAAATATTTTAACTATTTTTTGCACAAAGTAAATACATACACAAAACATGCTAAATCAATTATAATAAATATATATGATAATATAGTTAATTTTTTGCACAAAATAAATACATACAAAAAACATGTTAAATCAATTATAATAAATATATATGATAATATAGTTATAAAAAACATTAAAATATAATATGATGCCCAAAATACTAATTGAATGTATGGAAAAACACTAAAAAAAAGGAATGGAAATGCACCATAATGGAAAGACAGATATAAAAAATACAATCTTAGATATTAGATTTTGAATATGATATTGAATTTTAAATATAGACCTAACTATATTTCCAGACATAATAGATTTTTGTTTTTTTTTAAAATTTCCAAATGGATAGAATCGACAAACCAATGATTCTATATAGGAAAGAATTGACAAGCTGCCAATTATGACTCACCATTATTTCTAATTATATAACAATTTATTAAAACTCTCCTTAATTTCAATTATTGAATGTTTTATTGTGGCTTCGCAAATAGATGAAAAACCATATTTAGTCTTCGCTTTATAAAATTGACTAGAAAATTTGGCGATATACCTTCTTCTTTGATCTTGACCTATTCTTTAACAACAATTAAACCAATAATGTGTGCACATGTTAACTAGATTGGTAAAAATCCTAAGCATTTACAATTACATATATCACACAATTTATTCAAATCTAACGTATCTCTTTGTGCATGTAAATGCAATCCGAATACAAGTTACAAAAATAATTTCAAATCTTTATCGAAATAATAAAATATAGCTACATGCTCCTGCTATAATCTTATTTAGATATAATACGTTAGAACTTGACGGATGAAGGAAGAGTTAAAGTCATGTATAAATTTCTTTGATAACATGTGATTTTTTCTTAATAATATTTTATAAAATACACATGGGAGAACAGGCATTTATGGGAGGAAAGGATATTGAAATGACGAAGGGTAAAATTATATATGCTCATCATGGGCACCTCAACACATGGGCCAACCATAAATCATAATAAAATGTGAAAGTCAAGGCACAAATAATCCAAATTTTAAATTAATAGTTGTTTGGACCAACTAGGATGTAAGAAATATTCCGAGAGAATGTTTTATACATTTTGATAGAATTCAGGGTAATATAGAGGAAATTGAATAATAGAACTATATGTTTTAATAGTTTAATGCACTATGCACTTTATGGATATATTATCATTGGTAGTTTAATGCACTATGCACTATGCAATATGAGGCCCAACACAAAGACAATTTTACTAAAATTGTCAAATGGGTACATATAGATTGAGTGTGATATAATTTTAAAAAGGAGTAATATAAAAAGTTTTTTAAATAAAAATAGCATGTCTACAGTAATATAAGATGTTGTGGACACTAATATGATAACTTCTCTTCTATTTGGATAGGAAATACTCTTTCCTTCGGTTATGAAGGATGTTTCAGTTGAGTGGGTGGTAATAGCTCCACCTTCAATAGATCCTTCCACTTGGGCCAATCCCTTTTTTCAAGATGATCCACCCCCTCATTTTTTTAGTTTTATTTCTTATACTTAATTTGGTTGTGATTTCTTTTTTATCATAATATCTATAATTAATCTATAGTAAAAAAATTAAAATCGCATTCTTATTATAAACTATCATATATGTTTTTTCATTTTTTTAATTAATAAATATTATAACGTGTTTTCATTAAAAACCATTATGTTTTTAATGTATTATATTTGAAAAGAATCTTTAAAAAATTTAAATCAATTTGAAATTCAATTAAAAACAAATTATGTTTATAATTATTTCTCAATCGATTGAAATGTTCTTAATAAGAAAGGCTAAACCCTCTCAATAATAGGGACCTTGATGATACCTATTATTTCAAAGCATCAACTAATTGAATAAAAAAATCTTTATGAACTTTCATCTTGAAACATAAAATGGGATAATCATCATCAATATTTAAAATCTAGGATATTGTATAAATAAACTCAATCATCATCATCATCATCATCATCATCATCATCATCATCATCATCATCATCATCATCATCATCATCATCATCATCATCATCATCATCATCATCATCATCATCATCATCATCAAATTTTAAAATGTATTAATATTATAACATTAATTCAATAAAAAAATTGTGAATTCTATTAATAATGAAATTAAAATATATATTATTAATTTAAATTAAAATATTTTAAATTATAAAAATGTTTTAATCTCTCTTTTATCATTATATTTTTATTTCTTAAATTTTAACAAATATTAAACAAATAAAAAATGCAAGTGTAGAATAAATCATATTTAATCTTTTTTTTTGGTATTCTATTGAGGTTATTGGGAATATTTTAAAGATAGCAATCTACATTAATATTCTACTGAGGTGACTTAATATATTTTAAAATAACAATCTAATTTAGGTGTTTCATGAATGGGTTGCTCCTCTAAAATGGTATAAATAATCTTTTTAAATACAATAAAAATTAAATAATAAATTTTTTAAAAATTAAAATAATAAAAAATGTCATAAATTTGTAGTGTAATGATTATCAAAATTGTACTTAAAAAAGGTTAATTATAAGTTTAATTATTTTAATATAAAAATTATATACTGACTCACCATTATTGCTAATCTTATAACAATTTATTAATTATCTCCTTACTTAATTTGAAGTCTTGAAATTTTTATTGTAGCTTCACAAATAGATGAAAAACCATATTTAGACTTATTGACTAGAAGATTTGGTGATATAGTTTCTTCTTTGATCTTGACCCATTCCTATAAAACATTTAAACCAATAAAGTGTGCACATGTTAAATAGATTGGTAAGAGTCCTAAGCAATTACAATTAAATATCTCGTAGAATTGTATTCAAATCTAATGTATCTCTTTGAGCATGTTAGTGCAATCCCAACTCAAGTTACAAAACTTATTTCAAATCCTCTCAAAGATAATAAAATGCAAAAACATGCTCCTGCTATAATCTTATTTATATATAATACTTTGGAACTTGACGGATGAAGGAAGAACAAAATTCATGTATAAATTTCTAAGATAACATGTGAATTTTTATCAATAATATTTGATAAGATACATATGATAGAATTGGCATAGATGAGAGGAAAGTGGTGCACTATCACCAGACTGTAAACAGGGCTAAACTACAATATTGACAAAATATTTTCTCAAAAAAATATCATTTGGATTCTTCTAAAATTTGGACAGTTTACTCACGTGATATAAGGCTAAAAACCCATTAAATCTTGGAGAAAACAAAATTGTATATTTAAAGATATAACCCGATCTTCAGACCCTCATATATGTGATCGGTGACAATATAAAGGATGCTATTGCCTTAGCAGAATTGAATAACCTATCCAAATGTTCATCCAATTTAAAAACTTTGCCCTTATAAACATGAAGTCCTTCTCAAAAATCAAATACAGATACCTTAGCACTTTCACGAGGAAGGAGCTCATCACCAACCCAAACAAGCAACTTCTCATTGGCTGGAACAGGAAGATCTGTCGACTTGTGAACACTGCCGCTCTATCCTCAAAATCCCCAACAACAACAGCACAACCCATGTATATATAGTGAGTCGATGTATCCAACGGCCGTCATATCTGGGTGACTCTCCTGACTCAATAACCAATTGAAATATATGCAGACTATTACATGAAATTGTGTGCTTTGTATAGGACTTTTAACATTTCATTGCGTTCTTAGAAAAATGCTTGAAATAATTTAGACTTGCATACCTTTGATGTAGCTTAATAACTTTGTCATAGATAGAATTTCTCAGACTTTCATTATACAGACATACATACATATGCTATGCCTACGTCCTTACGCACAGGCATTTCTCCAACAGTTTCTTGCCTTTGGCATACACTTCTCGACCCCTCTATTGCGCAAGCTCCAATAGATCATCTGCAACACAAAAGCCTCCTCCATACAAAAATAAATGAATGCTTTTCAAAGAATCGAATCTATAGAAAACACAGTCATGCCATCAGTATAATCATCTCGCTCCCTCAAGGCTCGACTTTCTCAAGATTCAGCAACCCAAGATTCGGCTTCCTGTCACCATGGTCAAAACAAGATAATACAGGCCGAATGGCCTTCGTGACTCCTCTTCTCCCTAAATGAGATCCTCCCTCTCTATCTCTTCCTCTTCGTCCCTCTGTCCTCTTTAATGAATTCTCCAAGCTATACTTGTCCTAACTACGCTTAGAAAAGTCTTTCTAGAATTTCTCAATAGCTTCAACAACCTTGTAAAGTGACTCAACAATATCCTTCAACCGAAGAATCCTTCCACTAACAACTAATACACACTAATTATGTTTTGACTCACCTTATTCCATATGGTGATAAGGTGTCATGGCTTATTTTGCCCAAAATATCATTTTTAACTCTTTAAAACAATATTAACCTCTTCTAACACAAATTAAAATTTGAAAGTTTGAATTACAACTTTTTGTAGGAAAACTCATTCAATATACTTAAGACAAATGAAATATATTATGCACCCGTAGATGCTCCTGCATCAGAAAGGATATTGAAATGATGAAGAGTAAAATTATTTATACTCGTCATGGGCACCTCAGCACATGGGCCAACCATAAATCATAGTAAAATATGAAATTCAAGGCACAAAGAATCCAAAATTTAAAGGAATAGTTGTTTGGACCAACCTCGATATAAGAAAATATCCCAAGAGAGCATTTTAGACATTTTGATAGAATTTAAGGTAATATTGAGGAAATTGAATAATATATTTATAGATTTTAATACTTTAATGCATTATGCACGTTATGGATATATTACCATTGGTTAGAATGAACATAAAATCATATAGAATGTCTAAGTAAAAGGATAATAATATGAGGCCCAACTCAAAGAAAATTGTACTAAAATATCTAAATCTGGGCACATAGATCAAGTATGATATAATCTAAAAAAGGCATAATTGAAAATGGGTCTTAAATATAAATAGTTTGTATACACTAATATAAGATGTTGTGGACACAAATAAGATAACTTCTCTACTTGGGTGGGAAATACTTTTTCCTTTGATTATGTAGGATGTTTCAGTTGAGTGGGTGGTAATAGATTCACCTTCAACAGATACTATCACTTGGGCCAATCGCTTTCTTCAATATGATCCATCCCTTCATTGTTTTAGTGTTATTTCTTATACTTAATTTGGTTGTGTTAATTTTTTATCATTATATCTATAATTGATTTATAGTAAAAAAAAGTTAAAATCACATTCTTATTATAAACTTATATATATATATATATTCATTTTTTTAATTAATAGATATTATAATGTGTTCTCATTAAAAATCATAATGTTTTTGAATGTATTATATTATAAAAAAAAAATTGCAAGTTTTAAATCAATTTGAACTTTAATTAAAAATAATATATTATATTTGTTCAACATATTAAGTTTTTAATTATTTCTCAATCAATTGAAATGTTCTTAATAATAAGGGCTAAACTCTCGACAAGAGGGACATGATGATACCTATTATTTCCAAGAACCAACTAATTGGATAATAAAATCTTCATGAACGTTCATCATGAAATATAAAATGGGATAGTGATCATTAATATTTAAAATATAAGATATTGTACAAATAAACTCAAACACAATAGTTTTAATGGTTCTATGTTTGTTGTTTGTATTAATTTTTGTTTTTATTAAGTTTTAAAATATATTAACATTATAACATTAATTCAATGAAAAAAAATTGTATTATTTATTAATAATGAAATTAAAATATATATTTTTAATTTAGATAGAAATATTTTAAATTATTAAAAAAAATTAATCTCTCTTTTATCATTATATTTTTAATTTTTAAAGGTAAAAAAATTTTAAACAAATAAAAAATGTTAGTGTAAAATAAATCATATTTAATTTTTTTTCTATAATCTATTGAGGTGAATTGGTATATTTTAAAGATAACAGTCTAAGTTAATATTCTACTGAGGTGATTTAATATAATTTAATGATAACAATATAATTTAGGTGTTTTATGAAAGGGTTGCTCTTCTTAAGGGGTATAAATAAACTTGCTAAATATATGAAAATTTTAAATAGTAAAATCTTTTAAAGTAAAAATAATAAAATTTATCTTAAATTTTTAGTTTAACAATTGTCAAAAATGTGATAACAAAATTTTAATTATATGTTTTTAATTTTAATATAAAAATTATATACCGACTCACAGTTATTCCTAATTCTATAAAAAAAAATTAATTACCTCCTTACTCAATTTCAAGTCTTGAATTTTCTATTGTGGCTTTGGAAATAGATGAATAATCATATTTAAATTTTACTTTATAAAATTTACTACAAAAATTGGTGATATAACTTCTTCTTTGATCTTGACCTATTTCTATAAAAAACATATAAAGCAATCAAGTGTACACATGTTAAATAGAATGGTAAAAATCCTAAGAATTTACAATTACATATCTTGTATAATTGTATTCAAACCTAACTTAGTTCTTTATGCATGTTAGTGAAATCGTAACCTAAATTGTATATTTTTTCAAATCTTATCCAAAATAATAAAATGCAACTACACGCTCTTGCTATAATATTATTTAGATATAATACCTTGGAACTTGATGTATGAAAGAAGAATTAAATTCATGTAAAAATTTCTCTAATTACATGTGAATTTTTATGAATAATATTTGATAAAATACACATGGGAGAATAGGCATAGATGGGAGGAAATGATATTGAAATGACAAAGGGTAAAATTATTTATACTCATCTTGGGAACCTCAACACATGGGCCAACCATAAATGATAGTAAAAGGTGAAATTCAAGGCACAAAGAACCAAAAATTTAAGAACAATTGTTTGGACCAACTAGGATATAAAAAAATATTTTGAGAGAAAGTTTTAGGCATTTTGATAGAATTCAAGGTAATATAGAGTAAATTGATTAATAGATCTATAAGTTTTAATATTTTAATTCACTATGCACTTTATGGATATATTATGATTGGTCAAAATATACATAAAATAATATAGAATGTTTAAGTAAAAGTATAATAATATGAGGCTCAACAGAAAGACAATTGTACTAAAATACTTAAATGTGTGTACAGAGATTGAGTGTGATATAATCTTAAAAAGTCATAATATAAAATGGCTCTTAAATAAAAAAAAATCGTCTACACTAATATAAGATGTTTTGGACACCAATATGATAAATTCTCTTGTACTTTGATGGGAAATATTTTTTCCTTTGGTTATTTAGGATGTTTCAGTTGAGTGGGTGGAAAAAGATCCACCTTCAAGAGATCATTCATTTTGGGCCAATCCTTTTCTTCAATATGATCCATCCTCTCATTGTTTTAGTGTCATTTATTATATTTGATTTGGTTGTGTTAATTTTTTTATCATAATATCTATAATTAATTTATAGTAAAAAATTAAAATCACATTCTTATTATAAACTATCATATATATTTATTTTCTTTTTTTTGTATTAATAGATACTATATTGTGTTCTCATTAAAAATAATTATATTTTTAAATATATTATATTCTAAAAAAAAGATTTACAATTTTAAATCAATTTGAAGTTTGATTAAAAACAATTTATTATAGTTGTTCAACATATTGAGCTTTTAATCTTTTTTTAATCAATTAAGATGTTCTTCATAAGGAGGTCTAAAGCCCTCTCAACAAAGGGATTACCAATGATACCTATTATCTCCACGCACCAAGTAATTGAATAAAAGATTCTTTATGAACTTTCATCATGAAATATAAAATGGGATAATGATCATTAATATTTAAAATCTAAGATATTGTATAAATAAATTCAAACACAATAATTTTAATGGTTCTTTGTTTGTTGTTTGTATTAGTTTTTTTATGTTTATGAAGTTTTAAAATATATTAATATTATAATATTAATTCAATGAAAAAAATTGTATTATCTATTAATAATGAAATTATTTTAATCTCTCTTTTATTATTATATTTTTATTTTTTAAAGGTGAATAAATCTTAAAGAAATAAAAAATGTAAGTATAAAATAAATCATATTCAATCTTTTTTATATATGCTATTGAGGTGATTTGGTATATTTTAAAGATAACTATCTACGTTAATATTCTACTGAGGTGATTTGGTATATTTTAAAGATAACAATATATGTTAGATGTTCTATGAAGGGGTTGCTCCTCTTATGTGGTATAAATAAACTTGTTAAATATATTAAAAATTTAAATAGTAAAATGTTAAAAAATTAAAATAATTTTTTTTCTAAAATTTGGAATGTAAAGATCATCAAAACTGTACTAGAAGTAAATTAACCCTATGTTTTTTTCTTTTAATATAAAAATTATATACTAACTCACCATTATACCTAAATCTATAACAATTTGTTATTTATATCCTTATTCAATTTTAAGTCTTTAAAGTTTTATTGTGGCTTCAAAAAAATATAAAAAACTATATTTAAATATCGCTTTATAGAAATGACTAGAAAATTTCGTGATATAGCTTCTTATTTGATCTTGACTTATTCCTAAGCAACATTTATACCAATAAAGTATGCACATGTTAAATAGATTTGTAAAAATCCTAAGCATTTACAATTACATATCTCAGACAATTGTATTCAAATTTAACATAGCTCTTTGTGCATGTTAGTGCAATCCCAACCCAACCTAAGAAAACTATTTCAAATCCTCTCCAAATTAATAAAATGCAACTACATGCCCATGATCAAATGCCCATGATAAAATGTTATTAAGATATAATGCCTTGTGACATGATGGATGAAGGAAGAATGAAATTCTAAGTATAAATTTCTCTGATAAGATAACATGTGAATTTTTCATAATAATATTTGATAAAATACACATGAGAGAGTAGTCATAGATGGGAGGAAAGGATATTGAAATGACGAAGGGTAAAATTATATATACTCATCATGGGCACCTCAACACATGGGCCAACCATAAATGATAGTAAAATGTGAAATTCAAGGCACAAAGAACCCAAAATTTAAAGGAAAAATTGTTTGGACCAACTAAGATAAAGAGGAAGTTTTAGACATCTTGATAGAATTCAAGGTAATATAGAGGAAATTGAATAATAGATCTCTAGGTTTTAATAATTTGATGCACTATGCAGTTTATGGATATATTATTATCGGTCAAAATGTACATAAAATCATATAGAATGTATAAGTCAAAGGATAATAATATGAAGCCCAACACAAAGAAAATTGTACTAAAATAACCAAATGTGTGCACATAGATCAAGTGGACACTAATATGATAACTTCTCCTCTACTTGGGTGGGATATACTTTTTCCTTTGGTTATGTAGGATGTTTCAGTTGAGTGGGTGGGAATAGTTTCACCTTCAAGAGATACTTGCACTTGGGCCAATCCCCTTCTTCAAGATGATCCACCCCCTCATTGTTTTACTGCTATTTCTTATACTTAATTTGGTTGTGTTAAATTTTTATCATTATTTTTATAATTAATTTATAGTAACAAAATTAAAATCACATTCTTATTATAAACTATCATATATATTTTTTTTTTTTTTTTTTTTATTAATAGATATTATAATATGTTCTCATTAAAAATCATTATGTTTTTGAATGTATTATATTATAAAGAAAGCGTTGCAATTTTTAAATCAATTTAAAGTTCGATTAAAAACAAATTTATTATAATTGTTCAACATATTAAGTTTTTAATTATTTTTTAATTCATTGAAATGTTCTTAATAAAAAGGGATAAAGCCGTTTAAATAAAAGGGATGGAATAATGAACTTTAATCATGAAATATAAAATGGCATAATGATCATTAATATTTAAAATCTAAGATATTGTATCAATAAACTCAAACACAATAGTTTTAGTGGTTCTTTATTTGTTATTTATGTTATTTTTTATTTTGATTATGTTTTCAAAATTAATAATATTTTAACATTAATTCAATGAAAAAATTGTATTATTTATTAATAATGAAATTAAAATATATATTATTAATATAGATAAAAGTATTTTAAATTATTAAAAAATATTTTGATCTCTCTTTTATCATTATATTTTTATTTTTTAAAGGTGATTAAGTCTTAAGAAACTAACAAATACAAGTGTAAATTAAATCATATTTAAAGATAGCAATCTAACTTAATATTCTATTGCGCTAATTTGGTATATTTTAAAGATAACAATCTAAGTTAGATAGCAATCTAAGTTAATATTCTACTGTGCTAATTTGGTATATTTTAAAGATAACAATCTAAGGTAGATGTTCTATTAAGGGGTTGCTCCTCATAAGTGGTATAAATAATTTTTTTAAATATATTAAAAATTTAAATTCTAAAATCTTTAAAAATTAAAATAATAAAATTTATCTTAAACTTTTAGTGTAACGATTGTCAAAACTGTACTGAAAAAATGTAAATTATAAGTTTTTTTAATTTTAATGTCAAAATTATATATTAATTATATTAATTATATTTTATAAATATATTAATTAAAAAATATGAGACCACTTTAATTTGACAATTATACTTTTAAATAGATTTCTAATTGCTATTATCTATTTGAAATTATTCTTTTAATTTTTATTTTTTATGGGAGAGTACTTACAAATATTTTATATAAAAATAGGTGCTGGGAATAGTTTTCACATTAGGTGAAATTAAGTATTTACGGGAAGGTAAAAAGTAAATAGTAAGGTCGATATTTACCATCAAGTAAGTAGTAACAGGTTGTTAGTAAATTAGTATTTACTATTATGGTTATAAATGTATGATTAATATGGTAATATAATATTATTGTTTAGATATATTGTTATTTGTTATAACAATATATCATAATAGGTTTGTTTGTTTAGTGGGATTCAAGTGTGGGAGAAAACAAGGGAGAGAATATAGGAATATAATTCCTATAAATATGTAATCTCATAGAATGTATTAATTAGAGAACTCAAATAATAGAAATAATATATTTGTGTTGAAAGAATCTATTGTGTTCGGCTCTCTCGATTATTCGTTTGCATGAGTTGATTCATTGTATAAGTTCCTCCAATTTCTATCATTGGTATCAGCACAGGGATCCTTTGATGGAAGTATAGAACCATAGGGATTTTGGGCATGAGTCTTTATGTTACATATGGCTTCCTTCATGGATCATTCATATCTTTGTGTTGTGCAGCTTGATCATCTGAATTGTGTTATTTAGTGATTTACTGTTGTTTTCTGCCTTGTGATTGTATTCATATAGCCTACCAATTGTGTTGGAGATCATTTGGGTTTGAGTTTTGTGCATCATCAATATTATACAGAATTATTTTTGGGTCCATCCTGAGTGGATTTATTCGATCGGTCTACTCATTCTAGCCACTTAAGACCAATTGGTGGTACATTGTGATCTAGTTGAGATAGATGTATTCTCATTACAAAGATGCTAATAGAAATCAACTACGTGTATATCGGTTAAAATGCGCACTGAATTAGATTAAGCAGATTTGTGTCGAAGGCCGTTGACACCACTGATATTGACTTACATTCATCTTATTGTCTATGCATTGGTTCAAAGTCCAAAGCACTATTTTTGGTCAAATTTGCATTGGGATTTTCAAAACCACAAAACACTCTACATCAGATCATGTGCACCATTCATTTTGAGATGTTAAATGTTTCACTGGTTTTATTCATTACGGTGGTAGATCCAACGAAACAAAAGAGACGTGTGTCAATACGCATCATCTACCAGTATTCTTTATGCAGACATCAGACCTACCATTTTCAACCTGCACATCACTTTTTGAGAATAAGTTATTGCGAATTACTTACAAGCTTGGAAACGATCTTATCACGCCATGTTCTATTTCTCTCGCCAGCTATCCTTCACCAGTTGATGCTTATCTTTGGTCATAGCTACAAGTCTGTGTTTATTTTAATAGGTATGTTTTAAGATCTTTATGTGTCTTATACCTTGTTCCACACGTGCCTGCATGTTTAGAAAATTTCTCGTCTTATTATTAAAAAAAGATTACGTATATTTTGGATCTTAATTAGTTTTTTTTTTGAAAAGTAATGTTTATCATTACTTTTTGAATATAGTTGTCATAGGTGAGTATTGTGAGTCTAGTGTCAAATTTAATAAGTGGTCTCTTCATGCTTTTTTTAAAATCGAAATAATGTCAGTCTTTTTCATTTGTGTTTAGTATCAAATGAGTCCAAAGTTTGTTTATATTTTAGAGTCATTTTTCAAAAGACTTTAAAAAGTAAGATTTTTTTTAGAAAGTTTTTATTGTCAAAAATTTTCAAAAGCAAAATAATTATTTTTGTGTTTGTTAAAATTGAGTCGTTGCAATATTATATGTCATTATATTTTTTAAGTAAAAAATATTTTATATGAATGTATTTTTGGGTGTACCTGACATTTGGTAAGCATGTTAGTATTGTGGAGGGCACCTTATTTCAAGTAAAATGACATATAACTGAGCTTCATTAAGATATCACCTAAGTGAGCAGGGAGATACTGGAGGTTGGAGGCTACATGAAGGAAAGAGGTCTTTCAGTGTTCTCTCATTGGTCACCAATGAAGGGACCACATAATGTTTTGGTGATGTGTGTGGTGTGTTATTTTCATTTTTTTTAGTGCGATAATTACGTTTGATTTTCAGCATGTGTGAAAATAAAAAAAGTTGTCCATGTTCACTTGTGTGAAGATATTCCAATGTAACCCTTTTTATATTTACATTGGAGAATGTAAGTCTAAAAAACATTGTAGAAATCATGATGAAAGGTTAGTGATAAACTTATAAAAACCAAGTTGTAAGGTTAATGGTGAATTTGAAAAAACCATTTTGTAAGGTTAATGATGAATATTAGGAAACTATTTTGTAAGGTTAATGACCCTGAGAAAACTAGTTTGTAAGGTTATTGGTGAACCTGTGAAAATTATTTTGAAAAGTTATTAGTGACCCTGAAAAAATTATTTTGAATCGCAAATGAGAGAGATGTTCGATGACACATGTATGCAGACAGAGTCAAGAGCACACGGAGGTGGACAAAGATATATTGTACCATGTAAAAACTGAGGGAATGTTGGGAATAGTTTTCACATTAAGTGAAATTAGGTATTTACGAGAAGGTAAAAACTAAATAGTAAGGTCGATATTTACCATGAGGTAAATAGTAACAAGTTGTTAGTAAATTAGTAAATATGTAATTTCACGGAATTTATTAATTAGAGAATTCAGAGAATAGAAATAATATATTTGTGTTGAAAGAATCTACTGTATTCCGTTCTCCCCATTATTTATTTGCATGAATTGATTCATTATATAAGCTCCTCCAATTTTTATCAATAGATCCATTTTTTTAAATATAATATTAAATAAAATATTTATAACAAAATTAAACTTATATTTTATTTTTCATTTTAATTATACTAATACAACTGTTAACTAATAGTTACCCAAAAAAAATCTATTCTTAATTTTTTTTTAAATATTAAATTAATTAATAATTTTAATATTTTCTCTAAATTTTTTATTAATAAATAATAATAAATATTAATCGAATTATATTATTATGTTAGTTTCTAAAAATATAATAATAATAATAATAATAATAATAATAATAATAAATAATAATAATAATAATAATAAACTTCAAACTTAAAATTACAATCAAAATATTATCATTTTTCTATATTGATTTATTAAAAATAAATAGATGTCACACTAAGAGTTTAAATTCCCCTCATAATCAAAGTCAATGTCAAAATATAATTTTGAACTTCTTATGGTATTGCTGTTGGAAAAGACGTGTCTATAATTAAAAGGTATAAAAAGAATTTACAGCTTACTAATTTATGGCCTACTGGAATAATTGGCTCTAAAACCCGGATAACATGATAAAGACCGTCAACCTGCAACCCTTCATCGAATTCCTCTACACTGCCATAATTTCAGGATTCGCCAAAAGGGAGTCAGGACGACTTCGCTTC
The DNA here is from genome assembly GCA_037957365.1 of Torreya grandis. Lineage (NCBI taxonomy): Eukaryota > Viridiplantae > Streptophyta > Pinopsida > Cupressales > Taxaceae > Torreya > Torreya grandis. Next base: position 288,066 of record JARHVA010005799.1, read on the forward strand.
GCTACGCCACACTGCGAGGAGTTAAATGTGACAGTGCTAGGTGCCGTCACATTTATATCTCGGAAGCGGGGCAAAAAGGGGTAAAAAAGTGACGGTTTTGTCCGGAAAGGGAAACGACTCGTGATTTATATCGACAGTTTCTCCTGGCCATTGAAGACGTCGCTGCAATTATGTGGGCGCAACTCGGAACGCTTAGCTGTATTCGAGTTGCTATGATACCGACTGTTGGGTTTATTACTACTGCATATTGAAAAACGTAGAACCGAACTCTTATCTCCAAAAACAACTCATAACTTCAAATTTATAAATGTATGTTGTCGAACATATCTTGTTCTAAAATACTTTGATACATGGTTAATCCTATTATACCTAACGTATGTCTTAAAAAAAAGTTGATATATATACTTTAAATTTAAGGTCATGCATAATAAAGTAACTTTCTAATGTTATATGGGTCTTTAAAAAAAAAAAAAAAAAATTATTTTATTTATAAATGTATTTAAATATTTTAAGGAGGATGAACACATCTGTCATAATAAGTCAATAGGTTATTTTTTGATAGAGTGAGCATACAAATATTCTGCAAATTAATGACTGTGATTATATTCAAAAATGAAGAAGAAGATGTGCAACAATTACATAATGTATTGAATTCCCTTGCTTACAAACTATTTGCTCTGCATTGCTTTGCTTTGGTTACTCACAATACCATGGTGAAGAGGAATATAAAGGAGTAGGGGGAGTTAACTCACTGGATAACTCATGATGGAACTAAGTGTAACGCACTATTGAAATCATAGGAGAACTTATAGTGGTATGCAACCGAACTTCAGATGGAACTCTAGGTGGAACTCACACTCTCCTCCACTTAACCTCTTATCACACCTAAATAAACTAAAGATAAAAGTGTAGGAATTATCCATTTAATAAATAAATGGAATAATTAATATCCTACACCAACACTATAAAAAATAACAAAACCTTGTTTTATTACAATGATTAGAGGGATATAGTTTTGTGTTATGTGTGAAACTACATCATCCTTGGCCGATACAAATTTGTATATTTTTCATCTCAATCATAAGCAAAAGAACAACAACAATCATTTGAATCAATAATAATCAAACAAGTTCATTTCAACGTGCCTATCTATATATTTCACTTCATTGAATGATGAAAATTGGAGGGTTTTGTTTCGCTTGTTCAAGAACAAAATGCGTTTTAACAAGTTTTTTCAATAGTTCTCTCTAAACTTATAGAGTTTACAAACTTTATTAAATTTTATGAAAACTTCTACATCACTCATGAAAATTTAGAAATATCAAAAAGTAAATATATACTTTTATAATAATTCATTAATATTTCTATAAACTTTACATATTTTGAAGAGTCTAAAAAATCTTTTTTGTAATGATTTTCCAAAATTTTTTAGCATATATTATGATTTACAAGAGTGAAAACATTTGTATGACTAGAATATTTAACAATTCCAAGTTTTAATGGGTTCAACATTTTCCTAAAATTTCAATTTAAAAATAAAATTAAAAGAGTGGTATTTTATGTAATACACTTTTAAATGGTGTGAACACTTAGTTTAATCTTGTCATTTTAAATATAACAAATTCTTACAATTTTTTTTATCAAGGAAGGGTAACGTGAATTAATACCCTTCAATTTAAAATTAAGATCAACCTTGCAAACTTGATCATTTATTAAAGTTTCAAAAAATAAATGAGATTTTGAAAGTCTTGCATCTAACAAATATGATTATAAAAAATATTTCACTTGCATGACACTTCTTAGAATTGTAAAGTTGATGGTTTGGACACCCCTTAAATACATAATGTACAATTTAAACAAGCTTCTCCTTTTATTATGAAATTTTAAGATTCTCAGTATCTTACCACAAAAAAATAATTTTCAATTTATAACTTTCTAACATTTATGATTCTCCTTGAATCTCATAACATTTAACATACATTTTAAAACCCACTTATTATCTTTTTACTCTGAGCCTAGTTAAATGTGGTGAATGAATTTCTTATTGCAATTTGAATGAAATCCATTTTTGTGTCCTACATCTATCAAATCCAAATTAAGATATGATTAAATTAGTTTTCAATCTATCTTGTGGAATTCTTGGAAATGCAAGAAAATATTAACGGCCAAAGAAAACATTGTCGACCAATAAAATAAATTAAACGGCTTTGTGAAATATTCAAATAAGAAATTGGGCGTAACTCCTTTTACTTAAAAGACCGAAGACTATCGTCGAAACATGGAGGGAGAAACAAAGAACGATCGATCTATGGCATTTGAATTGGGTAAATACATTGCTTACCTATCTAATTTGCGATCTCTAATGTCTACTACATTTCCACGACAGTTTGTATGATTTGGGGTTGATTGGAGAGGGCAGCGCCATAGGGCCTCTGGTCAGTCGAGATTGGATCCGTATCTCACTCCCAACATACAAAAATACCTCTTGTAAAACCCAATGCGGTCCTCCACCTTGGCGTTGTACCCCTGTCCGCATTCCAGCCCTCCGTTAATGATATTTGTGGTCATTCCATGGTCGGGTAGTCTGCCTGCAGCGATGTCATTACATAATGGCATGAAGGTTTGGGAGATTGCGACGCCATCTCGAATGCGATCATGGGGTCTCTAACCATGACATCTGATTCGTTTAGTCGAACGAAACCTATTTCCTTTCCAACCGCTATATGGTTATAGTTATTGCTCAACATTAAGTACATTATTTTAAATTCTTTTTGCCATTTATGTTTTACATACTTCCCAACATGATTTAGTATCTTCTATATTTAATTTATTATTCATGTTTTACATGCTTCCCAATGTGACTTAGTATGTTCTACATTCCTTTTTTTCCATTTATGTTTCACATGTTTTCTAGTATGATTTACTATGTTTTACAATAATTTTCATTCATTTGCAATCATTTTCCATAAATATTTTAATCTTGCCTTAACAATCACTAGGTTGACCAAAATTTTCTTATTTTGACTAGGTTGACTTAACAAACTAAGTTAACCTTTTGCGTTTTCCCCTTAGTACTAGTTCAGTAGAGTGGATTTTTCTAATAGGTTGGTAGTCATGTACTAAGAGGATGGTCTAAGAAACACAATAGGTCAGCGCATACCTATTAGGTTGACAGTGTGGATTTAGCAAAATATCAGCCTACTAGGTTGACTGGGTCCACATAGTTATTTCTATGTACTGACCCTTCATATTGCTAGTAATAAATGTCTTCTAGCAATTATTACTCTGATTCCTTATTTTACCCATATTTTTATTTTTACTATATTTTTTGAACCATAAAATGTTCTAGAATCATGATGATGTAGAAAATAATTTCCACCACTATACGCCATCAAAAATTTTGATTTTTTAATATTTTTTCACCAATTTCTAAAGGTTCGCCTAATGTTATCCACATTTGGACACTTTCACTTTTCTTGCAGTCTACTTCTTTATCTACAACACTAAGGTAAGTAAAGGTAGGTGTTTTTCAATTTTATCCTTTCATTTATCTTATTTATTGCTTCCTACATTTTATTTAGTATCAGAGTTGTGTTATCATGTTTTATTCCTGAAGCACCATCTTGTTGCACTCAAGTGACACATGACAAAAATCAAGTGGGGAATATGTATACACATAATATTTTCAAACTTTTATCGATTACTGACACTTTGTGTCTTGCAGGAACCCATAGAGTCTCAATCTCTCTAAGTACACACCCTAAGGGGTGTACCAGGAAAAGGGTGGGGAGACCATTGGTGCTTATATGATTGTTGTCCCTTTGCCACTTGTTATCTACACACTTTTCTCCTAAAAACCTTATCCTTAAGATTATTATTCTCTAATTCAAACTCCTCAATAATTTCTTACTTTTTTTCTCCCTTTTGATCATTCACTATACTAGATCGACACTATCAACTCTGTACCATTTTGAGCCTTTGTTTACTGTACTAGGTCAACTTTGTCAATTTTGTACATTTTTTAATCTTAATTTCCTATACATGGTCAACTAGGTTGACCCTATATAGTTTTGGGTAAAATTTACTTAAGGTCTAGGTCATCCCTTGGCCAACCTAGCCCATGAACTTGTGAATTTTTTTCTTTAATTATATTAGGTCGACTGGGTCAACCTTGTCAGCCAAAACATTTGAAAGGACTTAGGGTTAAATCAACCTATATATATAAGTTCATTTAACCATTATTTAGAGAAGATAAGAATAAGTAAGAGCTATTACACATTTTTCTTATCCATCATTTTACATAAGGATAAATTTTAGGGTACCATACTTTATTTGGAGATATGGATATTGTCTTGTGGAGAAGTCTTTTCGATGAATTGATAGGTTGTGTGGCCTAGATCTGCTTTATCCTTTTCATCCTTACATATGATAACAACCTCTTGCGAAGCACCTTGGCTAAGGGACATATTGATTCTCAGTGGGTTTATCTTCAAAGGTAAGTATTCCTAACTTTATTCTTCCTTTGTAAGAGTAGATAAATATGCCTTTTCACTTCTCTTCTATGTATTAGGATTATGTATACATTGACATGAGTATATGTCTTCTATACATGTTTAATTTTATTATTTTTAACCCTGACTTTATGCCACCAGATTTGGTGAGCACTAGATCACATTTACTTTTCTTGTTATTAGTTTAGTAAGATATCAAAACTTAGGAATCCCTTAGGGTTATTACGTGATTGTGATTGACTAGAGGATTTGGAACCATCCTTAACATAGTGTATTTTGGTAAGATAACCCCTAATTAGGTCTAGTGGATCCCCATATTAGTCATATTCTTGATTATCTAATGTGTTTCCAAATCAGAAGAATATGGTATTATCTATCTTCTTCGAGTTAGGATTGATTTATAGACATGATTCATTTTTTTATTACATATAGATCCTAGCTTTCGACCTACCAACAAAAAATATAATAAGATTGATGTATTCTAGGTTCTGTGTGAGTGTCTCTATCAATAAGGAGATTTTGTCAATAATAAATCTCTCTTCTAAGTATGGAATATGGACATAATTGATTGAATACGAATTAAAATCTATGGTTTATGTAGATTTTAATAATATAGGCCACAAAATCATTACATGCCCATAAAAAATAAGAGGAAATAAGGTTTGGATAAATAAGACTTAATCACACGATGTAGGAGAAGAAATAAATCAAGGATAAAAATAAAAGTAGGAACTAGCCAAAGAACACAAAGAAGTTATAAAGGCCATAATACCAAATGGTAAAGAAAATCAGGAAGAATAAACCATGGGCATAGTTTAAGGTGGGCCTAAGTGTTTGAATACTTTGAACTTAAGGCATTATGAGTAAAATTAAGGTATTTCTAAGGCTTTAATGTCAAGAATGAGAAAGATCTGAAATATCTGGATGATGGATTGCTTGGAGAAGTGAAAGACTAAGTTCAAGATCATCATAAAGAGAATGTAGGTATTTTAGACGATAAAATGATGGAGAAAGAGGGAGACACTATATGTATAGATGGAATCCAAAGATGCTTAAATCAAGCATTAGAAAAGAAAACTCAATAAAATGCATAAGAATATAACTAGCTAAGATAACTCCCTCAATAGGATTTTATAATTGATAATTAAGAGATATAGAAAGAAATCACATACACAATACCTTCCCAAGAGCATCCCATCATCCAAAAGTGGCTTAAAACATGATTTTCCCCTTAGTTTGTTGCTCAATCATTTTGTAATGATTCAAGTCAAATATCCTCCATCATCTAAGTGCACTAATGAAACTAGGCTCATGATATTTGAACCAAATGTATGCCTATCTTGAAGCTATCATATTAAAAATTAAGCATAATAACACTACACACAAATGAGTTGTGGAGATTATTATGCATAAAAATGGTGGTCTTGGCCCTCGTATTTATATATTTTTTAGATTTATCAAAATTAATGATGACCATCCATCTCAAGATATATATTTGTGGCCATGAATTAATCTAATTTTATATATTTAATCCATAAATACCCTCATAAATATTTGGAAGGGGCATTAAAGAATCATGTGAGGCCTTAAACCTTATATTTCTTGCATTCCCCACAAATTATGTCATTTGTTGATGTAGATATTAAGAATCAATTTCCAACTAAAATATATTCAATAGATTTTACGGATTTTCCATTTTAAGTTCTTGATTTGGATTAATTTACCTAAGTGAGATTAATCAAATTTTATGTAATTATTTGAATATTGGTTGTAAATAATTAATCAAACCAGTCATAATTTCATATTATTGGTTCATAATTTGATTGGACTGGAAATATAAGAAGATGTTTTTTTACATAAAGACTAATATCCCATTTCAGACATTGTCAACATAAAATAACACATGCATTTCCCTATTTAGGGACACTTTAGCCTAAATCGATACTTTCATATGAGAATCTCAAACTATTTAGCATGTTGTAGTGATATTTTCCCAAATTATGCATTCTCACAAATTTTGAGTAAGACTGACAATTTCAACACAATGGTGTTAGGAAGTAGATGTTCACATTTTGCCCCTATTTGAGAAGGCATGGTGAGACATCCATGCTAAGTAAAATATTTTCAAAGAAATATTTATCTATAAGAATTTGGAATTAAATTACCCATTATTCCCCCTCAAGAGGACATACTAGGATAAAAGAGAAGTATAGACTCTCAAAAAGAGAGAAAAACTAAAATTAACCAATGGGATAGGGAAAATCCACATTGAGCTAATTATTGCATGTGTAGATTCTCAGTGATCAAAATATGATTAGAAAATAATAGTCCCCAAGGATGGAGAGATGTGGGAGGATACATCGAAAAATATAAGAGACACACTTTGAACATGCCCAAAACTATGGTGAATGTTGTGCCTGTAGGGAATAATCAATCCCAAGATAATTTGCACACTAAAACATTTCTAAAACAAGGGTAAAAGTCCATAGATATTAGAAATAGAATAAATAGGAGAGCCTTGCTTCATAGAAATGAAATAATAATGTGCCCCAGTGGAATATATTTAATTGGTTGATAAAGTAATTTTGCCTCGGTAGGGCTGATTTTGATCACTGATAGATAATTTTTCCACAATAAGGCTGATTTGATATGGTGATAGGACAAAATGTGTGCCCCAGTAGGGAAAATTAGAAAGCATAAATCAAGGATATTATCTAAGGCATAGATTAAATATTAGTGGGTGAAAACATAAATTTGATAGTCTAATGACTCAAACATTCATAGGAAACCAAGCATATGAGGATGGATAAAGTGATGAAAGTGATGTAGAGAAGAGTAAAGATGGCTAAATATTGCTTACATAGTCCAAATGGAGCTCAAACCAATGTAGTTCACTCAAAAGTTCGAAAAATGGACTTGTATTTGATTATACTCATAATGTATGCCAAGAAATACACATCTTACATAAAGTCAAGTGTGAGATAAGCCATTTGTACCTAGTTTCAGTAGTTCACTTAAGAGCTAAGCTTTGGACCTGTATTACTTTTGAGACTTGGATACAAATCAATTTGTGATTGATATAGAAAAATTAAATTATGCATCATAATTATGAATAACCTATAATGAAATTAAATTTTAATTGAGTTGAGATGGTTCAAATGAGAATATTCATAACTAAGGAGAATGATAAGATTTACCAATACTAGAGTTACAACTATTTACATTTAAACAAAAAAAAATAAAAACAAAGAAAAATAATACATAAATGTAACCTAACTTAAAATCAAGATATAAACAATCAAGACTTAAGTAGTAACAAGAATCTTTAAAAGAAAAGCAAGAATAACTTAATAAACAACATGAAGGACATATACAAATAATCCAGCTCCATGTTTACTATCAAGATGTACATGGAAAAATAAAATAAAAGAACAAGACAAAATAGGAACATAGAAGGCCAAAAATAAATGAAAAAAAAATCCAAATAAGAGAATGGAATAAATGAAGATAAAATAAAGCCCAACAAAACTCCAATAAAAATCAAATAAACACACGCAAACAAGAGTTAGTTATAATGTTAGTGTGGCTTGTAAACAAATTTTCATGGTATGTGTAGTAAAGGCATTACTTTCTATAGTAGAGTAACAAGAACAAGGACACAAAGTTGATCCTAAGCAATAACGAAAAAATAAAGAAGAAAAATTGGGGAAAAATAGAAAATAAATGGGATGCCCGAGATGACTCCAGAGGCACAAGACAAGTGGATGTTGCCTACATAGTTCCATGGATGTGAGATACAACATGAACTTCATGCCAATTTTAGTTCTCCAAAGAAATGGGATAGAAGAAAAGTGATGATAAACAAACATGATTAATGTTGTAGAGGAAAATGGGAATGATCTTACAAAATGGAAAGTCTGTGGGATGATTACTTTCAAAATGGCAAGAGCGTGGAGATCATAATATAAAAAAGATGTAATAAAATGTTTTTGTTTATTTTGTTGATCCCTTTATAATGTTTCTCTATTTTTTGGATAAGCAAGAGAAGTGAAATATTTACAAAATGTCTAGGGAACTACTTAATTGAGGAGATACACGTCCACAGGTAAGAGCTCAAGCAATAGCTAGATGAAATGCAACAAGTATTGTGAATATAAATAATGGAATAGGGAACAAACTAATTAAAGAGATGTATGTCCAAGAGTAGAAGTTCTAATAATAGCTAAAGCTAGATGTAATGGCCCATGATCATAAAATCAGTGAGAGTGAGACCCTGTTAAAGTAATAATGCATACCAAATAGCAAAAAATAAAAGAACAGTAAATAGAGCAAGTTGATTTGAATATCCATCCAATAGGAAAAAATCATGAGCTAATGCATCTATGTTCACTTATTTGTAAGAAGAAGCTACAAGATGTTATCTAGGCTAAATTTCTTGGTACAATTCGCATTCAATGTGCTCATAATGCCTAAGAGTCATAATAAGGATCATAATTGGTCAAGGGATAGAAGATGTCTAGCTTACAATGGCCCGGGATATGAAAATAATGTGGTTCTAAATAAAACAATAAATAATGAATAGTGTCCAAAAAAAGATGGTCAAGGGTAGGTTAGAATGAGTGAAGTAGGAATATAAAAGATCCAAAATGCCAACAGTCTAAAACTTCAACTATCTAGAGTCATAAAATAATATTACTCTCAAAAGAATGGTCCAAGTTAGGTTAAAACATAATGAATATGGTCCAAGATAGGATGGTCCAAGATATAATGGTAAGGTAAAATAGCTATAGCACAAGTTGCCCCCAATTAAGTGGTCTTGTAGACAATTGTTCAAATAGCTATCAAATGTAGAACTGCTTGAGATGCACAATGTTCATGCGCTCTAGAAGTTATTCCCCACCTATTGTGACTATTTGATATGCCCTTGATCCATAATTTTCTATGATCACATAGGGACCAATCCAATTCATTTTGAACTTACCCTTTTTCTTGTGTTCAACATTTGTATTCTTCTATTTCTCTTTCAAAACCAAATCACTAATCTCAAACTCTCAAGGGAGAATGTGCTTACTTTATCTTTGCCATAATCTATTTTGATAAGCCTGTAAGTTTCCTAGGGTAACTAGCACTTTCCATCTAGGAGTTGTAGTTCTTACAATCTTGAAACTCTATAATCCTTATCATCTTAATATTCTCCAAAGACACTTTCAATGAAGTTAGCTTGATCTCAATCAGGATAATAGCTCCTGTGCCATAAACAAGGGACTATGGAGTGGTTTGTGTTGGGGTTTGATGACTAGTTCGATAAGCCCAAAGAGCAAGAAAAAATTTCAATTGTTAATTACAACCAACATTATTCACAATCATTTTTAATATGGACACAATGGTCTTGTTTGATGCCTTGGCTTATTCATTTCCTTGCAGGCCATATGCTGTGGATTTCTTATGCTTGAATTTGGAATTTGTACAAAGGTCTTTAACATCTCTCTTTACAAATGATCTACCATTATTTGATATAATTTGGGCTAGGATACCATATCCATAGATGATATGGTAATGTATAAACTTGGAAATCTACCTACCAATGAATTAAGTGAGAGTAATGGCCTCAATTCACTTATTAAAATAATTGGTAGTAGTTAGAATATGTTTATGGCCATCTAAAGATATGGGGTTACTTTTCTTGATGAGATCGAAACCCCATATATAAAATGGTAATAGTGTTGTGATTGTCTATAGTGGTAAGGAAGGTGCATGTATCAAATTTCCATGTTGTTGAGAAGGAACATGCTTTTTTACATAATTGTAAACATTTGTCTCCATTTTGGGCCAATAATAACATTTTCTAAGGATATTTTTAGCCAATTCTACACTGTTGTTGTGGGGTCACACATTCTTTCATGAACCTCCTTAAGTGTTAACTTGGATTTTATCAAAGATAGATAATGATTTAGCATTCCATCATAGCCTTTGTTATAAAACATCTTTCCAAGGAGGGTATAATAGGTTATGCGGTAAATGAGAAGTTTATGTTGATTATTGGAAATTTCAGGTGGAAAAACATGATCATGGAAATAATTATAAAAATCTTGATACCAAGGTAATTCATGTGGGGAATTAGGACTAGCAATGATGCATGTTGTTTTTAAATATCAAAAGACATGTTCAGTGTATATAATATTTTAAATGAGAAATTGATACTCTTTATCACTTTTATCAATTTGTATCATTGACCCGATTATTTCCATTGCATTAGGAGATATGTTGTTGGCCCTTTTTACTTGTTCAAACTATAGAGATTTAAAATGAGATTTCAGATTATCCACAATATTATTGTAGGGTACAAACTTTTCATCTCTAGTCTGATAATGATCTATGGTTTTATTTATAATCAATTTGGAATCACCATAGACCATTAAGTTTCTGATATCCCATTGCACTGCAAGATGAAGTCCTATAACAAGTGCTTCATACTTAGTCATATTATTTGTACAGTGAAAATTGATGTGAAATGTTTTAGGAATTAGATCCTCTTACAGTGTAATCAATAATACGTTGGGTCAAAATCCTTGAGAAGTGAAAGAACCATCAAAATATAGTTTCCATTATTCAAGGTCATGTTGTAACTCTTCTACTGTCATAATAGAATCATCTAGAAATTCGAATTTGAGTGGTTGAGTGTCTATAATAGGGGCTTCTATAAGTTGATAAAAAATAACCTACCCCTTGATAGCTTTCTAATTCTGATACTTGACATGGAAATCAATTAAGAGCATGTCTCATTTGGCCATGCAACTTATGAGAGCTACTTTGGATAATAAAAATTTGAGAGAATCCACTTTAACAATAATAATTATTTTTTTGTTCAACATATAATTTCATAACTTTTGGGAGTTAAAACCCATAACTAAGCATGCCTTATTAATAGGCGTATAATTGTGTTCATAAGCCACCAGTGTGCATCTTAAATAATAAACTACATGTTCCTTGCCTTGAATATCATGTTGGTCCAAAAGTGCCCCCAATGCATGTTCAATCATTGAAATGTAAAGAAACAATGGTTGTCCAGGTGTTGGTGGTCTCATTACAAGAGGGTTGGCCAAATATGTTATGAGATTTATAAATGTTAATTAAAACTCTTAATTACATTGAAATGTGACCCATTTCTTCAAGAGATGTTAAAATGGGTGGCACTTATCTGCCAATTGAGAAATGAACTTGCGAATAGATTGAATATTTTCTTGTGGGCTTCAAAACAATTTCAAATTTGAAGGTGGAGGCATCCTTGACCTTAGTATATTCAAATTCCATCCCTCTTTGTGATACAATAAACCCTAACAATTTTCCTATATTGATGACAAAGACACACTTCATGGGATTTTAATGGACCTTTTACTCATGAAGTCTCTCAAATATTTTTCATAGAACATAAGGATGTTTGACACGTGTTATCAATTTGGCTAGGATTTCATAAATATAGTCTTCAATAATATCATGCATCATGTCATGGAAGATGACAATACTATCATAATAATATGTGGCTCCAGTGTTCTTCAAGCCAAATGACATGACTTCATAATAAAACGTTCCCCATGAGGTGGTGAATAAAATATTGTGTTAATCTTTTTATGATATATTGATTTGATTCTATCCATAAAATCGATCCATGAGGGATAACATCTCATACCTAGGAGTAGAATTGATAATCATGCTGATGTTGGGTAGAGAAAAATCATCTTTGGGGAATGCTTTGTTGATATCTCTGAAATCATTACAAAGATGTATACACTATGGATTTTTTCTACATAGAACTATGTTTGATATCCATTCATAATAGTTTAGCATTATAATGAAGCCTTCTCCCAATAATTTCTCTAGTTTAACTTTTATAAAAATAGATGCATGGATGCATCTTCCTCAATTTTTGTTTAACTGGCTTGGAATATGGATGAATAGCAAGGTGATGCACAACCAAGTGAGGGTCTAATCCTGGAATTTCATAATGTTCCCATGCAAAAATATCAATAAAATCTTTCCAAATGGATATAATGTGTTCTTGCTTCTCATCAATGAGAGAAACTATAAGGTAAAAATTCTTAGGATCATCAGATGCTCCCAAGTTCACTTCTACAGTTTTTTCTAAAAGGAGTGTAGAACCATATTCAAGAATAGTAGGCAATGTGTGATCATGGTCTTCTTATTATGCTATATTTTCTTATTGTTCCTTCCAAATCTCTAGATAATGTGATGAATATGAATCCGCCAATCAAGTAATGGACAACTAGCAAAAATCTCTAGATCAAGAGCAAGGTTATTAAAGATTTGTTGTTGTTCTAACATGATGATGATGGTACTATCTATAGATCTATAACTTGATGGACCTTGTGCATCCTTTGGTTATGAGAAAACTTTCTCATCCAAGACCACCTAAAATAGGTTTTCACTTAAGGGATTGTCTTTTTCTTTACTTTTTCCCTGATCAATGATCACCTCAAAGAGGTTTTCACCTAAACATCTCAATGTTTTATCTTTGTTATGACCAAGAATGTTTATCTACTCACTAAATTAGGTAGAAGGATCCAAAGTAAAAAAAAAAATCCTTATTTATGATCGCCAATGGGAAATCCATCTCTGAGGCTCATATAATTTATAATTGACTCTTCATTTTAGAATTCATCATGGCATATGACAAAATTTTGTTCGTCCCAATCAATGAGTTCAGGATGGCAAAGGCATAGGGAACAATATGATGTTAAGGTCATAATTACATTAAAATCAAATAAATATGTATCAATAAGATTGTAAAAAAGGATATAATGGGATTCTACATCACTATCAGGAGTCTTATCACTAGTCGATTCAAAATAATCACTATCAAAAGTCATGAAGTCACCCCTAGGGAGTATAAATATGAGAACTTGATTCAAATTAGGTTTTCCAAATGATAAAGGTTATAGGATTCCTTGCACTCATGGGCCAAATAATTTTCATGTATAATCAAAATTATCCATGACCCGATTAGGGATGACATATTTTGGATTCTTAAAACAATCTATAATGGCATCAAAATATAACCAATCCCATTCAGTGAAATCCTTTGGATCCTATTTTTGTGAAGTAGCAGGTATAAATACCACAAGTGCCTTCTTTGTTTCTCTCTTCTATTACTAGATCATGTTTTTTCCATTAGTTCTTATGGAAGGTTTGGGTTTACCAAATGTTTTGGGATAGTTAAGCAACTATACAACATGGAAGGCATACTTAAGATGGCATGTGGAAATGCCCACATCTTCTATAATAACCTATTTTGCAAGATTTGAGGGAAATGGATCAATCAAAGTAGAATCAAGGTCACTAGGGTTAATTAAATTTTGTTTTTGATGCATGTGAATCTATTTCATTACTCTTCCTTTCAATGAATTATGAACTAGGACAATAGTTATAATTGTGATATTTAGCCTTTATATGTTTGCAATATTGATAAGGTTGTAGATCGGTAGGAAAAGTAACCTTGATCCCATCATGGGAAAACTTAAGGGACTGATGTAAGGTGGATGGAATTCCATGTACTTCATGGATCTAAGGATGACCGATAAATATGTTATAAGGAAACTCAATATCCATAATATGTAATAATGTTTGATGGGACACATACCCAACAATGATTGGCAAATAAATAGTACCATAAGATTCCTTTTCAACATTGTCATATGAATTTATGGTGATAATCTCGGGTTGAATGTCCTTTGTAGTGTATCCAAATATTTTTACTAGTTTGAGGGACACTATATTCATCCCTAAACCATTGTCTATAAGAACCCACTTGATTTTATGGTTTTTAATGATGACCTCGATATACAAGGGGTTATTATGGCTCAGACCAAGAGTGGACATGTCTTTTTTTTTAAATCAAATGTGACCTATCAAAATGAAGACAAATGTCCTACTAGTGTTTGGAAATGTTCAAGATTAATATATTAGATAATAGTTGATTGTTTCAAAAGGTCATTCAAAATAGTTCTATGGACTTCAGACCTAAGCAAGAGATTTCAAATAGAAATCTACTTAGGGGTTTTACTCAATTGGTCTGATAGAATATAAGGCTTTTCAATAATAACATGATATGGTTTAGCCTTGGCTAGTATACTGTTTGTCTTTAGATCTGATGGAGTAATGTTTATGTTGAGTTTATTGGTAGAAGAAGAGGGCAAAGGGCCCTAAAGGGTAACTCATGAACATCTAGTTATGATTACACAATCTATAGGTGGCAAGGAGATATTATAATTAGAAAACAAAGGCAAAGGACCTTGAAGAGTAACTCATGGGCATCTAGTTGCATTTGATCAATTTTAATTTGGTGAGGAGCATTATAATTAGAGGAAGAGTGAGATCCAGAAATGGTAACCTATGCAAATTAAAGTGCAACAAAATTATGTGAACTCAATGTGGAATTACTTGAGGGAGAGGGTGTTGACCCTATAATAATTGATTCAGTACTATGAGGAGTATAGGATAGTTTATAGAATTTAATAGTGACAGTGGAAGTGTGGTTAGCATAAATGTGCCTTATGGTATTTTTGTAGTCATATGGCATGTTGTTATAACCCAGGTTGTTAGCATGGGTATTATGATCATGTTGATTATGATTCTGACCTTGAGTCTAATTCTTCCTCTGATTTTATCCTTGGTTTTGATAAGTTCTTGGTGGTTGTTGATTATGTAAAGGAAATGGATCCTTATAAATTCCCATATCCTGATTAGTGTCTTGTGGAGCAATTTTAATCTCAACTTCACCACTCTCAATTAAATCTTCAATGAGATGTTTCAATTGAATTCATATATAAGCATTGTGACCAGCAAAATGATATAACTCACAAAATTTGTTTACCCAATACCAATTGGGTTTGGGTTGATCTTCAGGAAATGACCTTAGTATAGACCATCCAATCAAATTAGTTGATATGAACATTTAAAATATAGCCTCAATTGGCTCTCCCAATTTTCTAAAGACTCTAAAGTTGTTATTGAATAACCTTCATGGAGGGATGCTTTGTAAAGTGTTTGATGGATTAGGTGGAGTTGATTTCACATTTGGAGATGGTAGATCCTACACCATTTTTATGTGTCTTGCTTTAGTTACTCCATTTCCAACCATGTTCTTGTTCTTATTGAACCCTTTGGGTTTCTATTTTTTAATAGTTTGACTAGGAGATTGGGCTTGATGTGACATTTAACCCTATAAATAAATATTCACAAGGACTTCAGTGATAATCACCTTATTAATCTACACACCCTTGTCTATAATTTCTTAAAATGTGTTTTTACAAGAAATCTATACATTGTGTGCCACCTTAGGGTGTAGGTTATATGAAAAAATGTTGACAAACTATTTGTCTACAAAATTATGTTGAAAGTGTCTAGCTAATGCTATCCATCACTATAGATATGCTATGGAGATTTTTTCCATCTCATTATCTGGCTTTACACAAGTCAATAGCAATCAATTCATGTTCAATGTTGTATGAGAAGTGGTATAAAAACATTCCAAATAGATCATTATAATCTGTAACATATCCCTTGGGTAACTTAAGAAGCTAGTATAAAGCTTGCCCTGTTAAACTTGGTGGAAATAAATGAAGCAAATAAATGTTGTAAGCTAGATCTTGGCATAATACAAAAATATCTTTAATGTGTTCATGAAGGTCACCCTTTTCCTTTTATTTTTCAAATTTGGATTCCTCAAAATGAGGAGGAAAGGAGACTTGGATAATACTCAAATCAAATGGATATGAACATATCTCATCAAATTTTTATTTCTTGATTTTGTTTCCTATCTTCAATCGTGACACAATTTATTTAATCAAATTCCACTCTTTTATGTTTGGTGCATTGGTAGGTGGAATATAATAACGTTAGGGTGGTATGTTCCCTATTGCATGTATTTTTTATGGATATACACCCTATGATATATAATCTTATTTTGTTTCACTCCTTGAGTCGAGTAAGTGAAGCACTGATTCCTAAGTTGATTAGCATTCATCAAAATTGATTGTCTTGAGTTGTAAGTGTTTTTGTAATTTTTAGGTGTCCTTGGTCTATTCACCAAAGTATGTGTAAGATATCTAAATTATTTTTAACAATCTACTCAATACTCACCGAGTGTTTTGGTCCTTGATTTTGTAAAGGAACAAGAGGTTCTTAATGATTGAAAAATGTATGTTTCATGTCTAGTGAATCATGTTGTGGAACCTCTTGAGTCTTAGCTTGTTCAATTGAGACATCAAAATCTATTGGTTGTATGTTCTCAACTAAATTATGATGCATTGGTTCTATCACATTCCCTTGCTCCTTGTATGTTTTATGTATATAATTTGTAACTAAAGATTCCATAAAGTCCAATACAAGTTATTCTGCATATCAGTGACTTATCTTCTTTATCTTGGTGACAAGATCTTGATTATTATGTGTTGACTCTATGAGCACTTCCTTTCCTTTTATAGAAGAATTAACATTTGTTTTTGCAATGTGAGAAAGGGATTTTTCTCAATTTTGTTCTTCTACCCTAACCAAAGTATGTAATTATTCCATAAGAACATCTAATGGAAATCTAGAGCTAAATTTAATCAAATTAGGAGTGATTTGTCTTTGTATTTTAGGGGTTGATATTCAAAATAATCTTTCTCAAATCCTATACTTGTGGGAATGTCCTCAAATACCATAGAATTGTCTTGTCTATCATAAATGTGTTCTTTCTCATAGTTACGACCATAAGAGACTCCACTACAAGTGTACTTTTGAATCATGTCTAGAAGATTTTTCTCTATGTTTTCAAAGATTTAGAAATGTTTGTAAACATTTAACAAGGTGTGTATTGATTTTGTCCAAACAAGTGACAAGGTTAAAAGGAACTATAACAAATATAAGGTAGTGTAGTATGACATAATTGGAAGAAATGGTTCACAAAATTAGTCAACTTTGGTGGGTTGAAATCATTAAATTATAAGATGGTATGATAACTTAAAACCTATAGTATAAACTAGTACGCAAAATGTAGGTTTAAAGATATGTCAATATCATAAAAGCTAGTTAAACATTAATGAGTTGCTACTAGAAAATTAGAATAGAGTATTTTTGATGAGGATAGTAACAATGTGAACTAAGAAAATTAAGATGTGGAAACATGTAAAAATTTCTAAGTATAAAACTAAAACCAAACGAGCAGCATAATGTCACCACATGGTAATAGGAAGTAGAATAAAATGTGTTCTAGAACATAGAGCATGATCAATATGCTAGATGACCTAAGATCACAATGATCAAATGATGATAAGTATATAAGTAGCCTTCAACCCAAATTATGAATCTTACCCAAGTTAACTCAAACCAAGTGTAAATGGTAAACCAATTAACACCTTAACCCAGAACATAGAAAGGTGAGATTTTAAATTTGAAATAAAAAGTGAAGGACTTAAATATTTTTAGAAAAAGTTTTGGAATCAAATGGACAACATAACAACATTGTTTAAATAATAAAAACACACTATTTAATATGAGGATTTGAACAAGGAAAAAGATGATTTTGATTTGGTAAACACAACGCCTCATTGTTCAAATAAAATGGTGGACAATAAATGTGTTTGTATAATGATTTGGATAACAATCAAATTTTAAACTCAAACAATGACCAAGTAATTAAAGGATAAAATGATCAAATACAACTAAGGAAATTGTTTTTAAGCCCTAAATTGACAAAATTTCTTCGTATTACTAAATTTTATCTATATACGTGGTCTTGGGAGGATTTTAAATGTTAATCTAAAAATAAAAGCACATGAAGTAGTAGGGTTTTTACACCCCCTTATCCCAAGATATTGTAAGATAATATGGACCTTCGGGCTACTCACCTTGCATCAACAATATGTCCATGGAAAGTGGGTTTATTCTAAATCTTAAAATTTTAACCATTTATATGGTCCCAAGTATGATTAACACTAGAGATACCTCACATAAATTGATTTCATACCAATTAACTTACTATGAAAGGGTTTATTCTTTTGCATAGCAATTTCATTCATGTATTGCTTAGTGGAATCCCCTAGTTAACCATACCTAAATCAAGTTTTCATTAGAATTAAAGAGGTTAGCCACTCAAACCTTAGTAATCACAATATACATTCCCTAATTTATATACCCCACCATGTACTGGGATTGAAATAATGCTAGGATATGAAACCCTAGGTGAAATCTTCTCTAAAGAACTTGTAAAGAAGCTATGAACTCCCCTTCACAAGCCAAGTTACATAATATAAATTATCTAAGTCAAAAGAATTTAGAGGTTGTGTTTAGATCACTCAAACCATATGAATTTTAGGGAGAGGATTGACGACAATCTTTTCACACATTGGACAAAGGCACAATTGTAAGGAAAAGGCACTTTTGATCACCCAAGTTCCTTAAAGGGGATGGAGGAGAGCATACATGCAGTTTTCATTTTGCACAAAAAATTAAAAAAATAAATAAATAATATTGCATAAAACAACACACTTTTAAAAGAAATTTAAATTGAGTGTAAATTTTTTGCACAAAAATTAAAGAGTTCGATGAAGTTTTTGGCCCCTTGGCCTTAATTGTAAACTTTGAAAAACATTCACAAAACAACTGAACTTAAAAACATATAGGTTTCTTTTAAACACCAAATGGAAAGTTCAAGACTTAATCATGCTTAATTTTTGACTTTTACATGCATGTTACCTACAAATCTTAGAGGTTTTCCTTCTGATTTGAAACACAATTTTCAATGAAACAAGCAAGACTTGAAAAATAGCTCTCAGGTTCTTTGTTCTTATTACATAGAGATTGACATTGGTTAATAGAGACTAAAGTCGGTTACAACAAGACTGATGATGGTCATAAAATAATCAATGTCAGTTAATAAAAATTGGTTTCAGTATCTGTGAACCCTTAGGAAAAAAACTTTTTGACAAAAAACTATTGTTATCCCAAGGTTAGTATAAATTTTGTAGCAAAGATCTGAATCATGTAATAAAAAGTTCAGACAGAGAATTAAAAAGATAAATATCAACTTTAAACTTTGAATAAAGATAAAAATCTAATTCTTTTACCACATTATGCCTTCACCATAACCAATGCCAATTAGACAAGATCGATGTTAGTTACTCAGAACCTATATTGGTCACTATGTAAACTTTATGTCAACAAAGAACTAAAAGCATAGGAAAATAATGACAAAATCTTAATTCTTAAGGATATTTAACTAATTTTTAGAAAATATAAAGATGTCAAAGTTATTCTCTATGTTTGTATGGGGTGTGGATCCCATCAGGCATTCCAAGATGTAGAGATGGAATCCAAATATAGTTAGATAAGGAATTAGTCAAGAAAACTCAATAAAATGCATAAAAACATAACTAGTTAATCCAATTCTTTTTACGATCTTTTATAAATGTCAATTAAGAGATATTGAAAGAAATTACATACACAATACCGTACCAAGAGTATCTCATCATCCAAAAGTGACTCAAAACGTGATTATCCCCTTGATTTGGTGCTTAAGCTTCTAGCAATGATGGAAAGTAAAGCTCCTCCATCATCTCAAGTTCACCAATGAAAGTAGGCTCATGATATTTGAATCAAATGTATGCCTCTATTGAATTTATCCTATTTTAAATTAAACATAATAACACTGCACACAAATGAGTTTTGGAGATAATTTTGCATAATAAGTTTACACAAATGAATCTTTAAAATGGTGGTCTTGGCCCTCCTATTTATATATTTTTGAGATTAATCAGAACTAACCATGACTGTCCATCTTGAGATCAAGATGTGTGGCCATGAATTAATTCAATTTTATATAATTAATCCATAAATACCCTCATAAATATCTGGAAGGAAGGGGAATTAAAGAAATATGAGAGGCCTTAAACCTAATATTTATTGCATTTTTGGCTTATAGATGCCACCCCATAAATGATGTCATTTGATGATGCAAATATTAATAATCAATTTTCAATTAAAAGACATTTAATAACTTCAATGGATTTTTCTACTTAAGCTCTTGATTTTGATTAGTTTGCCTAAGTGAGATTAATGAAATTTTATGCAATTCTTTGAAAATTGGTTGTACATAATTAATCAAATTGGTTATAATGTCATATTATTATGTCATAATTTGATTGGAGTGGAATTAGAATAAGACATTAGTTGTGTTTGGATTAATATTCCATTTATGACATTGTCGACACAAAATAACACATGCACATGATGTGTGCTCCTAAATTAGAAGAATTCAGTCGTTCAAGGCATCAAATTACATTTGCATCATTTTGACTTCAAATGATTTAATGAAAATTAATAGTCACATAAAATACATTTCCTCTTTTAAGGATAAATTAGCTTAAATCAACACTTGTATATGACAAACTTGAACTATTTAGCACATTTACATGATTTTGGCCCAAATTGTGCATTTTCACAAATTTTAAGTAAGATTGACAATTTCAACACAATGATGTTAGGAAATCAGTGTCTACACTATAGATCTTGAATATGGATAGTTTAGAGAAATAAAATTCAAGATTGGGTTCAACTACAAGGAGAAGAGGAAAAAATTATCCTGTAGTTCTAAAACATGCCAAAATTCAATCTCTAACTACTGAGAGAGATGTAAATAATCTGATGTTTCTTTCTTTTTGGGAGGGATCTAAGTATTAAGAATATGCCAAAAAAGGGTTGGTAGACTTTGAGATATAGGTCATCCACAAGCATGGAGAGATGATGATGATTGGAATTTGGTGTCAAACAAAGAAACCAAATCCAAGAGAATGGCTCAATGAAGTGTTAGAGTAATAAGGATTACAAATTTGAAGGAGATTTATAGATCCATGTCCACATACTTGGATATATATTACTATTGATCATTTTTATGTTAGTCAGAAGTGAGCTGATATTTTTTTGACTTCTAGTTTTTTCTATGGACTGATAGTTTGATGGGCTTGATCTTTAGTTGTGTCCATTATTGTGATTAAATAATTCTATCCTTACAGTTTTAAACAAGTTTTAGGGACCTTTTAAGACCCTCAATTTAACGTTATTAAAGAAAAAAATGAGAGAGAAATAAAACTATTCTTTTAATCATGTTGGAGGTATTTCCATTGTGAAGCCTCACTATATATTTGTCTCATATCAAAATATTAAAACAAATTTTAATAACAATAAAGTTTAGAAATTAATAATGTCTTTCAATTTCACATAGTCACAACATATGAAGTATGGATTAAGAGCTCAAAAACACCTTTTTTTAGATCAATGCTACTTTTGAGCAGAGCCTTAATAGGTTTTGGGGCACAACAAGGGGTCTAGCCTCTCAAAAAAAAATTAAAGTGATACCCTTAACCTTATGAATCCCTTTGAAACAGTGTGGATCCAAAGTAAACTACTATTTTAAGAATGTTAATTTAAACACTTTAACAAACCTTCTAGCCAAATAAATGAACTTCAAAAAAATTGAAAACATGAAAATAATACCAATCCAGCCTTTAGATCATCCCTTTGTTGATTGCATACATCTGCCTCTACTGGATAATAATGATTCCATCATCCATTGAGTGTTGTTGAGAATAGAATTTTTAGTATTCAACTATAATCTTTTTGCTTCCATTTTATTGCCTCTCTTCCATTTATGGCCATAGTTAAGACTCTTCATTTCACTCAAACTCTGAGCATTAGATAAACCCACCTTACATACCAACTCTTCTTCTACCTCCCACCATCTTCCTATTCTTCAAAAATTTCCTTCTCTTGTGATCTTTCTATTATTGGGATAATTTTATCCAAGCCCTCAAGCACAAATTTTAAGTCCTTAGCTTCCTTATACAGCTTGGAAGATGAAGGATAACTTGAAACTAAATCACTAAAGTCCTCTGTTACCTTCAGAACCTCACTCTTTTGAGAATTAATTTGAACTTCTTGAGGGGCTTCCATAGAAGGGACATCAACTCATAAAGAATTGGAAGAAACAATCAAGTTGTGAACTAGATCACAATTTCGACATCCAACCTTCTTAACCCATTTCTAAACAAATGTTATATGTGAACCTTTAAAACCCTTCTCAGGACAAGCAACAATCTTATGATTATATTTATTGTTGTTGAACCATCCAAATGGTAAACCTTTTTAATTAAAAAATTGAGACCAAAGACCACGGGAGAAAGTAATTCTAACTAAATGATGCAAGGGTTTAGAAAGTTCTACCTTAACACAAGCTCTTAGAAAAAATTTATTAGCTTCAATGGTACATCAATTTTAACAAAAACTCCCAATTTATTCACCAGCTATTGAAAAAGACTTTGATCATGAAAAGCTAAGCGAAGATTATAAAATCTTACCCATACGAGTGATTGTGAAATAACTATAGAATTTGGATCAAAGAAAGGAGTCCAAGGGCAAAAATATACCCCTTATTTCCATACAAACCAATGTCTATGTGTCCACAAAAAATTTCAATCTTCCAGAGATTGAAACTAATGACAAAAAAAACAATTTGAAAGCATGGAAATTGAAAGGGTTTTGAGAGAAGGCCAGCGACTTGATGCCTAATGCTGAAGATCTTCCCAAGACTATCGTTTCCCAACACATTTGCCTATCAAAGATCTGTTTCCCCTTTCCACCCTCATCATATCAATCTCTGAATCTTCTATATTTAGATTAGGAGAGTAAAATAAAAATTAATGGAATATCACCAAGAAACACCATCTTCGGAACTTTAGACTAAGAAAATTCTACTTCCGGAATCCCCTTTAAACCCTCTTCACCATCTACTTCCTTTTCTGTGAACGTATTTGAAGGAATCTAGCTTCTAGGAACAAGAGTTGGATCAGAACTAGGATGTGCCATAAGAATAACTTCTTTATAAAAAGAACCAAAAGTATGATACGGATTAGAGTTATTAATGCAGTTTAAAAAAACTATAGCTTTAGCAGAAACCTTAACTATTCCTTCACCTGCTCCATCTTCTCTCTCCTTAGGACTGGGTCCACCTTTGGATAATCCCACAAAATTATTCAACTGATTTAGTCCAAAAGGATTTTCCATGGGATCAAAGCCTAAGCTAAACCACTCTTTGAAAGAAGAGATTTGATTAGAATCTATAACGGATCGCCAGCCCCTACCTCGAATAGACCTAGATGTAGACCCATGCTCCACCCATTTTACCCTAACCCCTTTTACTCCTCTGTCCTCGCCTTCAGCATTCTCTCATCTCTGTCCTACCACCCATGAAGACCTTAAGTTCTTCAACTCCCTGCGGCCCTCCTTATTATGATCCGTCTCCTCTGAGGCTATCAAAACCTTCCCCTATGAAAGCTCTTGCTTCTGTTTGCCGTCACCACGTCACATCGACACAACCTATGCATCCATCGCGTTCTTCGCCATCTATGCTTTCATTTAATCACCAAAAAAATCAACTCGAAACCACTTTTATTAATTATATGCATTTTCATTTAAAAACATTATAATTTATAATTTATAAATAAATAAATATAACCAGTGATGAAAATTTATATATATATATATATATATATATATTTAATTTCAATTTTAAGTTACATTTAATCACACAAAAAAAAATCAACTCGAAATCACTTTTATTAATTATATGCATTGTCATTTTAAAACATTATAGTTTACAATTTATAAATAAATATAACCAATGATGAAAAATTATATATATAATTAATTAATTTCAATTTTAACTTACATTACCAACGCAACAATGTTAACATTGCAATTCTTTAAAACATATATTGGAAGTAAATTAGATTAATAAAAGTGCTTTCCAATCCCAAATTTTTTTATATTCCATTAAAATAACTTTAAAGAACGATATAATAGTTGGGTTTTTTTTTTTTTTTTAATAAATAAAAAATATAATAGTTTTTTCAGAGTGATGTTTCGAATCACACCTTAAAATGTGTTCAGTAATTTTTTATAAAAAAATTGACAACGTAATAAATGAAGATAAACTTTATCTCAGCGGATAAAAAAGAATAAAGCATTTGGCAATGCAACGTTCATGAAGGAAAAAAGAATGCAAAATATCAAGACTAACGTGAAATTTCAAATTAACTTTCCCTGGCAATTTGAAATTTGTTGACCCGCAACTTTTTTTTTTCAAATAGAAATTTAATATATAAATATTATTTATTTATTTATTTTCATATAGGGAAAGGTTTCAGTAGCTTGCATTTTAATTTTGGATAGCGAATTAAGATGTCATAATATCGTAATAGATTTCAAAAAAATTACCTGTTTTAATATATTGTTTTAATTATTTATAACTAAGGTTTCGAGGTCTAACATATTATATATTTTACTATATAACCAATTTTGTCACAAGAGATCATAAAATACATTTTTTAAACCTATGACCAAAACTTAATCTTTGGAGTACCAATAATTATGCATTAAAATATCAATAATTAAGTCTTATTTGTTAAGATGTGATTAGTTACTTTTAATTTTGTAGAGTAAATG
The DNA here is from genome assembly GCA_037957365.1 of Torreya grandis. Classification (NCBI taxonomy): domain Eukaryota; kingdom Viridiplantae; phylum Streptophyta; class Pinopsida; order Cupressales; family Taxaceae; genus Torreya; species Torreya grandis. The sequence goes on from JARHVA010005799.1 coordinate 313,130, forward strand.
TTGAACAAATATTAGATACTACATATTCAGTTTCTAATACACTTCAACATTTTTACACACCAATATGTTTGATCAATAAAACACATATTAACAAAAGTCCTATTTGACATTTTATGAATCGTTAATTTTTTAAACAGTAAAGAAAAATTAATTTTTTTCTTTTTTTTAAATTATAAAAAAATTCTTTTAATCAATGTCATTGATTTCGGTCCATAAACCATATCAGATATGAGAATGAAATGAATTCAAGTCATTTCATTTTCACATCCTCAATATTTTATCGAGCGTGATTTGATCATAAGATTTTTTACAGAGTTTTTTAAGAAAACGTAAAAGTCTTGGTTCATTGTCTTTTGTCACAAGAAAATGTTGATGGAATGTTGTTCCGTCTTTGTTCATTGTTTTGTCACAGATTCGAAATCGACAGTATCAAGTGTATTTTGTGGAAAGTGGGAAGAATTTCAATGCTAGTTGGACAGGGCAATGCATTGTCTTTTTTACATTAATTGCAGTGGCCCTGTGAATGTGTCCTTCAATCTGTTTGCTGGCAACAACACGGAAATTTCTCTACCGCTGAAATGCTTTTATGGTAATTTTTTGGAGTAAGAAAATCTACAACTGTTCTCTATTGCTCAAATAAATGCTTGTGATTTATGTCTTACGTCTTTGCGTGTATGACTTGTAAACCAGACACCCTGCAGCCCTAAAACTACTCTACATAATACGAAATAAAAACCCGAAAAAGATTCCAACAGGCATCAAGGCCCAATATTTGGGTTTGATTTGTAAAAAAATATTTTAAAATATTGAAGATATACGAAGTTGTCTATATGTTTTTTGGGTAGGGTTTAATCTTTAAACATCCTTGTTATACAAACTTTAGTTTATTTTTAAGTAATAAAAATTATTATTTTTGGATATTATTTTAATTAATAATTATTATTTTTTAGATTTTTGTTGGTGGCATTTGTTATCATGTTCATAGAAGTATGAGGCATATGTTCAATTACATCATATGGGTTTAATTCGTGTACTTGATTTATTACAAAAAGAGGATTTTCACAAGGATAATTGCATGAAAATTAAGTAAATGGGATAAGAATGTTCAACATGTCTTCGAAAATGTGATGTTTAGTAGAGAGTTCAAAGAAACATTTAAATGCATTTGCCTCTCCAATTCTTTTATAGTATTCTTGATTTCCCTCTCTCTTATATCATGCTCATTTTCTTACCTAAGTAATATCTTTTGCTATGCCTTTAGTGTTTTAATTAAATTTTCAAATTTCTATTGTTCCATTGTTTCTCTCTTAACCTACCTAAGGGATTTCCTCTCACTATATCGTTATTTATTCATCGATCTCCTTCTTGTGGGACTCTTTATCTATAAACATTTGTCTATACTCCTCATATATGAGTATTTGAGATTGTCTAGTCAACTTTAGTGCATTGTTTCCTAATTATCTAACAACCCTTTCAATTGGTAATTTAATAAATGACGATAAAGATGATGTTTGGTGATTCCCATTTATTTGGCCACAATTTGGATCTTGGTCTATATCTTCCACTATGTCCTCATTTTCACCCAAATCTACTATTTCATCTTCTGCATCTCATTCTTCACCTTCTATAATAATGAACTATCTTAGGAGGAAGAAGAGAAGGCAATGACGGAATTTACATTGACACATCTCCTTGGATGAAATAACAATTAATTCCAAGGTTTTATGCTGACCCATTTTGCTAACTTAGAGGGCTTACTTGGGTAGGAACACTTAAACCTTATTCCCTAAAACTGAAAGTTACATCACTTTCATTGAAAGGGTCATTCAATGCATCTTAGCTCAAACATACATGAGTTTCATGGTTGACATATGTTTCTTATTTAATTATTGGTTGCACACATTCAACAACTTCTAGCATTTGATCCACTTCTTGTCTTGAGCCATTGATAGTAGCTTTGTTATGTTCCTCATATATACATTTGAAGTGTCAAGGTGAAGCAAATCTTTAGGGTTATCTTTTTGGAAAAAAATAAGGGAATCCTTAATAAAAGAATCCTTTGCCAAACTATACATTTTATCCTTTATAACAAAGCAATTATCCACAACATGGATCCAAATACTAAAAGAGTTAGGGTTTTTTAAATTCTTAGTCCTCACCACCCCTCCTTCACTAGTTGAAGGCTTAACATAAACAACACATGGATTAGATTCAACAACCTATAACTTAGGCAAATTACCAATGGATTGTGGTTTTTCATAGAAAAATTTAGCACGTAAATTAAAGTTTGGTTTAAGGTAAGCGATGTTTTTCAAAGTTGGACATTGATCACAAAATTTTTAAAGGATAAAAATAGATAGAATGTAATACTGATCAATTTATTATATCTAATGTGGTTAAGGAAGGCAAAATGATAAGATAAATCCACTCTAAATCTTCTCTCCATGGTTAACTAACTCATAACCTAATGCAGAACATCATTCAATAACCTAGGGATAAATTCTCTTAGATAGCCTCGAAATTATATCAATTTCCCTTTCCTTTCAGGGAAGCATCCATGTCTTCCTTCTTGTCTCATTTTAATTTGTATAATTTTATCCCCTCTATGCTCATGCTCATAACTTGAGCAATACCATCCTCATAAACCATGAAAGAAACACCCCTCATAGTGACAATTCAAGCTTCCGGAGATTTATAAATTTATGTGGAAATATGAGGGTCATAAACTTTGATTCCCTAAATGAATTTTGTAAGCCCTCCTTACTATAGAATTCTCCAAATTGCAGATTTATTCCTAGTGGCATCTAAGTCTAATAGCTCAACTTTACAAATATATCCTCCCATTTTGAACCAAGAAACCCAAGATGTTTACAATATCTAAACATTATTTAGAAATAATCCTCTGTTATGGCTAGTCTTATAACCCTGTAATCAATCCTTGATATGCTTCCCTTCCATCTCCACTCTGTCTCATCAAGAAGAGAGATTATCACACGAGTAGGGCTAAGAATGTGGAGGATCTCAAATTTAATGTAAAGGTAAACATGAAGGTTATTGGTATGCTTGGCATGATTACAAATATTATCAAAAATCTTCTCCCTATCATTTTTAGCATGAGGCTAAAAGGTGTAATATTTATTGAAACTAGACTCCCTACTATTAACATGCATAGAAATACTAGATATCATATTAGGAAGATATAAAATGAATCCAAAGCTAGTGTTAGGATAAAAAAAGCCAAATCTAGATAAATTCTTAATGATAAAAATGCAACGCATGAAAATTACATAATGAAATCATTCTAAATTTGTTGAGAGATATTAGTCAGAATATATTTGAAACGAACCCCTTTGTTAGAGAACCAAACAACTATCTTATTGCATTCTCTATAAACATGATTGATATGGACCCCTTTAAAGGACTAAATAATTATTAGAGAATAATTTAATATATTTTTAATCATCTAAGCCTGGGGATTATTTCTTGGTCAGACACTTTATTATATTCAAATAATCCCCTTTATAAATGAGGTGGTACTCTTTGGCCACTTGAATACCTAGAGGGTTGCTTTAGCTTCTACCAAGTGATTTGTTTGTATTCCCAATTTTATAACATTGGTTGTTATTAATATCCTTCTACTATTTCATAAAATACCTCCTCAAGATATATTACCTTATAATGACAATGATTCGAGCTTAACTCACCTAATAATTGTCACATTCCCAATATGTAGTCTATATGCACAGAGCTATCAAAATAACACAATGTTTAAAACCCACAACCTATTTTCAAATAAACCATAAGTTAAGACATAAACCATTCACAAAGCTCTATTTACAAAAGCCAATGATTCCATGCCATCAAATGATAATACTATAGAAAAATGACAACACATCCAATTATTTGTTTTATTTAAAGGATATATATATTACCTTTTAATGATAAAAAGGCTTTAGTAAGAACAAAATCATGAGTCTATAGACCTGTACAAAATTTTATTATTAAAAGAAATGTATTAATTTAAAAATATTTTCTATGTACATCGAGTTGTCAAAATAACACAAAATTTCAAATCCATAACATTTTTTTACCTAAACCATTCATAAAAATTTATTTACAAAAAATCCAATGATTCCATTTCATTTAAAAACATAGTACCATAGGTGAAAACATGAAGACACAACCAATTCTTTGCGTTATTCAGAAAACATGTCTCACCTTTTAATGACAAACCAAGAAGTTGACAAGAATGAATTCATGACCTTGCATACATGTACAAAAATTTATGAGAAGAAGAGCATGTTACATATAAATAATGGTATATGCAATTGGAAGGATCAAAATAACACAACATTTAAAACCCATGACCTATTTTTACATAAAACCTACAATGAAAAACAAACCATTCATAGATATATGGTTACAAGAAGCCAATGATTCCATGTCGTCAAACAACATAGCACTATAAAAAAAATTAAGGCATGTGAAATTCTTTTTTCTATTTAGATAACTAATCTTACCTTCTAATGATAAAACAAGGCTTTGGAAGGAACAAAATTGTGACCATGATATCAAAAATGCATGTCTAACTATCAAAATGGATTATCAAACTTTCTCTAACAAATGACAAGATCATACATAGTGTATAATTTTTCAAGATTTTGTTAATGTAAGCATTAATTTTGGTTAATAATGCATCAAAGAAAACTCTGCATTCTTACATATGCATTAAAGTCTAAAAAAAGTTAATGACATCAAAGACAATAGAGATATATTTTTCAAATAGACTTATCATCAAGGAAAAATTTATCTATGTCATTGATTTGATATATTGACCACTCATCATTCCATAATTTCCATCTGGTTGTCAGCTGCCAATGTATCCCCACCAACAAACTTTGAGCCTTATAGCGTTGGCCATCCAGCCCATTTTACACATAAATAATAGGGGAACACAATCATATTGATCTTCCAACATAAAATGTGAACAATGAATGGTTTTTTAATTATGTGAACAACTATTTGCATAAATATCTCATCTCACTAGTTTTTTTGGTTGGCTAAGGAGAGAAGAAAGAAATGAAAGATTTTTATTTATTTTTTTTTAAATTTATTAAAATATATCACTAAATTTAAATTTGAGCGACATTAACGAAGTTGTCATGTTAATTTTAAAATTTCTTAATGAATTAGTAAGTAAATATATATACAATTTAAATAAATTTAAAGCATTAGATTCCAATTAGATGCAAAAAGTGGAATTTCAAAGTCATCCCATCAGAATTGAAACTGCCTTAGTGAAAACCAATTAATAATTGCCAACTAGGTGAAACACCACGTTAGGTGAGGTTATTGAATGGTAGTATCCTAAGGTAGTCAAAACTCAATGTCATTGTCATAACCACCCAACAAGTTCTATCTCTTAACGAACATAACACATTTGTAGCAAGGGATATTTGAATCTGTCCATGAATTTGAGTTGGAACATAAATTTTTTGAATCACATCTTGTATTGAATTTCAATAACTTTTAAATCCCAATTTTTCCTATTTGAGAAACAAGTTCCATTGGATAAAACTAGATTTGAATACCATTAGAACCCTTTTAATGTCTCAATATAATCAATAAATATCAAATCCCTTTTTTGGTTTTAACCCTAGGTCATGAACTAGCAAAACATTAGACATTAGACATAATATAAGTACCAATCAGTAAAAACTTGCTTCATAGTTCATATAAAATAGAAACTTAAAAACTATTTTAGGAAAAATAATCTCACTAATTAAATTATTATTTGTTTCCTCCCTCCTTCCAAAATGGAGAATATAATATCATTTCCCAAAATGCTCCCTATCATCAAAACCCAAAGCTACATGTTTTTTTAGTTTGTGTCAAAATTTAGAGCAACACAGAGTGTGGGCATCCATAAAAATCTCATGGTAGAGAGATGTACAACTGTTAATCTCATTAATCAAATCATGCATGTGTTCCTCACTAAGTAAAACAAGTGGTATAAGCCTTAGATACAACCCACCAAGTTGAAAATAAATAATATATTTTCCTTTTAAACAAATAATTGTTGTGAATGCAACCATGGTGAATGTAACTAGGATTGGACTTGCCACACCCAACATTCCACATAGATATATGATTAAAGAACAAATGTAAATAGCACCACTCACAAAACTATGTTACAACATACTATCAAATTATTCACCTAGTACAAAGTATTACCTAAAATTTAAATATGCATGACTTCCCTCAATCATTGCATCATGTCATTCATAAGAATATTTATAAAGTAATAATAAGTAAAATATTATTATAATATAATAAAATATTATAAATTAATATTATATTAAGATTTTAATTAATATATAATATATCAATAATATTAATATATATAGTAATAGAGTATCCCAATTTACTATGCTAGTAAAGCACTAAGAACTTGGGTCTCTAAGATTGTAAGCCATTAATAATAAAACCAATACCATTGGAGTAGAGGGAACATGTGGATGGTGACAATGATGAGGGAAGATGGCAATGAAGTTGATGATGAGGGAGGAGAATAGGTATCAGTGGTAGTAGCTAGGTTCAGAGTTAGATTGCATACCATTGTAGCAACAGTAAAGGGTAGAGGGGTTGTTTAAGTAGTAAGAGCAAAGGTTTATTCAAGGGTTGTAATCAGAGGTGTCTCGAAGTCAATGAAGGTTTTGGGTGTTGGTTAGGCTGGGGAAGATTTTCTTACTTAGATTGTTTCCCAAGGGATGTCAACACCAATGACAGTGAAAATTGTATTGAAGTAGGACCAGGGGAAGAGGCAAATAGGGACACAGATCCCTTTCAAGGATAAATCCTTGAAGGATGTTTGTGCCAAGAGTATGATGGTAGTGGGCGGTTGTTGTAGGAGAAATAGTATGGGGATGGTTTATATATGGGCAGAGGGAGGAAATCAAAATGTGTTAAAAACTTCTCTATTTTTATGGCATCTAATTTTGTTCAATAACACCTAGCCTTTGAAGATGTTTTGTAGATGGATAGGCTAGTGGTGGGAAATGGTCTATCTGAGGGTTTTTTTCTCTCCATTGAAGCATACATACATAATAGTTAGGGTTTCTCAAAAATATGATTTTTTTATTAACTGTAGTAATTCCTCAAACCCCCTCAATTGCTATAGTAATTTCTATAAAGAAGTCATTCTTAGAAAGAATCCTACATTAGTTCCTGTTCTCATTTCTAAGAGTGATTTTCAGAAGGAAAATATCTTATAAGAGGTTATACAGATTGTAGAGGAGGTAAATATTGAATCAAACTCATCTCAAAATAAAACCCTTGATATGGATTTTCTAGGTGATATTCGCTTAATATTTTATAAATCTCCTCCTCTCTTTAAAATATCAAATGTTAAATTCTCTATTCTAAATGTAGAAAGATGACATACAACTTTGATTGGTAAGTGTGTGGGAAAGTGACCCTCTTGGAGTTGGATTTTAGACTGGTCTCATAAAATATGTCCCTCACTCTCATCTCATTCTCTTTTTGTCTTCGGAAATGGTTTCTTTGTGCTTTTGTTTCATACTTATGATGACAATGACTTTCTTTGGACAAGTGTGCCATGGATTTTTGGCAAGCTAGGAATGTTCCTCTATCCATGGAATTTATTTTTAAACCCATCCACTATAGTGATATCTCAAGCTCCCATCTGTGTCAAATTCTACAACCTTCCTTTGGATTTGTAGGATGTTCATATTTTTAATAAAATGGTCAGCAAGTTGGTAACCTTGGTAAAAATTGATGAAAACATTAGGTTAAATCTGAACTATGTCAGGGTGTGTTTGATGGTGGATTTAGCTAAACATATTCACCATTCTATTTAGATTTATTCTTCCTATTGTGTGTGGTAGTAGTTTTTTTAAATTTTGAAGGCCTTCCCTATAGATGCTTCAAATGCAATCACTTGAATCACAAGTATGCTTCATGTCCTAAGAGAAACTTTCAATATGCTCACTCATTGTTCTTATAGAAATGGGTTAGAAATATTAATTGCTTAAATCAAGATTTGGTTCACTAGATGCATCTTTCTAGTGATCCCCCATTGGTAACAATCGTTCATTACGGTGAGAATATGTCTCAATAATGGGAGTTTTTGGATTCAACAGTAGCACATCCTACTTTGAAGTTAGGTAAACCTCTTCTCCTATGTGAGAAAGAGTCATAATGGAAACCAGACCAGAGCAAGTGTTCAATCCCCATTATACAGAGGATTATCCTAAACAAAATATGATTAATATTATTGAGGATGGCATACAGGATGGGGAAGACTCAAAAGGTGAGCTGGTCAATAGGGATGATCTTTTCATTTTTATGTAGCCTAGTGTTTTGAAGACTCCTGACTATAGCATGAAAGGAAAAAGGGGTAGGAAAATAGAAGAAAAAAGGATACAAATTGAGGTCCAAAATTATATCTATGGAGGCATGCAATGGACCATGGAGTCTTTGCTTTATATCAAAAGTATGCATTTATTGACAGTTAAAGGTTGAGCTCTATGGTTCATTTTCTAAGTTTTTACTTAATTTTTTCTCTTAATCCTTCTTTGTTTTCTTGTTTCTCATTATCTAGTCTATATCTTTTAGCCTTTTTGGTCTTAGCATGTGGTCAGTATCCTTGTTTTACTTGTTTTTTCATCTGATTTTTTTTATAGCAGGTGTTTTTGTTGTTTTTGTGGTGTATTCGTGAGGACTAGACCCTCGATTGTGCTCCAGAATAGGTTAAAGTTCTAGTAAAAAACATACCCATTATGTCTTCAATCAAAATCTCCATATTTATCTAGAATATATATACAGTAATATATTATTATAATATCAATTAATATTTTAATATTATATTATATTATTTTTATTATATATATATATATATATATATATATTATATATAGTATCATATGAGGTATATAGCTTTTATTGTGGTGGCATCCTTGATTATCCATTTTATATTGTCAATGGTAGATAAGGACCTGATGAGAGCTTATTTAAATGTGACATGGTTCTACATCCAATGTGCATTTCGAATCAGTGTTGCACTATAATTAATATGGGGACGAGACGTTAAGTTCCATGAGTATATTTTAGCTTCCATTCATCCATGTTGCTAATTTATTGAAACATATATAAATTATATCCATCTTAAAAACATATGGAAAAAACTATACATGGAACCCTATAAGAAAGGGCAAGGCTATACAAAACATGAAAATAGTGAAATATATCAAGGTGAGTTGTGTGGTGATGGTGAGGGGCATTGACAAGGTATTTTAAGTGAAATCAAACATGGGGTCCATATAATAATATAATAATAAAATATAAATTATAATATTTGCAGCAATGGACACATCACCTTTTGGAAGATAAGAATCTCTCTATGTGGAGACATGCAAATATCATTTATTCCATATAATTTACACCTACACATGGAACTACATTAAATTTTAAACTGGCACATCAATGTAACAATAGTGGAGAATGATACATGATAGTTATATCAAAGCAAGGTGGTGACTTATTTGATTGGTCATTCTCTACTATCAATGGTGGACGAGGACATCACAAAATTCAATTTGATTGTGGCAAGGATCCACTGGTAGATTACTTAATAATATGGTTTTAATATATAATTTTTATTAAAAGAATAATAATATTCTAATATATAATTATATATATTATAATAATATATATTATAATAATATATTATAAAATATAATATATTAATAATAAATATAAATATATAAAAGTTTTGTGAAGTGAACGAGTGTATGTTGGTAGTCATACCTCACTCAAAACCCATCACCATCGATCCCATCTCACCTCTTACGTATGAATTTTTAAGAAAAATAATTATATATTTGCAGTAGAGGTGATGATAAAAAATGAGTTTGTGTGTTCATTTTTATGGTGTGCTAATGTGATGTGTGATGACGTGATTTGTCTGATGATGGTCAGTGGAATTAATATCATACACCATACCCAAATTTAAGGTACCTATTGGACTTACATTACTTGCACCCATTTTGATGTGGTACATAGTGTGTAGGGTGGTGAGTTCTTTAATTTTATGTTATTTATTTTCAAGGGTTGACGAGGACAACATGAGGTTGATTTGATTGTGAGAAGGCTCTACGTCTGATATGCAACTCAAAAAAATGTTGTAATGCCACTGATATAGATAAAAGACATTGACGTTTGAAAGTCTATATTACAGTTTATGTTCATCTATGCTACCAATATATTATCACTTATAGAAATTACATAAACCTTAAGAATATACCAAAATACCATACTCATACAAATGGAATAAAAGGCAAAGCCATACATAACATTCAAGTGGTGAAAGATTTCAAATTGAGATGGGTAATGATGATTAGGGTAAATGTCAAGGTATTTAAGGTGATATAATAGACTAGAGGTCTCATATCATACACATGTCCCAAATTCAAGGTAGTTTTTGGATTTACATACTTTATACCCAATGTGAAGGGGTTTAGCTTGAAATAGTGGTGGCATCTGGTATTGACTATTTTCTATTTGATAATGGAAGGACTCCACATCTAATGTGTGGATCGAATCAACAATGTAATGCCACGTACGTAGGGGAAATATGTTGAGGTTATGGAGTCTATCTTATTATTTTTATTACGGTTGAAGTGAGTATCAGAGCTTTTGTGAAGTGCATGCCATATGGGTGCATAAGTGGGCATATTGTTGGTGATACAATCTAAATGTCATGGTGGATGAGTTTCTAGTTAAGATAAAAGGTTGTTGATTGATGATTAGTCCCAAGTGGTAGGCAGGGTTGGTAGGTTCAATTCTCATGCATTATGGGGTGCTCACATCGTATAGTTAAAAGGGGAATACACTCTAATGATGAAAATAAAACACTTACCCTAAAAAATTCTTTAAAATTATTGATACATTCCTTCCAATGTAACTTTCACCTTCAAGAGAAATCCTAATATAATAATTTTCATACAGTAACATTTCAAATCACATTACATGCTCTAATGAATCAAATTCTATGTGAAAGAAATTTTATTGAAAAATTGACACCTAATAAAAGACAAGAAAATTAACACCAAATAAAGATATAGAGAAAATAAAACATTTGGCAATACAAATGCCTAATAAGGAAAATAAAATGCAAAATATATAGGTCAGGCTAGGAATTTTAAATTAACCTTGCATATGAGTTTGAAATTTGTTGATGTCCAACTTTGTAAGTCCCTAGAAAACAATATAGAATTTATATTTTAAAATAAAAATTTAAAATTTAAACAAACAAAGAATATCAGTATTTTATATGTGTGTTGTATATATAATAAATAAAGGGGTATTACAAAAAATTTAGGCTTTAAATATTTACAACCTAGTAACATATGGTCAAAACAATAGAGAGGTTATAGATAGTCGAGTGAGTCTTTGTCATGTACACGTAAAAATTGAGCCCTTAATATCATCAAATTGTTCGCCAAGGGCTAAGTCCATACGAGTCTATGAGGATATTTTAGATTTCATTCATCCATTTTTCCAGTATATTGAAACCTATTTTAATTACATACAACTTAAAAACATATATAAATGTTATAGTTAGACCCTTAGAAGAAAGGACAAAGCTATACAAAACATGAAAGTAGTGAAATATTTCAAGGTGAGCTAGGAAGTGATGACGAGGGGCATTGACAAGGTATTTTAAGTGATATCATACAACATGAGGTCCATATAACAATATAATATTATATACAATATAATAATGTAATATAATAGTAGTCTTGATGGACAATGATATATAATGTAAGATATATATTATCTTCTAACGACAATGATTCTAGCTTAACTCACCTAAAAATTATCACACTCTTAATTTGTAATCTATATACATAGAGCTATCAAAAAAACACAATGTTTAAAACCAACAACCTATTTTTAAATAAAACCAAAGATGAGACATAAACCATTCACAAATATCTCTTTACAAAAGGCTAATTATTCCATGATGTCAAATGATAGTACAATAGAAAAATGAAAATAGGACTAATTAATTGTTTTATTCAAAGGATATATATTACCTTCTAATGACAAAACAAGGCCTTAGCAAGAATAAAATCATGACTCTATAAACCTGTACAAAATTTTATGAGAAAAATAAATGTATTAATAAAAAAAATTTTAGCTATGTGCATCAAGTTGTCAAAAGAACACAAACCTAAAAACCTATAACCCTTTATACATAAACCCTAAAATGAGACTTAAACCATTCATAAATCTCTATTTACAAAAATACAATGATTCCATGACATAAAACAACATATTACCATAGAAGAAAAAATGAAGACAACCAATTCTTTGTGTTATTCAGAAAACATATCTCACCTTTTAATGACAAACTAAGGCTTTGGCAAGGATGAAATCATGACCTTGCATACATATACATAAGTTTATGAGAAGAAGAAACCTGTACAAAATTTTATGAGAAAAATAAATGTATTAATTAAAAAAAATTAGCTATGTGCATCAAGTTGTCAAAAGAACACAAACCTAAAAACCTATAACCCTTTTTACATAAACCCTAAAATGAGACTTAAACCATTCATAAATCTCTATTTACAAAAATAAAATGATTCCATGACATAAAACAACATAGTACCATAGAAGAAAAAATGAAGACAACCAATTCTTTGTGTTATTCAGAAAACATATCTCACCTTTTAATGACAAACTAAGACTTTGGCAAGGATGAAATCATGACCTTGCAAACCTATACATAAGTTTATGAGAAGAAGAAACATATTGAATAAAAATAATGGTGTATGCAAGTTCAAAGATCAAAATAACACAACATTTGAAACCCAGAACCTATTTTTACATAAAACCTAAGATGACCCACAAACCATTAATAGAGATGTGTTTACAAGAATCCATTGATTCTATGTTGTCAAACAACATAGCACTATATAAAAATGAAGGCACATGCAAATTTATTTCTATTCAAATAACTGATATTACCTTCTAATGATAAAACAAGGATTTGGAAGGAATAAAATTGTGACCATGATATCAAAAAATGCATGTCTAGCTATCAACATGAATTATCAAACTTTCTCTCAAAAATTACAAGCCCATATATAGATTATATATTTTCAAGATTTTGTTAATGTAAGCATAAATTTTGGTCAATAATGTATCAAACAAACCTATACATCCTTACATATGCATTAAAGTCTAAAACAAAGTTATTGACATCAAATAAACATAGATATATATTTTAAATAGACTTATAATCATGGAAAAATCTATCTATGTCATTATTTTGATGTACTGACCACTCATCATTCCATAATTTTTACCTGGATGTCAGCTGCCAATTTATCCCCACCAACAAACTCTAAGACTTATGACATGGGCCAACCAACCCATTTCACACATCAATAATATGGGAACATGATCATATTGATATTACAACATAAAATGTGAACTATTGATCATGTATAGAATGAATAGTTATTCTAGTAGATGAACTCCTATTGGCATAAATATCTCATATCACTAGTTTTTTTGGTTCGCTTAGGAGAGAAGAAAGAAATGAAAGAAAGATTATTTTTTGAATTTTTATTATTATATATAATTAAATTCAACTTTGAGTGAAATTGACAAAGTTATCATGTTAAGTTTAAAATTTATTAATGATTTAAGAAATAAAGCTATATCCAATTAAAATAAATTGTGTGTGTGTGCACGCACCAAATTTCAAGTTCAAGCAATATTATCAAAATAACAATAAAAACCCAAAACTTGATAACACCAAATATAATGGATAGAAGAAGTAAATAAAAAACAATAAAACATTTTTACCCTCCTTTTTCCCTCTTCATGCATCCATTCAAGGACTTGCATTGCACATTAGACTCAGATTGACATTATGATGCCTGAGTCAAGGAATTTTTGGACATGGATTGATTATGGACTTGAGTGAATAATTTTGATGTGGATTTGGTATAGCTCCTTAGATTTCCTTCCATGGAGGAGGAGTGTTGGTTATATAAAGGAAGGGAGGGAAGATCAAGGGCGAAGATTCAAACTTAGATGAGGAGATCCAGTGGATAGAAATTATCCAAGGAAATATAAAAGTCCTTAAAAGTCTCTTGTTTAGAGACTTCTAGATACTTAGAATAACTTCTCCAAATCTAGAGAATTCTTAATTAGATTAGGGATAATGGATTATTATGTGGGATTTTTAAATAGCTTAAGGATAATGGAGTATTATGAGAATTTTAAATTCCAATATAATGGATAACTAGGATTAGATTAGGATAATAAAGATTAGGATAGAATTAATGATGGAATGGGATTAGACTAAGGATAGTGAATGAAGGATTATTGAACGGGGTTATTAGATAAATGGCTAGAATTAGGATAAATTAGTGGGATAAAGGGGGATATTAGTGAGATAAATCAGACTAAGTGGAATTAGTATCCACTAATAGGAATATTAGTGCCAATAATAAAGTGAGCAATTTTATGTTAATATATTTTCCCCCTCTTTGAAAAGGCATTGTGAGTTAAATGAAGTGGAAGGAATAATGGTATTTAAAAAAAAACATTTCATGGATGAATGTTGGTATATGATTTTAATGGATATGATGCCCCCTTGCGAGGACATCCAAGGAAGTATGAGATAGATGTCCACTCAAAAGAAGAAATGAGGGGTGGGATGTGAAGGAGATATGAGTGGATAGGATGCCAAATGTGGGATAGAAGATGAAAAATATGAGGTCTATGTTGAGGAATAAGCTACAAATTGATAATGATGCCCCTAGCAAGGACACATGCATACAGAGGAAATATGATAGGTGTCACAGTTATAGACACATCCCAAGGCGGAATCAAATATAAAATAATGATGATAGGATTAAAGGCCGTAAGATTTAGATGTATCCAAAGTAAGGACACATGAAAAAGAGATATATATGCTAAGATAAGATGATGATTTGATAAGATTAATTATGGGTGTAGCTCAAAGTTAAATCAATCGATATGATGAAGATGATAAGAGAGAATAAATGATGTGATTGAGTGACTAAAAGAGTGGGGGATAAGGATGGATGATGAGATAGTGATTGAGCTATCTTTGAACATTGATAAGTGACCAAGTGCTACCTATATAGTTTGAAGAGTCCTTAGGCTAATGCAGTTCGAGCTAGAAGACGATGATGAAGATGAGGATTATCTATTAGAGGATGACGTTAGTAATTGAATGATGTAACTTAGATGATGATATGAGAATAAACTTTGGATATAGTTGGATGGGTTGCGATGGGAGAATGATGATGAGATAAATGATGAGATTAAGCCATCACAAATGTCATAAAGTTCATCATAGTCTAAGTAATCCATTATATATGTCACTTGGTAATATGCCCCATGATATAGACATGACCAAGAGGACACTGTGCCAAAGTGCATAGGTAAATAGAAAACCCTACATCCTCGAGGGTACTTTTGTTGTCCTCATAACATCCCTATTCATTGAATAAGAGACAAAAAGACACAATACAAATAAAACAAAATATAAAAAAGATATATACATGATATAGAATAAACCACAAACAAATAACAAATAGATACCAGCCAAGAAATAGACAAGTATCTACATATAGTGTTATAATGTCTTGCATAATGATAGGATGAGTAATTAGGTAATGGGTTGGGTGATCATGATGTGATTTTGGACTTAGGATGGACTTGGATTTGGATAGGGTGATCCAGATTAGGATTAAGTTAAGATTTTTCCCCTAGTTGAAGCTGGAAGGATGGAAGATGGGAGAATGTCTTTGAATACTGATTTGGTCTTAAAATTGGATCAAAAAGTGGCCAAAGATGGTGATTAGATAAGTAATGACCAAGAATTACCAACATACAAGGCCTTGAAATGATCCAATCTAGCAAAGAGACTAGGAAATTATGATGGAATAAAATACCTTTCATGCTATCAAAAGTTATTGGTTGGGTGCTAGACATGAAGACGTGATGGTAAGGATAGTGATGGCATCAAGTACCTTCCATAGTAGCAAAGCCGTGATTTCATGGGTACTAAGTGTGAAAAGGCACTGATAGGAAGTGATGGGTATCTGATTAAATTCTTTATCAAGGCTATGGATGTTGATAATACCTAACCAAAAGGATTAGATTGAAGAGATGAAAGGATGGGTGACCACTAAGATTGGATGTCAAGACTAAATGTTGTATCCTAGGATGACAGATGGTAAAAATAGGATATGCAAAGATGGTTTTGGGATAGTTCTCAAGACACCTTATGCTTCCTTAAAATGGTCAAGATGGGAAGGAAGAAGAGATAGGATATATGATATGATGGTGGATGATGGATAGGAATAATGGATCTATGGATAAGATGATGGGTGATATAGACAAGGTGGATAAGGGATGTGAAAAGTGGGATGGATGGATGAGGATATTAAATGGATGGATTTTCATCCAAGTGTTGAGGAACAATGTAAAAAATATATTATTTTACCATGATGTCAAAAATTGGTTTTCATCATGGTACTTTCATGAGGCACTAGAAGAATAGTTTTCACCATTGAATGAAATAATTTTTTTACTCTTTCTTTCTTTCTTTTTTGATGTCACATCATTTTTTTAGTGATGGGAGAGATGTAGGATGTTTATGATAGATGGTGACATTATCTGCCACCTATTTTATAAAAAGGTGATGCTAGGATCATGTGATGATGACCTTTGTTGACTCTTGATTTAACATCCTTAAAACATTTTAACTAGGTGTCTTCATAATCCTTATGAGGGACAATGCTACCCAAGGATTTGAGATATGGTATAGATGGGATGATGTCATGATTTATATGATGGGATATGGGATGTCAAGGAGGGATATGATCATGAATGATGTGATGAGATACGGAATGGAAATGGGGTTCGATAAATGCATACACCATTAGATATGGTGGAGGGGATTTGTTAGATTGGTGCCATGAGATTAATGGATCCAAGACCTTTTGAATTGTTAATTATTTTACCTAGGAATTAAGAGGATGGTTGACAATATGATTTTCGGCTTTATTACCCCCTAGTGCCAATTTTTGAGCTTCACCAGAGGAGATTGATTTTTGACTTGGTATATAATGATTATTTTGACTTTGATGGTTCCCTAGTGCTTGATATTAGGCTTCACTAGGGGAAGACACTTTTTGATTAGGCTAATGATTTGATTTTTATTGACTTTGAATGATAGGATCAAAGATGATTTGATTATGATTTATGGATTTTGGAATATGGTATTAAACTTTTATGTTTATGGCACATGATATTTCATGCAGAGGGGAATCCAATGATGCATGTTCCTATTTGACCTCTTCATGGAGTGAGATAGAGGGATGATGGATGAAATATGGAGGATTAACATGATGAGATGAACTAAGGGGATAATGGGCAACATAGTCATCATAAAGGTCACTAGGAGCCCTAGTATCAATGTTGGAGAGTTTGTCCTAAAGAATCTCTAAAGGATCACTACAACATGCCTCTATGATAGGATCAGATCCACTCTAAAAATTAGACAAAGAATTTAAGAACTCATTTATGACATCATCATCCTAAGTGGGATCTTCAAAAGAGTAGGAATTATCACCATCTATTGTTTATGGGGAGTAAACTTGTTTGGAATGAATGGGTGGTCGATGATGAGGGGATCATGGAGGATAGATAGGATGTCTTGACCTTGACCTGGAAGGAGAAGGTTTTGATCATGATAAGGGATGGAATCTTGGCATTCCTCTTCTTGTTCACCAAGGGATAGATATTTGTCTGATTCAAATTTAATTATCAGGTCAACATGATTAATGAGGTCTTGGACATAATACTATAATTTTTTGGATTATTTAAGGGAATGCCGCCAAGTTTGATATAAATAATATCAGTTTGATTTATACCAAGAGGGCTTAGGTTTGGTGGGATCAAGATGTCATATGGTTGGATAGACCATCATGTTAATGATGACAAGTTATTGGAAAAGGGATTCGAAGGATATAGAAAGGGGAGTATAATAAAGTAATTTTCTTTGTTGCATTGGTATGGAAGAATTGGAATTTAGATTAGATGATGTTTGATGTGGCTGGGTGGATGGACAAGTGGCCAAGGTTGGATTCCCTTTTCTAGTAGGGGAAGGAGTAGATGATTTTTTATGAATAGTGGATGACAGATTGGAAGGAGACTTACATAAAGGGGTTTGTGTTGGAGGTGAAATAATTTGAAGGGGATTAACACCTTCGAGAAATGGTATGACCATCATAATGAACTACAAGAGGATATCATCCTTATTTGCAGCTATGTATTGGTATATTAGAGAGGGGTCCAAGTACATAGTGGTGGGTGATAAAGGTGATGAATTATGATTATTAGATAGATGATTTAACTATGGATAAGTATGAATTGGGGCCAAGGGTTTTTTAATAGTGTTATTGGATGGGAATGGGTTAAGGGTTGATGGGGGACTAGTTTAGGAGGTGACTTTAGGCTTATGGGATCAAAATCATCAGGAAAGCAAGCACCTATATTTCATAGTCATAAAAGGAATTCATTTTTATTCTCTATGATGTATTGATTGATTAGGGTGACAACATAAAGGAAGGTTGAGATTTATTTTATGGTGCTACAAGATGGTGATTTGGGGTGAATGGGATTAAGGTCTGAGGGTAGGTGAGAACTTAACTCTAGTGCCCATAAAAGGACTTCATCCTTAATGGCCGAGATATATTGGTCTACAATAACTAGGTCTAGATCCATTGGGATGGATGATAAAATATAGATGGTGATGGGGGGTTGATGAAGGTACACTAAGGATTAGAGAAGGTTTCTTGAACCAAGTAAGTCAAATGATTGAGCTAGTGTGATAGATGATGATGAGGATGGAATATATAAATGGATTAAAACATGACTAAGATGATGAATTATTATGATCAGATGTTATAATGATAGTAAAATAGGTGCTAAAAACCTATCAACAATGCCTATTAGTCAAGTTAACAAAAGGATTGAGGATAGTGATGGGTGCCTAGATTCAAACTAGCAAGGTGACGATATGATGGGTGATAGTTATGAATAGGCAAGATGAATTGATTAGATTGATAAGTAAGGGGTTTTCTAGATTTAAATTGATAGACTGAAAAGATGATACTATGATATTTACTAGGGTATGAAATCTAACCAAGGAATGAATGATAGTGGATTAAGATGATAGGATGATGTAGATGATGGGACTAGCTCAAAAACCTTAGACCAAGTTGCTCAAGATGGAATGGGATAAGATGATGTGATAAAGTTAATGGGATAAGGACAAGTAAGATGATAGGTGAATGAAGTGATTATGGATAACATGGGATGCAAATAGTTTAGACCCGTATGTGACCTAGAAGCTAACTAGGATAAGATGAAGTCATGACAAGATGGGTGATGAAGGCAAGGTTAAGACAAGTGATTAGGTCTGAATTTAAGTTAAGATGTGGATGATGAGGTATCATTAGTAGATGACTAATGATGTATTGGTCTAGTGATAAGATGTTATTAAAAGGATATACAAGGTGATGGGATTATGAGACAAGATGGTATGGGGTTAATTAGGACTATGGATGAGGTGGACTTAGGATAGAATGTGGATGGTGAGATAAGATGGGATTAGGATAGGGGATGGGTTATGATCAAATATGTCAGGGGGTGATGTCAATAAAATGTTATGGGAATGATTAAGACTATGGTGTGATTGATTGATAAGGCAAGACCAAAGTGAGGTGTGATTGATTATGGATGAGGTGATATTATGACAAAGTGTGACTAATCTAAGATGGGATAATGAAAAGGATATACAAGAAAAGGGTGAAAATGATGATTAAGAAAGGATGTACAAGATGATTGGGCTATGATTAGGATGGGATAAAGACAAGATAGTATGGGATATGTAAAAGGATGTACAAAAATATGATTTATATGTATACAAGGGGATGAGGATGTACAAGATGAAAGGATATATGGAAGGGAATAACAATATAAAGATGTACAAGATATTGGTGATAAGGGTATGGGTGAATATGTTTAAGACAAAATGGTAGATGGGATAGAATATAAAAGGATGACATGTATGATGTGTAGTGAGATAGGGGTAGATAAGATGATGATTAATAGGGGTGAGTGATGGGTACATAATTAGTGATGGGATAGGATATGGTAGAGGTAATGATAAATGATAGGTGGGACTAAGATGGGATAGGTATAGTAGGCTATTCAAGAGAATAAATTATGTACAAGGGGATGAGACTAGGATTTATGAGATGTGATTGGAATATTTAATGGGGTGTATAAGATGATGTGTAAAAGGTAAGATGTGGGTATGACTTACAATAAGTGGGTATGACTAGACAAGATGGGATAAAGGAAAGATGAGAGATATGATAGGATAATGAAAGGGATAGACAAAGATAATACATATAATGGGGATGATGACAAAGATGATGATTGGGATATATACAAAGGATGATGGGATAGAATGATGTGGAAAGGATATGCAAGATTGTATGTGCAAAGGTCCTAGATAGGTATGTAGGCTTGGGTGAATGATGAATCAACTCACAAACTACACAAGTTTAGCACAACACAAACCCAAGAAAGCAATCCACAACCTATGATTAGTAAACTCAAGGGTGTATAACCCGATGCCTGCACCATCCAACGGCTTCACATGTGAGGTTGTTGGTTGCTGACCCATTATTGTATCAACTAAATGCTCTCAACCCTGCTCACACGTGATATCTACTTTAGAGTTGATACTAACTCCTATTGTGGTACACCTATTACAACTAAAAGGTCCTATACTAGGTATGTATAAGGTTTCTAATGGAATCTCATATATACATGAAGGTACGTTGGGGCCCAAGTATATATAGGGTGTTGTCTAATGCCTGGTTCAAATAATTAACTCTTCTACTTCATAAACGACCTATATGGGGTCAACCACTTATCCTAACGATAATTATTCCTTCATTGTTATACCCCACTAGAACATAGAGTTTGGTCAGTGTGTAGTAATGAAATCCATGAAAATAATGCCTATAAACTAAGCCCATGTGTGGGGATCAATTACACATAACATGTTATCCTAAGTGGGGCTTCAAAAATAGGCAAACACATAATATGATTAATTAACCAAGTAATTACTTATGTCTGAGGGGCATGATACACTGATCATTTTCAAGTCAATACACACACAATCAAGTAATTATATATAAGGAATGATTTTTCACATAGAGATATGATTAAAGAACAAATGTAAATAACATCACTCATAAAACTATGTTATAACATGTCATCAAACTGTTCATCTAGTGTTACGTGTGACCTAAATTTTAAACATGCATGACCTCCCTCAATTGCTACATCATTCATTTATAAGAAGTTGTATGAATTAATAATAAATTTAATATTACTATAATACAATTAAAATTATATATTAATATTATAATATAATATTAATATATTATATAATATATAATATATCAATAATATATATATATATATATAATATCCAACAATATTATAATATTATACTATATTATATTATTTTTGTTATACATATTTTATTATTATTATATATGTTTACATTATATATGGTATCATATGAGGTATATATCTTTTAGGTGGTGGCATCTTTGACTGGCCATTTTATATTGTCAATGGTATATGAGGACCTCATGAGAGCTTATTTAATTGTGACATGGTTCCACATCCAATGTGCAACTCAAATCATTGTTTCACTATCATTGATATGTGGTCAAGACATTAAGTTCCATCAGTATCTTTTAGATTCCATTCATCCATGTTGCCAGTATATTGAAACCTATATAAATTATGTCCAACTTAAAAACATATAGAAAATCTATATTTATACCCCTAGAAGAAAGGGAAAGGCTATACAAAACGTGAAAATAGTGAAATATTTCAAGGTGAGGTATGCAATGATGGTGAGAGGCATTGACAATGTATTTTAAGTGATATCATGCAACAGGGGGTCCATATAATAATATAATATTATATATAATATAATAATGTAATATAATATTAACATCGATGCACACATTAATGTTTGAAAGGCAAAAATATCTCTCTATGGTGACATAAGGATAGAATTTATCCCATATAATTTACAACTACAAATGTAGATACATTAAATTCTAATTTTGCATATCAATGTAATAGTAGTGTAGAATGATAAATGATATTTATATCAAAGCAAGGTGGTGACTTCTTTGATTGGTAGATTTCTATTTTCAAGGGTGGAAAGGGACATCACTAGAGTCAATTTGAATGTGGTAAGGATTCACAAATAGATTAATTAATCGATTATGGTTTATATATATATATATATATATATATATATATATATATATATATATATATATATATATATATATATATATATATATTTAAAAGATTAATTATATTTTAATAAATAATTATATATATGATTATATTATATTATAAAATGTAATATACTAATAATAAGTATAAATATATAAAAGTTTTTTGAAATGAACAAGCCTAAATTGGAAGTTGTGCATCACTCGAAAGCCATCACCACCGATCCCATCTCACCTTTATTGCATGAAGTGTTAAGAGAAAAAATATCTCATGAGGTTGTGTGTTTCTATTTAAGGTGTGTTAATGTGATGCACTATGAGGCAATTTGGGTGACGATGGCAAGGGGTAATAATATAATACACTATAATTAAATTTAAGATAATTGTTGGGTTTATATGAATTGTACCCATTATAAAGTGGTATGCAACTTTTAGGGTGATGATTTCTTTGATTGGATGTTTATTATTGTCAAGGGTCAATGAGGACAACATGAGGCTAATTTGACTGTGAGAAGGCTCTGTGTCTGATGTGTGACTCAAACCAACATTATAATACCACTAATATAAAGATAAGACATTGAGGTTCCAAAATCAATATTGTAGTTTATGTTCATCCATGCTACCAATTTATTGACACCTAGAGAAATTACATCAAGGTTAAGAACATAAAAAAACACTATACTCATACCCATGGAATAAAGGGTAAGGCCATATAGAACTTTCAAGTAGTGAAAGATTTCAAATTGATTTGGGCAGTGATGATGAGGGGAGATTATAGGGTATTTTAGATGATATTGTACACTAGAGGTCCCATATCATACATATGCCCCAACTTCAAGGTAGCTATTGGATTTACATACCTTGTACCCATTACAAAGGGGTTTAGATTTTAGGTTGGTGGCATCTTATATTGACTATTTTTTATTTGATTATGAAAGGACTCCACATCTCATGTGCAGGTTGAATCAACAACATAGTACCACTAATGTGGGGGCAATACATTAAGGTGATGGTGTTTATCTTATTATTTTTGTTATGGTTTAAGTGAATATCAATTTTTTTTCAAATTTCATGCCATATGAGTGCATAATGGGAAACATTATTGGTGATACAATGTGAATGTCATGGCGGAGGATTTACTAGTTAAAAGAAAAGGTGGTTGATTGATGATCTATCCTAGGTGGCAGGTAAGGTTGGTAGGTTTAATTCTCACCCATTAGTGGGTGCTCACATCATATGGTTAAAAGAGGAATATACTCCAATGATTAAAATAAAACACTTACCCAAAAAAAATATTATTGAAAATTAAAGATACATTCCTTCTAGCAAAACTTACAGCTTCAAGAAAACTGTTAGTATAATAATTTTTCCATAGTGATATTTCAAATCACACTACATGCTCTAGTAAATCATATTTTATGTGAAGGAAATTTTATATAAAAATTAACACTCTAATAAAATAAAATAAAAGTTAAAACCAAATAAAGATATAGATAAAATAAACATTTGGAAATAGAAATGCTTAATAAGGAAAATAAAATGCAAAATATATAGGCTAGGCCTGGAATTTTAAATTAACCTTGCCTATCAGTTTGAAATTTGTTGACAGGAAACTTTGTAAGTCCCAATAAAACAATATAAAATTTATATTTTAAAATAAAAATTTAGTATTTAACCCAAAAAAATATTAGTAATTTATTTGTATGCGTTGCGTATATAATAAATAAATGGGTATTACAAAATTTTAAGGCTTATTAAATTTTTAAGCTCTAAATATTTATGACCTATTAACATATGGTCAAAACACTAGATATTTTCAAGATAATTGAGTGAGTCCCTATCATGTAGATAGAAAACCTAAGCCCTTGATATCATTGTGTGCCTTTTCTTTTTCCATGCATAGTACTAAAAAGAAAATGATGTTCTGTCTTTTTTCATTATCCTTTCACCATCAAATTTCAATGCCATGTGAAAGTGGTACCATTTAAGTGTATTTTATTTTAGTGGTACTAGTGAGGTTGTCGTGTGAAAGTGTCCTTCCATCTGTTTCTTGGCAACAACACCGAAATGATTTTGAATTCCTTTTTATGGGTAATTTTATGGAGTAGAAATTATGCGGCTATTTGTGTAATTTCTACCACTGAAATGTATGCATTATTAACTTTGCATATATGACATAAAATACACATCATTTAATTGTTACTATTGGACCACTTTAGTAAAAATATTATTAGTAGTCTCCCTAAAGGTGTAAAAAGATAGTGTATTGATAGCTATATGTTTGTCATGTAGCTTAATTTAAAGGTGAGGGTCACCCTTTTATACTATAGATAAAGTACATATCATGATATAAAACATTTAAATATGTTGAAGAAGCAAGATTTGAATCTCTATACACCATATTTAAATTATAAGGAGCAAAAAATAATATTAGTGAAACTTATCAATATGTAGTGGTTGGATTTACATGACTTTCATCACCTATTGCAAAGGGGTCTATTGTTGAAGGTGGATGTAGATGTCATGCGCTTTGAATTTATTGAAAAAGACTCCAAGTTTAATGTGTAAGTCTAAAAAATGATGCAATGTATATTTTATTTTCATGATTTTATTTGGTAAGTGTGTTATTTTCACTTGTGGAGTATATTCCCCTTTTAAGGGTATGATGTAGGTACCCTCTAATGCATGAGAATTAAACCTACCAAAAATACATTCCATCTACTAATGATCATGTTATGATATTATTTCACCAAATAAGCATAATAAAAATAATATATCAAAATGATATGGAAATATAGAATAAAATATTAATACTAGATAAGCCACTTCAAGGGGGCAACCTTTCAAATTCTTTAAATAATAAATGAATACTCCGATATGGTGATGAAAAACTAATCCTATATTTTATTTATTATCTACCAAGGCCATGGACAACCCATAAGCCAACCTACTAAGCATATGAATTTAGAGAGAAACATAAAATAATTTGTGAAAGGGTTGTGAAGGTCACAAGTCAACTACATATATCCCTAGACATACCAATGGTTAAGGGCATAGCATTCCCCTCTCCTTCAAAATAATGTTGTTCTTAACATTGAAGCAATCTTAGATTTTGTTGCATAAAGGCTTCATCCTCCCAGGTGCATCTTCAGAAGTCAGATTCTTTTGTTTGATCAAATACTCTATAATCACTCTAGATTGCAATTGTTTAGTGTGTGTTTGAAGGATTGTTTTAGGATCATGAATAATTGAAATTTTATCTAATATTTATTATAGATTAGGATGGATAGACTCCTTAGATTATTAAACATTAATGGAAAACAAACATGCCAAGAATATTGTATTGCCCTTTTTTAGCATCTTCATCATCTGATGTGAACGAACCACTTGTGGAGATTTATCTCTTAATCCCTACAATTCCACTAGCTTGCCTTCAGAATGAAATCCCATGAACAGCTCTTAGAAATTCATCTCAATAGTTACTAATGTGGTGAGCGATTATACTCCCAAAAAAAATTCACTCCCAACCATAGGAATAGAAAACCTAGGAGAATATAGAAGATAGTCCCCCATTGCTAACTTAATATTGTGGCATTTTCTAGAACAATTAATTGTACCACCATCTATAATCATGACATAAAATTCTAGGGCTAGGTAGATGAAATAATTTAACTATCTAACATACTGTTGATGAAATTCTCTATAATTCTTTATTCAATCAACACCATGACCTTTTTTTTCTTAAGTAAACCCACCAGCTTAAGAGGCTAAGTGTAGATATCTGCAAGGATATGGCAGGAGATAGTAGGATGAGAATATGTAGATTCTTCCTCAGGTCCTTCAAAAACCTCACTAGATGATTCCTTATCTTCTTCATCCTCATTGGCCATTCAATGAAAAATAACTCATTTTCATGACATTAATGACCTTTTCAGAATTTTTTGTCACAACCATAACACGACCCTTTGACATGCTTCTCCTCAATTTTTTGTAGTGTCAATTTGGTAGGTTGAGGTAGTGATGGATTTGGGGAGGTGTGTTCCTAGCTAGTAGTTAAAGGATGATATTTTCTCATCTCTATTTCCTCTGTTAAGTGTTCCCTTAGTATATATTTAGATACAATTGTGGGTTTAAACAAGTGAACCTATAATTGAATGATATCTTTTAGTTAACCTAGAAAAAGGTCAATCAAATTTTCATGTCACCCCTTTCTTTCCCTTGTTTTTTAATTACACCTTATAACCTATTCAATAAAATATTATAGAAAATTTGACACCATAATGAATGAAATTAAAATTTATCTGATTGAATAAATTTAAAAATAACAAAACATTTGGAAATGCAATGTCTAGTAAGGAAATGAAAATACAAAATATCAAGGCCAACCTAAAATTTCAAATTAACCCTGCCTATCAATTTGAAATTTATTGATGACCAAATTTTTAAGTACATGTAAAAGAATATAATTTTTTAAATTTCAAAATAAAAATTGAATGTTTAACAAAACAAAAATCATCATTTTATCTATATTTTTATATAGTAAATAAATAAAATCTTACAAATTTTTAGTGATCATTAATTTTTAAGCTGTTAAAAACCTTCAAAAGTTTTTTGGAAAAAAATGTATAAAAATTATTATAATCAATGATTTTTATTACGATCCTTAAATCATATTAGATATGAGAATTAAATTAATTAAAGTCATTTCATTTCCACATCCTTATAATAATTTATATAACATGATTTGATTACAAGAATTTTTACATAGTTTTTTCAGAACTACTATCTTGTTAATTGTAAAAAGGTCTTGGTTCATTGTCTTTTATCATAAGAAAATGTTGATGGAATGTTGTTCTATCTTTTTTAATTATTTTTTCATAGATTGGAAATATTGTCATGTGTCTTTTGTGGAACGTAGGAATAATTTCAATGCTAGTTGGATAGGACAATGCATTATCTTTTTTTATTTTAATTACATGGCCATGTGAAAGTGTCATTCCACCTATTTCCTAGAAGCAACATGGAAATGAGACTGAAGTAGTTATTTATCATTGAAATTATTTTATGGTAATTTTATGGAGTATAAAATATATAACTATTCTATACAACATAAATGCTTTTGAGGTGGTTGACAAATAGTTTATGATTTATATGTCTTACATCTGTATAGTTTCTAATTTATGTGCTCAATTTTAACATATAGTCACATAAATATGACTCTATCCTTATTTTTAGGTTTTTCCATAGGTACAGGCTATTAGGTTGACCCTTTCTACATAATACACTTATATATTATTAATTAGCTCACACTTTCACTTTAAATTGCTTGCATGCTTAGAATAGATCACACAATATAATTAGGTGGTTTTTCAATATACCATTTAGTTTCACTATTTTCTATTTTCTTACAAACACTACTAAATCACATAATCTTAAATTGCATTTTCATAATTGTGTACCCAAGGCCTACCTACTTGGATTTCATCACCAAGGGAGAAGCTGACTTGGTCTTCTAGCCAAGTATAAGAACATGGTTAATGGTATCTATTGCAAACTCACCTAACACCCTTATCACTATGGTCTATGAATTGAGGGGGTATGCCCCAATACCAAACTAGTACCATTTCCAATAGATCCCATTCAGCCTAAATATCTTGAAACTATATATAGATTGCTTTCTAGTTCCTTACAACAAACTTCATATCACACTTAATATCATACTCTAATAATCTAACAACATTCAAGATGACCATTTAGTTAACATTTACTTTTAAATTTGATTGCTTGCTCTTTGATCAATTGTAAAACATTGTATTAGCCAACATTGGTATAAGGTTTTATGATGTGTGCCCAAATTGGATCATCCTCATTAACCCAATTTATTGCATGTTTCTTTTCACTTCTTACTTACAAATATAGTTGAGTTTTTATTATTATTTTAGTACATATTCATTATGTTTGACATAATGTCTTACAGATTGTCTGTTTCTCCTACCTATAATACTAGGTTGACCTTGTCGACATAGTATTCTTTTCTAACTCCCACATTACAGTACTAGGTTGACCTTAGTAACTATGTATTCTTTTTCTACCTATTCTTTGTCCCAAGTTAAAGAACTAGGTTGACTTTGTATCCCTATTTTCTTAGTTTTTAGACCTTATTTTATGTACTAGGTTGACCTAGTCAACTTTGTACTCTTATTACTTTCTCTATATGTCAGACTTAGTTCTCTATCTATTCAACTTAGTTATTTATCTATAATTATTCTTTATTAGCTTCATTTTTTTTCCTCAAGTATAATATCCCCTATTAGAATCTTCTTAGACAACCTGAATCCATTTAGAAACTATATGGGGTTCTCTTTGGTTCTTATCTTTTCCTATCCTTTATTCCTCTTTTCATCTTGTGGGGCATCTTGTGATACCCATCCCTAAATCCACTTAACCTCTAGGCATCTTTTGATGCCCACTCTTATTCTCCATTACATGTTACTAAACTACTTCAAATTCAAAAAACCTTTCGAGACACATAAACTTATATTTCACATGTTCATCTTTGATAAAGATGTTAGCATAGATTTTACTTGTTATTATTTGTCTCATGTTCCTTTTTTTTTTTTGCACTTTACTTCTTTTAGTTTCACTTTAATAGAATCATTATTTTCCTTTAAATTCTTTGGTTTTGTTAAACATTACATTTGGCATTTGATTTCATTTTGGTTCTTATATATCCCTTTCATTTTTGTCTTTTTATGTCATTCTCTGCCTTTATTGATTTAAGATTATTTTTACCATCATTTAGCATCCACCTCATTGGTGGTCACCTTATGATTTGTAGTGTAAGACCATGTATAGGACATGGCCTTCCTCACAAATTACCACATTAAAAAATATTTAAACCACTTTTGGGGATGACTACTACTTTTCTTGATGCTTGTGCTAGATCCATTATAGGTTAGTATGGCTTATATAGTGACATGACTATCATATTGTTGTCTCCCAAAAATAAAAGTCATTTTTGGAACAACATTTGAATTATTTTGGTTCTACAAACCAAAATAATATCTTCCATTTTCACAATATGTTTTAGATATTCAGATTTCTCATTTTTAAAGCTTCTCAAAAAATCTACGAACTCTACAAGATTAAATCTACGAACTTTGTAGGCTCGAATCTATGGACTCAGTAGGACGAAGAATCTATGAACTGTGCAGAAAAAGGAAAATCTACAGACTTCTACAGGTGGTTTTTAGTCAAAAGAATTGATTTTCAACATTTGTTCATTTTCTGGGATTGGTTCAAAGTTTTGGTTCAATTGAAAATCTTCATCGGAAAGCATTTGAATACAAAAGGAGACCTGAATCATTGAACCATTGAACCATTGAACCAATTTGGTTCAAAGGTTCAATGGGTTTAAAGTTCAACAAGTTCAATGTCATTGACAAAAGTTAAGCGCTTCATAAAGGTTCAAAGTTCAGTCACTTCAACAGGTTCATCGGCTTCCAAACATTTGGTCAAATCAAAATGACTTGAACCGTTGAACCATTGAACCAATTTGGTTCAAAGGTTCAATGGGTTCAAAGGTTTAACAGTCGGTTCAACCAAAGGAATAGTTCAATCGCTCGGTTCAACCAAGTAGTTCAATGCTTTATTTCACTCAGATGGTTCATTTTCTTTGTTTCAGCGTCTTTTGGTTCAATCATTTCATTTGTTAGTCGGTTCAAGGCTTTCGTTGAACTGTTGAACCAAATTTTTGGTTTAACGTCTTGGTTCAATGGAAAGGTTCAACAGCAAGTTCATCACTTTTTGGTTCAAAGGCACTTGGCACACTTCATTGAACCTTTGAACCGGTTCAACAAATGGTTCAATGTCCAAGTTCAATGAGCTTCATGACTTCTGCAGGAATTTCCATCGACAAACATCAGTACCAGATTCAACATTTGGTTCATCCTTTGATTCAACTTCAAATAGTTCAAAGGCGGGTTCAATCAAGTGGTTCAATGCTTTGTTTCAACATTGAATTGTTCATTGGCTTTGTTTAAAAGGTGCTTGGCATGCTTCGTTGAACTGTTGAACTAGTTCAATGGACAGATTCAATCAAATGTTTCAACTCTCAGTTCAAAGGCAAGTACAAATATTTGGTTCAATGCTTAGTTTATAAGCCTATTTTATTCATTGAACCATCAGCTTGAACCATTTTGGTTCAAAGCCTTGGTTCAATCGATTAGTTTAATGTATTGGTTCAACAAAAAAAAGTGCATCAAATGGTTCATCAGCTATTTGCTTCAAAGGCTTGGCACGCTTCATTGAACCTTTAAACCGGTTCAACAAATGGTTCGTCGACTAAGTTCAAAGGGACGGTTCAATGCTAAAGATCTTTTTCAAAGGACAAGTGCCCTTGCGGAGGACACTTCATTGACCAAAGCACCCTTCAGCTTGTTCAAAGACTTGTTTAAAGCCCGAAGGAATTTTACCTAGACTTTTTGTCCGCGAGAATTTTCCCTAGGGAAAATGACCGTGGGAAATGTCCACAGTGAAAATCCTGGGGGAAATTTGCGAAGGGCCAACGAAGGACCCCGAAGGGTAGGTGCCCTTGCGGGGAAATATCAGCCATTAATTTAAGGATACTTCTCGAAGCCGAAGGATCATTTCTCAGGGCCCAAAAGGGAAAAGTCCAATCTGAAAAAGTGCCAAGCGGAAGGCCAAAATAAGATCAAGGGGTGATGCGCCTGAACACGTCAAATTCAACATAGTCAACTAGCCATTGGAAACATAGTGATGGGTGTGCGAACGTCAAATTGAAGACAACAAAATAACTATTGATCCTTTGAACATATATAACAAAATACATTCACAATTTTCAAGGCCAAGACTAGTAGACAACGGGGAAGGAATAGAATAGCAAGCTAAATCAAGGACCTGATTCAATTAATCATAAAGGGAGGAATGATGAAGATAAGATCAGACCGCCAGGCAAACATTGAAAGTTGTGAAACTTTCAATTACACGACTTATCTATCTACATTGAGAAGATCAAATGGGTAAAAGGCCCCAATGTTCCAGCTTGTCTTCCTAACATTTCCCAACACATCATGATATATTACTGCTCCTGAGTCCTTCTTGAAAGTGGCTATATAAGGGACTTCCTATCATTGTAAAATTATATTATTTTTGATAATTTGAACGAAACTCTACCAAAATTGAGAGGCATCATTGAGACTTTGTGCTCAGTTTGTTTATCATATTTTGTTAATGAAAACAAGGGACTTTTTCAGACTTTGTGCTGTGATATCTTGTTTTTTTCGTTGATCTAATAAGCAGGATTAGTAAATTTGTCAAGAAGGTATCCTGAAGAATCAAATATGGAGAGACTTTGTGCCCCCATAGCTGCCTTCAGTGTGTTTATTTTTTCATTGATGTGTAAAGAACTTTGAAAAGACTTTGAGCTTTCATTGTTCTTCATAAATCACTCTTGAATATTTCATGTGTAGACTTTGTGCTATGTCTTGATTTGTTGGTTACCATACTTTAGTCATATTCTACTTATATTTCTAATAGTATTCTTGTGGCTGGTTGAATAGTTCTTCTGAAAGAAGAGGAGTGATGTCTATCATTCTCTTGAGTTCTTCCTTTGTTTTATATGCATCATCTCTGAAGAAAGAGAGATGGATGTCTAGTCATACCCTTGAGTATTATTTTTCATTTATACATATACATAACATGTCCACAGGGAACCTCCCCTTGATGAGAGGAGAGAGAAGTCTCCTTTTGATGTGATAAACTTACACATTAGGATGACTAATCTTCTTTCTTTGGCTGATAAGACCTATTTTGTTTACTAGTACGCTGATAGACAAAATATTCAACCAATAGTTTTTGGTGACTCTACTGGGGATACCCATTATCCATTTATAGTCTATCCATTCCATTCATCTCCACACCATAGGAAAAGAATGCACAGTTTAAAGCCTCAAGCTTTAACTGAAGTAAAGTCAATTCTTTTAAATTTTGTTTTACAATCTGGCAGATTCAAGGTATACACGAAGCCAAAGGGCTAAAGGTGTCATTGATCCTATGTTTGAGCTGGTATGGCAAAGTGATTTTGATCTATTTCCTTCACCATCTCATCTCCAACAAACCAAGAGCTTATGTCTTACTAAAGCTAGATCTCTATTACCAAACAAAGTATCTACTTCTACTATTGATAAAGTTGTGCCTATAATTACCTCATTGAGATTTGTTATCCCTCGTTTTCAGTATCCTATAATGGGAGTTCAAGGCCCTTGGGGTAATGCTTTTGGCCCTCTCAATCTTACTCCTCCTCTACATGAACTTCCATGCAGTTCTAGGAAGAATTTCCCAAAATTCCACCGTCATGGGAAAGTTCATCCTAATGAACATATTGCAACATTCAGTATAGCTTGTGGAGTAATTGGGGTAGAGTTTGAAGATGTAGCAGTCAGGATTTTTGTTGAAACACTACAAGGTCCTGCTGCAGATTGGTTTTACCATTTACAAGCTCAATTTGTGAATTATTGGAATACTTTGAAAGCTAAGTTTGAAGCCAGATTCAAACCTATAGAAGATGCACATACACTTCTAGCTCAACTTACACAAATGAAAAAAGAGCCACATGAGCCTATGAGAGACTTTATAGCTAAATTTGACAAGTTGAGAAACATAATTCCTATGATTGCCAGACCTACAGCTAAGAATCTCAAATTCTTTTTCATTAATTCTCAGTACCTAAAGTTAGTTTTCTCTTGAGACGTGCTGGCCAAATAGATCTAGCTATATCTCAACTTTTGGATACTGAAGTAGAAGACGATCTCATCTTAGTAGGGAAAATAAGAAGAGATCCCAATAGAAATAGAGATTCATCATCATCTGAATTTGCATCTACAAGCACCACAAATCCAATGGTGCAAAAATTAGCGAATGAGCTCCTTGCCCTCAAAAAACAAATGGATCAAGGAATGTCTTCTGCTCCTACATACAGAAGAACATTTCCAAATCAGTCATATCAGGGCAATGTTTCTAGAAACTAAGGACAACAAAATCATCTTCCTCCTCCACAAGGAAAACTTGCCTTGGAAGCTGCTCCAACTAATTCAGCAATGGGATATCTTGAGACATAATCATATTTTTCTTATCATCCTGAATTAAATGAAGAAAATGATGCTGATATCATTGATGATAGTCAAGAAGAATCAAATGGTGACTCCCACATTGGTT
Source organism: Torreya grandis (assembly GCA_037957365.1). Classification (NCBI taxonomy): domain Eukaryota; kingdom Viridiplantae; phylum Streptophyta; class Pinopsida; order Cupressales; family Taxaceae; genus Torreya; species Torreya grandis. The sequence goes on from JARHVA010005799.1 coordinate 346,852, forward strand.
TCCTAAATTATCAAGATGAACCCAAAAGTAAAGGAGAAGTTTCAGATAGATCATATGCAGTGTTTACTAGGTCCAAGAACCAATCAATCTAGTAAGCTGATAAAGAAAGGACAGAAGAGCAATCACAACCAACAGTCATAATTGCCAAGTGTGGGACAGTTCTGTCCTTTCAACCAAAAGATCTGATAATAACTCAAAAGGTAAATACATCTGCTACACATTCCCCTTCTACTTCTAAATTGCAAACCATTACACCTCTCGTCCCTTCTAAAACTCAGAAATATGAAGTACCTTTCTCTATACCTAGTTTGATTCAACCATTTGACATAATTGATCATGTCAAAAAGATAAAAATATAGATGTCTAAATTTGAGTACTTTCAGTCCAATCCAGATCAACTAAATAAAATGGTGCAATATGTTAAAAATTAGACCATTCCTATAGTACAAAAGGCCAAAAAAGTGACTTTTGATTCCCCAATAAATATGCCTAGTCCAAATAATCTGATTATTACTCCTCCAGTTGTTTCTATAAAAATAGAACCCTTCTATGTTTCCCTATTAATCAATGGCCACAAGCTGAGTAATTGTATAATAGACTCAGGTGCATCTGACAATGTTATGCCTACCAAAGTTGCTAAGTCTCTTGGTCACACATTAACCAAGACATTTGGTAGATGTTCATGGAGAACAAACAAGTGCCATTGCTGGGGTAGATCAAAGATGCCCAATTTGCATTCACAACCTTTCCAGACAAGAGGATTAAAATGACTGTATTAGTGGCTGAAGTCTTAGCATCTTATGGTATTTTACTTGGATGGAATTTTTCTAAGGATGTGGGAGGAGAGCTGAACATGGATCTATTTGAGGCAAGGATCCCTGTACAAGGTGTAATGAAGAGATTACTTCCTCAAAAGGAAGCAAAGTATGTAGCTACCAAGACATCAGCACCTGAAGCTCAAATCCTCTTTGAATCCATAGGTATGGGTAATTACTTTTTATATATAGATCATGATGAAAGACCCTCAGTCTCTGATGAGGGAAAGTCTAAAGTAAAGCCAGTGTCTGATGAGATTTGGACTCTAGAATTTGATGGTAGTTTTTTCTCTACTGGTTCTGGAGCTGGAATTGTTTTGATATCTCCTCAAGGAGATATGTTCCCTTCATCATATAAGTTACAGTTCAACAACACAAATAATATAGCTGAATATGAATCACTATTGCTGGGCATGAAGGCTGCCCAAGAAAGAGGCGTCAAGTGTCTTCATGCTAAAGGGGATGCTGAATTAGTGATCAGCCAAGTGAGAAATTCATATCAGACCAAGAATGAAAGGTTGTACCATTACCATAATCTTGTTTGGGATCAAATTGAAAGCTTTGATGCTTTCAACATTTCTTCCATTCCAAGAGAATCCAATGATAGAGCTGATGCACTTACTGTTTTAGGAACTCTTTTAGTTCCACATTCTAATTTTAAAGAAGCCAAATATACCATTGAGCTGGTCTATAGGCCGAGTGTTCCTAACAATGCTGATCATTGGAAAATTTTCAATGATGATAATAAGATTATTGCCTTTTTGGAAAGAAAAGACAATTTTGAACAACTATATTTTGAAGGCAGTGAATCTCAAAAGTCTAAATTAATTTATGAATCTAGTTCAGATGTAAATGAAGAGTTTATACAACTGAAAGGAAATAAAATTTCTAAAGTCCTGGTTTCTCTCAAAAAGCTATTTGACAAGCATGATAGATTCCTCAAGCAATAGAAAATAGATTCAAATTTCTCTCATGGATTTGACCAAGTGAATCTGACCAACGAAGAAAATCCAAAAATGGTCAACATTGGTAAGTGTTGTACACCTGAAGAAAAATTCAAATTTACTTCTTTGCTTCATCTAGACATATTCATATGAAGATCTGAAGTCTCTCAGTCCTAATGAAATCCGTCATCATATTCCTCTCAAGGCTGATTCGATGCCTTACAAGCAGAAATCCAGACAATACAGTCCAAAGATTTTAGGTACAATTATGTCTGAGATTCATAAAATGTTAAATGCTAGAATTATTTTTCCAATCCATCATTATACATGGATTGCAAATATAGTTCCTGTAAGGAAGAAAAATGGCAAAATCCGCATTTGTGTTGATTTCTAAAATCTAAATCAGTCTTCTCTGAAAGACAATTACCCTTTGCCAATCATGGACCAAGTGCTCGAAACAGTAACAGGATAAAAAATGTTGTCAATGCTAGATGGCTTCTCAGGCTATAACCAAGTTGAAGTTGCTGAACTTGATCAACACAAGACTGCATTCATCATGCCTTGGGGTACTTTTGCATACAAAAGAATTCCTTTTGGATTAGTAAATGCTGGTGCTACCTTCGAGAGAGCTATGTATATGGATTTTAAAGATGAAATTAGCAAATTCATAGTTGTATATCTTGATGATTTAAATGTCTTTTCAAAGCACCGATATGATCATATGCACTACTTGCAACAAGTGCTAGAGCACTGCCGAAAAAATGGTATTTCTTTGAATCCTAAAAAGTCTATTTTTGGAGTGACAGAAGGGAAACTCTTTGGACACATTTTGTGTAAAGAAGGTATAAAGATTGACTCAGATAGATTCAAGTCTATTCAAGAGCTGAATTTGCCTGCAAGTAAGAATGTTGTTCACTCTTTCTTTAGAAAAGTGAATTTCTTACAGAGATTCATCCCTGAATTTGCTGAGAAGACAAGACACACTGTAAATATGATGAAAAGAAAGACTACCTTTAGCTAGACCAAAGAAGGCAAAGCAGCATTTCAAGATATCAAAGTCGCTATTGCTCATGCCCCTACCTTGGTCTGCCCAGATTACCATAGAGATTTCACTATATACAGCTATGCATCTTAGCATACTCTTTCAGCTATTCTTGTCTAAAAAGATAAAGAAGGTATGGAATCTCCCATCTCTTTCATGAAATACCCTATGAAAACTCATGAATTAAAGTATTCAAATATAGAAAATCACGCCTATGCCTTGGTAAAAGCAGTCAAACACTTTCACTTTTATATTCTGAATTCACATAATACTGCCTTAGTTGTTGACAGTACAGTCAAGTCTATTTTAACTCAGCAGGAGTTTGGCACAAAGAGAGGTAATTAGATTGCAAAGGTCCAAGAATTTGATCTAGATATCAAGCCAATAAAGCTGGTTAGAAGTAAAGGTCTTTGTCAATTACTGGCTGAAAATAAGCCAGAAGATACACAACTTGAAGAAGCTGAAGTAGACAATATGCCAACAGTCCTTTTTGTTTCTACTGCCAATGAATGGTATTTAGATATTCCCTATTTTCTAACATATGGAGAATGTCCTGCTCATTTGTCTTACAAAGAGAGGACAACCATCAGATTGAAAGCTACCAATTTTGTCCTTTGGGACAACAGCCTGTACAAAAGAAGCATAGATGGATTTTTTCTTCGCTATGTAGACAAAGAACAATAGACCCAGCTCTTGAAATATTTCCATAATCTAGCTTGTGGAGGACATTTTTCTACCCCTGTGACTGCTCACAAAATTCTAAGAGCAAGGTATTATTGGCCGACTCTTTTCCAAAATGCACATAAATGGGTAAGGAAATGTGAACTTTGCCAGCAATTTGTTGGAAGACCCAAGTTGGCTACTCTACCTCTCAAGCTAGTAATCATAGAGGAACCTTTCCAGTAGTGGGGACTCAATTTTATTGGGACAATAAATCCATCATCAAGCGCTGGACATGATTATGTCCTTACAGCGACTGATTATTTCACTAAGTGGATAGAAGCAATCCTGACAAAGCATACTACCTCAGAAGTTGTATGCAAATTTTTGAAAGAGAACATCATTTCCAAATATGGAGTCCCACTCAAAATTGTTACTCATAATGTAGCTTGTTTCACTTCTCAAGAAATCACGCAATTCTATTTTTATTATGGAATTACGCTCTCTCATTCTTTTGATTATTTTCCATAAGGGAATGGACAAGCTGAGTCCATCAATAAAAATTTGGTAACTATTATCAAGAAACTTGCAGATGATAATCAAAGGACGTGGCACAAAGCATTGGTAGACACTCTGTGGGCTAATAGAATCACACCAAAAAGGGCAATTGGTATGTCTCCTTTTCAACTTCTCTACGGTATTAATGCTGAGATACCAAACACTTTAGAGTTACCAGCCTTGAAATTGGTGAAGTCTATTGAAGATTAGACATATGAGAGTTCTCTTGACAAAAGAATCATGTGCCTGACTCAGCTGGAAGAACAAAGAACCATGGTGGTGGACAAAATTATTGTTCATCAAAATCTGATAAAGAAACTTTTTGATCAGAAAGCCATAAATCATGATTTTCAGATTGGGGATAAAGTCCTGTTGTGGGACAAAAGAAGAGAGCCAAAAGGGATGCATGGAAAGTTTGACTCCCTTTGGAGAGGCCCATTCACAATTCATCAACACATGGGTGAAAATAGCTTTTTTTTGAAATACCAAGATGGCATGCTCTTTTCTCTACCCCATAATGGGCAGCATCTAAAACACATCAATTCTTGAAGTGTCAAATCATTGCCTTTGTATATATGTATACTTGTATAGTTTTAATTTCTATTTTGTTTTGTTTGTTTTCATTCTTGTTACCTTTCATTTTTGGAAAGCATGGCTTCGAAGACCAATGGTACACTTGAAGACACTGGATTTTTTGAATTCTACTCCTTCCAATTCATTTTGCAATTGACAGAAGTTCCCCAACTAAAGCCAGCTGTTGTCTCCCAAAAATAACAGTCATTTTTGGAACAACATTTGAATTATTTTGGTTCTACAAACCAAAATAATATCTTCCATTTTCACAATTTGTCTTAGATATTTAGATTTCTCATTTTCAGAGCTTCTCAGAAAATCTATGGACTCTACAGGCTTAAATCTATAGACTCTGTAGGCTTGAATCTATGGACTCAGCAAGAATAAGAATCTACAGACTGTGCAGGAAAAGGAAAATCTACAGACTTTTGCAGGCGGTTTTCAGTCAAAAGAATTGATCTTCAACATTTATTCATTTTCTGAGATTGGTTCAAAGTTTTGGTTTAATTAAAAATATTCATTGGCAAGCATCTGAATAAAAAAGGAGACCTGAATCATTGAACCGTTGAACCATTGAACCAATTTGGTTCAAAGGTTAAACAGGTTCAAAGTTCAACAAGTTCAATGTCATTGGCAAAAGTTAAGCGCTTCATAAAGGTTCAAAGTTTAGTCACTTCAACAAGTTCATCGGCTTTTAAACATTTGGTCAAATCAAAATGACTTGAACCGTTGAACCATTGAACCAATTTGGTTCAAAGGTTCAATAGTCAGTTCAACCAAAGGAACAGTTCAATCGCTTGATTCAACCAAGCATTTCAATGCTTTATTTCACTCAGATGGTTCATTTCATTTGTTTCAGCATCTTTTGGTTCAATCATTTGGTTTGTCAGTCAGTTCAAGGCTTTCGTTGAACTATTGAACCAATTTTTTGGTTCAACAGCAAGTTCATCACTTTTTGGTTCAAAGGCACTTGGCGTGCTTCATTGAACCTTAAAACCGGTTCAACAAATGGTTCAACGTCTAAGTTCAATGAGCTTCATGACTTCTACAAGAATTTCCATCAGCAAACATCTAGTAGGTTCAACATTTGGTTCATCCTTTGATTTAACTTCAAATAGTTCAAAGGTGGGTTCAATCAAGTGGTTCAACGCTTTGCTTCAACATTGAATTGTTCATCAGCTTTGTTCAAAAGGTGTTTGGCGTGCTTCATTGGTTCAACAGACAAGTTCAATCAAATGGTTTAACTCTCAGTTCAAAGGCAAGTACAAATATTTGGTTCAATGCTTAGTTTGTAGGCTTGTTTTATTCGTTGAACCATCAGCTTGAACCATTGGCTTGAACCATTTTGGTTCAAAGCCTTGGTTCAACTGATTAGTTCAATGTATTGGTTCAATTGCAAAAAGTGCATCAAATGGTTCATTGGTTATTTGCTTCAAAGGCTTGGCGCACTTCATTGAACCTTTGAACTGGTTCAACAAATGGTTCATCAACTAAGTTCAAAGGGATGGTTCAATGCTAAAGAACGTTTTCGATGGACAAGTGCCCTTGCAGAGGACACTTCATCGACCAAAGCACCCTTCAGCTTGTTCAAAGACTTGTTCAAAGCCTAGAGGAATTTTACCCAGACTTTTTGTCTGCGGGAATTTTCCCCGGGGAAAATGACCATGGGAAACGTCCATAGTGAAAATCCTAGGGGAAATTTGTGAAGGTCCAACGAAGGACCTCAAAGGGTAGGTGCCCTTGCGGGGAACTCTCGGCCATTAATTTGAAGATACTTCTCGAAGCTGAAGGATCACTTCTTAGGGCCCAAAAGGGCAAAGTCCAATCTAGAAAAGTGCCAAGCAGAAGGCCAAAAGAAGATCAAGGGGTGACGTTCCTGAACACGTCAAATTCAACATAGTCAACTAGCTGTTGGAAACACATTGACAGGCACATGAATGTCATATTTAAGACAATGAAATAACTGTTGATCCTTTGAACATACAGAACAAAATACATTCACAATTTTCAAGGCCAAGACTAGTAGAAAGCGGGGAATGAATAGAATAGCAAGCTGAATCCAAGACCCGATTCAATTAATCAGAAAGGGAGGAATGATGAAGATAAGATCAAACTTCCAGGTAGACATTGAAAGTTGTAAAACTTTCAATTACACGACTTATCTATCTACATTGAGAAGATCAAATGGGTAAAAGGCCCTAAAGTTCCAGCTTGTCTTCCTAACATTTCCCAATGCATCATGATGTATTATTGTTCCCGAGTCCTTCTTGAAAGTGGCTATATAAGGGACTTCCTATCATTGTAAAATTATCTTCTTTATGATAATCTGAATGCAACTCTACCAAAACTGAGAGGCATCATTGAGACTTTGTGCTCAGTCTATTTATCATATTTTGTTAATGAAAACAAGGGACTTTTTCAGACTTTGTGCTGTGATATTTTATTTGTTTCATTGATCTAATAAGTAGGATTAGTAAATTTGTCAAGAAGTTGTCCTAAAGAATCAACTGTGGAGAGACTTTGTGCCCCCATAACTGCCTTCAGTGTGTTTTTTTTTTCATTGCTGTGTAAAGAACTTTGAAAAGACTTTGAGCTTTCATTGTTCTTTGTATATCACTATTGAGTATTTCATGTCCAGACTTTGTGTTGTGTCTTGATTTGTTGGTTACCATACTTTAGTCATATTCTACTTTTATTTCCAGGAGTATTCTTGTTGCTGGTTGAATAGTTCTTCTGAAAGAAGAGGAGTGATGTCTGTCATTCTCTTGAGTTCTTCCTTTGTTTTATATACATCATCTCTAAAGAAAGAGAGATGGATGTCTGGTCCTACCCTTGAGTATTAGTTTTCATTTATACATATACATAGCATATCCATAGGGAACCTCCCCTTGATGAGAGGAGAGAGAAGTCTCCTTCTGATGTGATAAACTTACACATTAGGATGACTAATCTTCTTGCTTTGGCTGATAAGACCTATTTTGTTTACCATTACGCTGATAGACAAAATATTCAACCAACACATATCATAGCCGCATCCCTTTTATAGCACTATTTTATCTTATGTTAATTATCTACTAACATATTCATCATTATATCACTTATTACATAGAAGGATCTCTCATGATCCCCATGTTTCCCTTATTTATTTTCATTTGAGGCTCACATTGATGAATTTTAATATTGAAAACTTAATTATCGTCAAGTATAGTAGTCTTTAAACACCTTGGTCTTTAGGTCCTTTTATTTAGTGACCAAGTGTAAGCTCTCTTTTGTGTGTCACCTATTTCACTGTTGTTTGATTTTCCAAATCCATATGGAGGAGGAATATAAAAATCCATAAAGAAAGTTAAAATCCAACATCATTTAAAATGAATGGCAATGATATACAAAAGGTGACATATAAATTTAAAAATTCACTAAAAGACATGATTTCAAACACATCATTTTTTTAGTCAAAGCTCAAACTCAACAGTTTACTGCATAATAGAGCCTAGGTCTATTGGGGTGTGGTAGGATAGTATATTAGAAAAGGAGAATAAAAATATATATTTTAGTGCTACCTAATATATCACACAAGTACCCAATCTTCATAGTATATTGGCAAATCTCTAAGGGGCCCTAAGGAATAGGGATCACATTGTGGGAAGGTAGGTCCATTTTACTTTTCATGCATATAGTATTTATGGGTTGATCTATGTACTTCACTTGTTAGCCCATGTTTTGTGTTCATTATTCAAAATGTCCTAGGTCCTTGGTGTTGATAGTTCTTAGCCTTTCTCACTTGCCTAGTGTGTCTCATTCTTGCTAAGGATGTTCACATCGCCCATGTGGTGCCTCAATTTCCTTATTTAAATCATATTTTCCTTATATTCCGCTTGTTGAATATTTATTTTATTTTATCACATGTTTGATCACATATACCTTATTAAAACTCTTGATTTATAGTTTGTGAGTTGCATTATAAGACCTTGGATATTTTGTTCTACATTCCATTTTACCATTTATGTTTTACATAATTCCCAATGTGATTTAGTATGTTCTACATTCTTTTTTGCCATTTATGTTTTACACACTTTCCAATATGATTTACTATGTTTTCCAATTAATTGTCATTCATTTTCCATCCTTGTGTCATGTATTTGTGTTTAATATTCTCACCTTGACTTAAAAATCCTAGTTTACGAATTTTCCTAAGAATTTCCTATCTTTGTCTTCGCTAACTATTTTTCCAAAACCATAAAAATATCTAGAAAAGTCTCATAATAGAGAATCATTTCCACTACTATATGCCTATATTTCAAAATTTTGATTTTTCACTCTTTTTTCACTATTCTATAAGGTTTGCCAAATATTCTTCACCTTGGATGCCTTCACTTCTCTTGCAATCCCATTTTTTATATACAAACTAAGGTAATTAAAGGTATGTTTTTTTTTTAATTATGTACTTTCATTTATCTTATTTTATCTTTAATGCTTTTTAATTAGCATTAGTTTTATGTGTTATCATGTTCTATTCACGAAGCACCATCCCGTGTTGCACTCATGTGAAACATGATGAGATTTGAGTGGGACATATGTATACATATAATATTTTCAAAATTTTATCAATTATTGATGATCATTATCTTACAGGAAACCATTGTGTGTCAATCTGTCTAAGTGCATGCCTTAAAGGGTGCACCAAATAATGGGTGGGTAGACTATTGGAGCTTCATATGTTTGATGTCATTATTAACACTTATTAGCTACACACTTATCTCCTAAAAACCATATCCCTAAGCTTGTCTTTATCTACTACACACTCCTTAGTCATTTCCCATCTTTTGTTCCTCTTTTCCTAGGCTTAAGCCCCTTTTGACAGTCAGATATACTAGGTTGATTGGGTTGACCCTGTACTATTTTGTGTAAAATTAATTTAGGGTTGAGGTCAGCTCTTGGTCGACATAGTCGATGACCTAGTGAATTTTTCCACAATTGTGCTAGGTCAACTAGGTCAATTTTTTGACATAACGTGTGACCTAAATTTTAAATATGCATGACCTCCCTAAATCATTGCATCATTTCAGTTATAAGAAGTTTTATAAAGTAATAATAAATATAATATTACTATAATATAATCAAATAATATAAATTAATATTATATTAAGATATTAATAAAATATATAATATATCAATAGCATTTGCATCATTTCAGTTATAAGAAGTTTTATAAAGTAATAATAAATACAATATTACTATAATATAATCAAATATTATAAGTTAATATTATATTAAGATATTAATCAAATATATAATATATCAATAAAATTAATATATTTGTAGTAATAGAGTATCCCAATTTACTATGCTAGTAAACCACTAGGAATTTCGGTCTCTATGATTGTAAGCCATTAGTAATAAAACCAATACCATTGGAGTAGAGGAATCATGTGGATGGTGATGATGATGAGGGAAGATAGTGATGGTAAATTTGGTGATGGAGATAGTGATGAGGGAGGAGAGTAGGCATCAGTGGTAGTAGCTAAGTCTAAAGTTAGAGTGTAGATTAGGGTAGCATTGGTGAAGGGTAGAGGGGTTATTCAAGTAGTAAGAGTAGAGATTGAGTTGAGGGTAGCAGTCAAAGGTGTTTCCTAGTCAGTGAGGTTTTTGGGTCTGGTCACACTAGGGAACATGTTCCTGCTCAAGTTGTTTCCTAGGGGATGTCAGTATCAATGATAGTGGCAATTGTGCTAAAGTAGGACTAGGGAAGGAGCTAAATAGGTGCACAAATCCCTTTCAAGGACAAATACTAGAAAGATGTTAGTGATGAGAGGTTGTTGTAGGATTAAAAATATGGAGTTAGTTTAGATCTAGGTATAGGGAAGAAATCAAAAGGTGTTAAAAACTTCTCTAGTTTTTTGGCATCTAATTGTTTTTGAGAACAAATATCCTTTGAAGATGTTTTGTAGATAGATAGGCTAGTGGTGGGAAATGGTGTGTCAATGGTTTTTTTTCTCTCCATTGAATCATATGGAATGCACAACTTGGGTTTCTACAAAATATGTTGTGTTTATTAACAATAGTAATTCCTTAAACCCCTTCCATTGCTGTAATGATTTATGTAAAGAAGTCATTCTTAGAAAGAATCTTGTATCAGTTTATGTTCTAATTTCTAGGAGTGATTTTCAAAAGGAAAAGATATTAGAGGAGGTTATAGAGATTGTAGAGGAGGTAAATACTAAATAAAAATCATCTCATAATAAAACCTTTGATACATCATTTTTGGGTGATATTCACTTAATCTTTTCTAAATCTCCTACTCTCTTTGAAATCTCAAATGTTGAAATCTTTGTGATATAAGTAGAAAGAGGAAATAGAGCTTTGATTGGTAAGTTTTTGGGCAACCCTCTTGGAGCTCACTTTTAGAGTGGTCTTAGAAAACTTGTCCCTCACTCTCATCTCCCTCTCTTTTTGTCTTGGCATGTGGTTTCTTTGTGCTTTTGTTTCATACTTCTGAAGACAAGGACTTTTGCTAGACAAATGGGCCATAGTTCTTTGGCAAGTTGGGGGTGTTCTTCTATCCATGGACTTCCTTTTTTGACCTAGAAACTATAATAATATTTCAAACTCTTGTTTAGGTCAGATTATATAACCTTAATTTAGCTTTGCATGATGTTCATCTTTTTAAGAAAATGGTCAATAAGTTAGGAACCTTTGTAAAAATTGATGAATCCATTGGGTCAAGTTTTAACTATGGTAGGTTGTGTTTGATGGTGGATTTAGCTAAAAAATTTCACAATTATATTCATATTTATTCTTCCTATGGTGTGTGGTAGCAATTTTTAAATTTTTAAGGCTTTCCAAATAAATGCTTCAAATACAATTACTTGGATCACAAGTATGCTTCATGTCCCAAGAGAAACTTTCAAGGTACTCACTCATTGTTCTTACAAAAATGGGTCAGAAAGATTGGTTTCCCAAATTAGGATTTGGTTCATAGGATGGATATTTCTAGTGAGCCCCTGATAGCAATAGTCTTTCAGCAAGGTGAGAATAGGTCTCAGTAAGGGGAAATTTTGGACTGAATAGTAGCACAACCTACTTTGAAGTTACGGAAACCCTCTTCTCCTATGTAGGAAAGAGTTGTGATGGAAATTAGAACATAGCGAGTGTTTAATCCCCATATTGTAAAGGACTATTCTCAACATAAGATGATTGAGATTGTTAATAATAGTGTAGAGGATGGGGAAGAATCAAAAGGTGAGCTAGTCAGTAGAGAGGTTCTTTTCATTTTTAAGTAGCCTAGTGTTTTGAAGACTTCTGACTGTGGCATGAAAGGAAAAAGAGGAAACAAAATGGAAGTAAAAATGCTACAACTTGAGGCCCAAAATTCCATCAATAAAGACACGTAATGGACCATGGTGTCTTTGATTTTTAGTAGAAGTAGGTGTTTATTAGCAGCTCTAGGTTGAGCTTTATGGTTCATTTTCTAAGTTTTTACTTAATTTTTTCTCTTGATCCTTCTTTGTTTTATTATTTCTTGTTATTTGGTCAATGTCTTTATCTTTTTGGTCTTATCATGTGGTCAGTATCCTTGGTTTACTTGTTTTCTTGGCTATCATTTTTGTTTTACTAGGTATTTGTGTTGTTTATGTGGTGTATTCAGAAGGATCGGACCCTTGATTGTGCTCTAGAACTAGTTAAAGTTCTAGTCAAATACTTATGAATTGTGGCTATGATCAAAAGCTCCATATATATATAGTAACATATATATAGTAATATATTATTATAATATCCATTAATATTTTTATATTATATTTTATTATTATTATATATATTTAAATTATATATAGTATCATATAAGGTTTGTATTTGATAGGGTGGTGGCATCCTTAATTGGACATTTTCTATTTTCAATGGTACAAATGAGATCCTCATGAGATCTTATTTAAATGTTGCATGGTTCTACATCCAACGTGTATTTTGAATCAATGTTGCACTATCATTGATATGGGGAAAAGACATTAAGTTCCATGAGTATATGTTATCTTCCATTCATATATGTTGCCAATATATTGAAACCTATATAAATTATATAAATCTTAAAAACATATGAAAACATTATACATGGACCACTAGAATAAAGGGAAAGGCTATACAAAACAAGAAAATAGTGAAATATTTCAAGGTGAGTTGTGCAGTGGTGGTGAGGGGCATTAACAAGGTATTTTAAGTGATATAAAACAACATGGGGTGCATATAACATATAATATTAGAATCAATGGACACATCATCTTTTGAAAGATAAGAATATCTCTATGTGGTGACATACAAATAACATTTATCCCATATAATTTACACCTACACATGCAACTACATCAAATTTTAAATTGGCACATCAATGTAACAATAGTCGAGAATGATACATGATAGTTATATCAAATCAAGTTGGTGACTTATTTGATTGGTCATTATCTATAGTCAATGGTGGATAAGGACATCATAAAATTCAATTTTATTGTGGCAAGGCTCCATAAGCAGATTACTTAATCATATGGTTTTAATATATAATTTTTATTAAAAGAATAATAATATTCTTATATATTCTTATATAATATATTAATAATATATATAAATATATAAAAAATTTTGTGTAGTGAAAAAGTGTAAGTTGGTATTCACACCTCACTCAAAACCCATCCCCCTCGATCCCATCTTGCCTTTTGTGTATGATATTTTAAGAAAACTAATTATATATTTGTGATGGAGGTTGTGATAAAAAATGAGGTTGTGCATTCCTTTCTATGGTGTGATAATGTGATGTGTGATGAGGTAAGCCAAATGATGATGGTGAGTGGAATGAATATCATACACCAGACCCATATTTAAGATAACTATTGGATTGGCATGAGTTGGACCCATTCTAAAGTGGTACACAGTGTGTAGGGTGATGATTTATTTGATTGTATGTTTGTTATTTTCAAGGGTTTACGAGGACAACATGAGGATACTTTGATTTTGAGAAGGCTTTATGTTTGATATGCAACTCAAAACAATGTTGTAGTGTCACTGATATAGAGACAAGACATTGAGGTTTGAATGTTTTTATTATAGTTTATGCTCATCTATGCTACCAATATATTGACACATATATATATATATATATATATATATATATATTACATAAATGTTAAAAACATAGCAAAATATCATACTCATACACATGGAGTAAAAGGCAAGGCCATACATAACTTTCAAGTGGTGAAAGATTTCAAATTGAGTTGGGTATTGATGATTAGGGTAAATGATAAGGTATTTAAGGTGATATCATATCCTAGAGGTCTCATATCGTACACATGACCCAAATTCAATGTATTTTTTGGATTTACATACCTGATACCCATTGCGAAGGGGTTTATCTTACAAAGTGGTGGCATCTCATATCGACTATTTTCTGTTTGATTACAGAAGGACTCCATATCTAATGTGTGGATCAAATCAGTAATACAATGCCACTGATGTAGGGGAAATATGTTGAGGTTATGTAGTCTATATTATTATTTTTATTGTGGTTGAAGTGAGTATAAGATATTTTTCAAAGTGCATGCCATATGGGTGCATAAGTGGGCACATTGTTGGTGATACAATCTGAATGTCGTGGTGGATGAGTTTTTAGTTAAGAGAAAAGGTTGTTGATTGATGATCAGTCTCAGGTGTTAGGTAGGGTTAGTAGGTTTAATTCTCATGCATTATTTCAAAAGATAAGATACTCTAACGATAAAAATAAAACACTTACCCTAAACAATTCTTGAAAATTAATGATACATACCTTCCAATGTAACTTGCACCTTCAGGAGAAACACCAATATAATAATTTTCATGCAGTAACATTTAAAATAACATTACATGCTTTGATTACATTATACATGTCCATTTTAAGCAAATTTTTCAACATGACTATTAAATTAAAATAGTTGTGAATATGTGATACTTCCCAGATATAAATCTAGAATTCAAGACTTAAAATTGATCACAATATCTAAACATGGGAATATTAGATAACTTGATGACATAGCTATTAAAATGAAACCTTAACCATTAAATCAAACTATTATGATTAATCAAAATGGGTGGTTGAAATATTTTCAAAAATGTTATGATTTCTTTTATCTAGAAATGTCTAATAACATATTTTCAAAATAAGACTTTTGGTAGACAGATAAGAAGTCGAAGGACACATAGACCATGAGATTTATGTTGTTGCATTATACTAATAGATGTCACTGACTATGCTAAGGACAACATGATGATGTCATCCACTAGAAATCCTTCCATGGATTTAAATATATATCTTCAACCATTGTAGACCTATGGCAAAATGTGTACCAAATTTCAAGTTCAAGCAATATTATCAAAATAACAATAGAAACCCGAAACATGATAACACCAATAGATGTGATAGAAGATGTAAATCAAAATAAACAAAACATTCTTACCCTCCTTTTTACCTCTTCATGCCTCCATTCTAGGACTTACATTACACATTAGACTCAGATTGACATTATTATGCATAATTAGAGGTGTTGATAATGGATGCTTAATTCAATGACTATTTGGTCATGGATTGGTTATAGACTTGATAGACTAATTTTGACATGGATTTGATATAAATCCTTAGGTTTCCTTCCATAGAGGAGGAGTGTTGGTTTAATACAAGAATGGAGGGAAGATCAAGGGTTAATATTCAAACTTAGATGAGGATATATAATGGATAGAAATTATCCAATGAATATTAAATTCCTTATAAGTCTCTAGTTTAGATATTTATAGAGACTTAGAGGAGCTTATCCAATTATAGAGGGTTCTTATTTATCTTAGGGATAACAGAGGATTAGGTGTAAGTTTTAATGAGAATTAGGATTCCTAGGAATGTAGGAATGCCTAGGGAGTAGGTTTGTAGGTCATTAGGTGGGGTTATGGGAATTTCAAATTCCCATGTAATGGATAAGTAGGATTAGATTATGATAGTAGCGGTTATGATAGAATCAATGAGGGAATGGGACTAGAATAACAATATAGTGAATGAAGGATTATATAAGGGTGCTATTAGATAAATAACTAGAATTAGGATAAATTGGTGGGATAAAGGGGGATATTAGTGAGATAAATCAAAATTAAGCAAAATTAGTATCGACTAATAGGAATATTAGTGATAGTAGTAAAGAATGTGATTTTATGTGACAATAATAATCTTTGAGGTATTTTCATTGATGTGAATGAAAAAAATATTCATTTCATGATTTAGATTCAAAAAGAGGACATTCAAAGTCATCCAATCATAACTGAAACTATCTTTTTGAAAACCAATTAATAATTTCCAATTAGGCAAAATGCCACCTTACGTGAAGATATTGAATGGCGGTATCCTAAGGTAGTGGAAACACACTGACATTGAGTGAACCACCCAATGAGTTCTATCTCTTAATGGACATAACACATTTGAAGCAAATGTTATTTGTATGTTTCTTTAAATTAGTGTTGGAGCATAAATTATTTGGATCACATCTTGCATTAAACTTCAATTCCTTTTGAATCACAATTCTCCCTATTTGAGAAATAGGTTCCATTGGATGCAATTGGGTTTGAATAGAATGATAACCCTTTTCATATCTCAATATAATCAATAAATATCAAAGACCTTTTGTGGCTCTAAACCTTCACCCTAAACCAGCAAAACATTAGACATTAGACATAATATAACTACCAAGTAGTAAAAACATGCTTCATAGTTCATATAAAATAGAAACTCAAAAAATATTTTAGAAAATATAATCTCACTAACTAAATTAATATTTTTTTTTCCTCCCTCCTTCCCAAAAGGAGAAGATAATATCATTGCTTGAAATGCTCCTTATCTTCAAAAACCAAAGCTACATGATTATTTTTGCTTTGTGTCAAAATTTAGAGTATGGACATAAATAAAATTCTCATGATAGAGAGATGCAAAATCAATCATTTCATTAATGAAGTCATGCATTTGTTCCTCACTAAGCAAAACAAGTGGTAGAAGCTGCATATACAACCCCCCAAACTAAAAACATAAAATATATTTTCCTTTTAAATGAACATGGTTGTGGATGCAAACATGATGAATGAAACTAGGATTGGACCCACCACACCCAACATTCCACATAGAGATATGATTAAAGAACAAATGTGAATAACACCACTCATAAAACTAGGTTGAATCATGTCATCAAACTATTCATCTGGTGCTACAGGTGACCTAAATTTTAAACATGCATGACCTCCCTCAATCGCTGCATCTTTGCATTTATAAAAAGTTGTATGAATTAATAATAAATATGATATTACTATAATAAAATTAAAATTATATATTAATATTATATTATAATATTAATATCATATATAATATATCAATAATATTAACATATATATACAGAAATATATTATAATAATAGCCATCAATATTAGAATATTATATTATATTATTTTTGTTATATTATTATTATTATTATCATCATCATCATCATCATCATCATCATCATCATCATTATGTTTAATTTATATATAGTATCATATGAGGTCTTTATCTTTTAGGGTGGGGGCATCTTTGATTGGCCATTTTATATTGTCAACGGTATATGAGGACCTCATGAGAGCTTATTTAATTATGACATGGTTCCACATCCAATGTGTAGCTTGAATCATTGTTGCACTATCATTTATATGGGGTCAAGACACTAAGGTCCATTAGTATCTTTTAGATTCCATTCATCCATGTTACCAGTCTATTGAAACCTAT
The DNA here is from genome assembly GCA_037957365.1 of Torreya grandis. Classification (NCBI taxonomy): domain Eukaryota; kingdom Viridiplantae; phylum Streptophyta; class Pinopsida; order Cupressales; family Taxaceae; genus Torreya; species Torreya grandis. Next base: position 364,249 of record JARHVA010005799.1, read on the forward strand.
ATAAATTACATCCATCTTAAAAACATACAAAAAATCTATATTTATACCTCTAGAAGAAAGGGCAAGGCTATACAAAAATTTAAAATAGTGAAATATTTCAAGGTGAGGTGTGGGATGATGGTGAGGGGCATTGACAAGGTATTTTTAAGTGATATCATACAATAGTGGGTCCACATAAAAATATAATTTTATATATAATATAATAATGTAATAAAATATTAACATTGATGGACGCATTAATGTTTGGAAGGCAATAATATATCTCTATGGTGACATAAAGATAACATTTATCCCATATAATCTATACCTACACCTATAGATACATTAAATTTTAATTTGGCATATCAATGTAACTTTAGTGAAGAATGATAAATGATATTTATATCAAAGTAAGGTGGTGACTTCTTTGATTGGTATTTTTCTATTTTCAAGGGTGGAAAGGGACATCACGAGAGTCTATTTGATTGCGATAAGGCTTCACAAATAGATTACTTAATTTAGTATGGTTATATATATATATATATATATAAGATTAATTATATTCTAATAAATGATTATATTTAATTATAAAATATAATATATTAATAATAAATATAAATATATAAAAGTTTCTTGAAATGAACAACTCTAAATTGCTAGTTGTGCCTCACTCGAAAGCTATCACCACTGATCCCATCTCACCTTTATTGCATGAAGTGTTAAGAGAAAAAAAATCTCTCATGTGGTTGTGTGTTTCTTTTTAAGGTGTGTCAATGTGATATGCGATGAGGAAAGTTGTGTGGTGATGGTGAGGGGAAATAATATCATACACCAGACTTAGATTTAAGATAATTTTTGGGTGTATTTGACTTGTACCCATTGTAAAGTGGTATGCAACTTGTATGGTTGTGAGTTCTTTGATTTGATGTTTATTATTGTCAAGGGTCGATGAGGATAACTTGAGGCTGATTTGATTGTGATAAGGATCTACGTCTGATATGCATCTCAAAAAAGCATTATAATCCCACTAATATAAAGATAAGGAATTGAGGTTCCAAAATCTATATTGCAATTTATGTTCATCTATGCTACCAATATATTGACACATAAATAAATTACGTCAATGTTAAGAACATAGAAAAACACCATACTCATACTCATAAAATTAAGGGTAAGGCCATATAGAACTTTCAAGTGGTGAAAGATTTCAAATTGAGATGGGTAGTGATGATGAGGGGAAATGACAAGGTATTTTAGGTGATATTGTACAATAAAGGTCCCATATCATACACATGCCCCAACTTTATGGTAGTTGTTGGATTTACATACCTTGTACCCATTACAAATGGGTTTAGCTTGCAGGGTGGTGGCATCTTATATTAAATATTTTCTATTTGATTACAAAAGGACTCCACATTTCTTGTGCAGGTTGAATCAATAATGCAATGCCACTAATGTGAGGGCAATGCAATGCCACTCCTATCATATTATTTGTGTTGTGATTTAAGTTAGTATCAAATCTGTTTCAAATTTCAAGCCATATGAGTACATAAGGGGGTACATTGTTGGCGATACAATGTGAATGTCATGGTGGAGGAGTTACTAGTTAATAGAAAAGGTGATTGATGGATTATCGATCCCAGGTGGCAAGCAGGTTTGGTAGGTTTAATTCTCATCCATTAGTGGGTACTCATATCATATGGTTAAAAGGGGAATATACTCCAATGATGAAAATAAAACACTTACCTAAAAAAAATTATTGAAAATTAAAGATATGTTCCTTCCAACAAAACTTACAACTTCAAGAAAATTGTTAGTATAATATTTTTTCCATAGTGATATTTCAATTCACACTACATGCTCTAGTAAATCAGATTTTATGTGAAGGAAATTTTATATAAAATTTGACACTCTAATAAAAGAAAAGAAAATTTAACACCAAATAAAGATATAGAGAAAATAAAACATTTAGAAATACAAATTCCTAATAAGGAAAATAAAATGCAAAATATATAGGCCAAGCCTAGAATTTTAAATTAACCCTGCCTATCAGTTTAAAATTTATTGATGGCCAACTTTGTGATTCCTTATAAAACAATTTAAAATTTATATTTTAAAATAAAAATTTAGTATTTAACCAAAAAAATATCAGTCTTGTATCTGTATGCATTGCATATATAATAAATAAAGGGGTATTACAAAAATTTAAGGCTTATTAAATTTTTATGCTATAAATATCTATGACCTATTAACATATGGTCAAAACATTATATATGTTAAATATAATTGAGTGAGTCTCTATCATGTACACATAAAAACTAATCCCTTAATATCAATTGATTTACCTTTCTTTTCCCATGCATAGTAATGATGAGATGATGTTTTGTCTTCATGCATTGTCTTTTGTCACAATAAAATGATGATGGGATGTTAATATATCATTATTTGACAATATGTTTTCAACATATTAGAAAAGATGATTTTATTTATTCATTCATTGTGTTGTCACAAGAAAATTTTGTTCTATCTTTCTTCATTATCTCATCACCATCAAATTTCAATGCCAGGCTGCTAACAAATTTGAAATCGGTAGTATTAAGTGTCTTTTATTTTAGTGGTATTGGTGAGGTTCACATGTGAAAGTGTCCTTCCATATATTTCCTAGACATGTCATGAGCTTTGATTTTATTGAAAACAACTCGAAGTCTAATGTGTGAGTCCAACTAATGATGCAATGTATATTTTATTTTCATGATTTTCTTTGGTAAGTGTGTTCTTTTCACTTTTGGAGTATATACCCCTTTTAAGTGTATGATGTAGGTACCCTCTAATTAATGATAATTAAATCTACCAACTCTCCATTACATCTATGAATGATCCTTTTATGATATTATTTTCACCAAATAAGCATAATAACAACACTAGATCACAATGATATAGAAATATAGAATAAAATATGAATAATAGATAAACAACGTTGAGGGGGCAACCTCTCAAATGCTTGCAATAAGAAATGAATACTCTGATACGATGATGAACAACTAATCCTACATCCTATTTATAATCTACCAAGGCCATAGACAACCCATAAGCCAACCTACTAAGCATATGAGTGCATAGATAAATGTAAAATAATATGCAAAAAGGTTGTGAAGGCCACAAGTTAGCTACATATATCCCTAGACATGCCAACGGTTAATGAAATAACATGTCCCTTCCCTTAAAAACAATGTTATTCTCAATATTAAAGCAATCTTGGATGTTTTTGCAAGAAGGATTCATCCTCCCAGGTAAATCATCAAAAGTTTGATTCTCCATTTGATCAAACACTCAATAATCACTCTGGACTGCAACTACTTGGTGTGTGTTTGAAGGACTATATTAGGATCAAGAATAACTGAATGCTCATCCAATATTTGTTATAGATCAGCATGGATAGACTCCTTAGATTATTGAACATTAAAGGAAAACAAACATGCTGAAAATCCTATAGTGCCATTTTTTAGCATCTTAGTCATCTAATGTGAACTAACCACTTGTCAAGATATATATCTTAATCCCTATAGTTCCACTAGTTTGCCTTCAGAATGGAATCACAAGAACATTTTTTAAAAATTCATCTCTATAGTAAAAAATTTCATTGATGTCAAAGGTCTAGCATTATTGGTGATAAAGGCCCCATTGCATTTAATGGTGTTTTTAATATTCATATCTTGGATAATGTGTGTTAATATTTATTTAATATTAATGAATATATTTTTGGTTGTATATAAGTTAAAAGAGGGCCCATGGAGAAGTGAAAGAGTCACAGGGTAAAAGAGGAAAGAGTAATGGGATGCATTTTTTCATGAAGAGTCACCTTGAGGAATTCTAAGAGTCACCATGTGAAGACAAAAGAGGTATGGCACATTTTTCCATGAAGGGACACTTTGAGGAATATGAAAAGTCACCAAGATAAACATAAAAGAGGAAAGGATGCTTTTGCTTATGAAGGGTAACCATATGACTTTTCAAATTTAAGGATACGAAGGGTAATGCAATTTTGGCACTATTTTCCATGAGGATTGAAGGGTCACAAAGGGTGAATGCCAAAGTTCATTTGGAAAGCTATAAATAACGACTTGAGAAGCCATTTGTAATATGGAAGAGAGTGCATGGTTTGTACTTTTTTTTAAGATATTAAAATAGGAGATATTGTAGAGTTATAACATTTGTTGAGTAAGCAACATTGAGAGATAGTTGTATTTTATACACAAGAGGGATTGGTGCTTCTATGGGTTGGTTCTCATGAATCTTTGTAAGGGGTTGGTCTTCTTGTGGGTTGGTGATCACAAATAGTTGTGTTGGTACTTGGAAAAGGGGTTGGTGCTCTTTCAAGCTGGTGCTTGCAAACTTTGTATTTTTAGTTGGTGCCCATTCATATACTTGAGATTGTTCTCCATGGTTTTTCCCACTTTGAGTTTCCATGTAAAAATATAGTCTCTCTATCTCTCTCCCTCTCTTGTGTGGTGAAAATTATTATTTTAGTTTTATTGCATATATTGAATGTATGATTGAGTGGTTAAATAAAATAAATTAGATTAATTAAAATATATATAATATACTGATTCACTGCCCCTCTTTGTATATATCATGTTTCACAATTGGTAGTAGAGTAGGTTTATTTTGAAAAAGTTTTACAGCTTAAAGTAAGATCAGGAAAGCATGATGGCTAGATCAGATGAAGGATTTTATACAAATAATGCACCTTTGTTTGATGGAATGAATTCTATTTTTTGGAGAATAAGGATGAAGACTTATTTTATGGCCCTTGGATTCGATATATTTCAAGCAGTGGTGGAGGAATATGAAGATCCATAAACACTTGTAACTACTCTAGTAGAAAAGAAGGAAAGTGAAAATAATTCTAAAGCTTTAAATGCTATTTTATGTGGTTTATGTGAGTCTAATGTTTTTAAAGTTATGTAATGTAAATCTACTCAATGAACCTGGATAAACTTGAGAATATTTACAAAGGTGATAGAAAGGTTCAGTAAGATAAGCTTCAGACTTTTAGAAGATAATTTGAAAGTTTGAATATGGAATAAGAAGAAAATATAGCAAGTTATCTCTTGCAGGTTGATCAAATATTTAATCAAATTCAAGGTCTTAGATAAGATTTAGAAGAATCAACTATGGTTCAAAAGGTTTTGAGATTTATACCATTAAGATATGATGCAAAAGTTTTGGCAATTGAAAAGATGAAGAATTTAGCCAAGATAAATATGGATGAGCTTCATGGTATTCTTATCACATATGAAATACAGAGTGAACAAGATAAACCTTCAAAGAGAGAAGAGGCCTTCAAGACATCAAAGAAAGATAAGGATAAAATTCAAGAATCAAGTGATAGTTCTAGTGACGATGAAGATGACAATGGAAATTTATTCATTCGCAAGATGAAAAAGAGCACATATAAATATCAAGGAAAAGTACCTTTTAAATGTTTTAATTATGTAAATATTAGACATTTTGTAGCTAAATACACAAATAAGGGTAATGATGAAAATGAATAATGAAAGTATACATACAAGAAGAAGTTCAAAGGAAAATTCAAGAAGGGATTCAAGAAGAAGAGTTTGTATTCTAAAGATCCTAGCTCAACTGAAGATAGTGAACTCAGTGACTCAGAAGAAGAGATTCTATTCATGGCCAAATATGAATATGCCTCCATAAGAAAAAGTACCGATGATCAAGAAGAAGAACAAGATGAAGCTGAAGTGAATCTGGAAGGAGAACTTATTTGTGATGTAAAATAGTTAAAATCTCTTGAAAAGAAGAATCGAAGATTAAAGCTCTAGATCAATAAGAATCAAAAGGAGTCAAAGGAAATAATTGAAGATCTACAATCACACTTTGAAGAAGCCAAGAAGAATGAAGAAGATCTAACGACATAGTTGCAAATAGTAAGTAAAGAATGTGAAAGGTATGTTATTAAAATTACTTCTTTAAAATAAGATCTTGAGAAAACAAATAAAGTAATCAATGATAGAGTAGCCAATGATTCGAAATTTAAGAATAACACTAATATGTTGAATAAGATATTATAAAATCAAAGATCAATGTTAGATAAGATAGGTATTAGATTTGAAAAAGAGAAAGAGAATGTCACTACTTTCACATACAAGGAAAAAAGAAAGAGCTATGTTGAAGATCTTACAAAAGAAGAAATAAAAAGGGAATAATTTAAGAATATAGAGGACATCTCAAACAAAGAAGGTTGGAGGGAATAGAGATACAAAAGGAAATCAAGTCAGAGACACACAAACAAGTCTTATTTTTATGGTTACTATTTTTATTGTAATGGATATGGTCATAAGAAATTAGAATGTCAAGAAAGAGATAACAGTTTCAAAAATAAGGAGAAGGAAAGTCATGCAGAGTCAAGCATAAGCCACAACTATTTTGCTCCTCTATCAGGCTTTAATGAAGAGTCCATAATATGTTACAAGTGAAACAAATTAAGACACATAGCTTGGTACTATATAATTGTGTTCAATCAGTTAAGAAAGACCAGAGTTTCAAGGCTCCATTCATCAAGAAGAAAGTTTAGACTAGTTCATGGCAAAAGAAACAACATGAAAAATCTATGTTGGTACAGACTGATTTTCATGCAATAAATGAATAAAATCCATGGTTCATTAATAGTGGATGTTTGAGGCACATGATAGGAGATAAGATAAAGTTCATAACCTTGAAGAAGATCAATGGTGGCATAGTCAAATTTAGAGACAATAATACTGCCAAAATTACTAAAAAAGGTATACTAAGTTTGAATAATGGTAGAACTAAAACTAAAAATGTTTTGTATGTAGAAGGTCTTAAGCATAATATTTTGAGTGTAAGTCAAATGTGTGATCAGGGGCACACACTAAAGTTTTTTGTAGAAGGTTTTGAAATTAGAAGAAAATATTTAGATATGTTGGTTGTAAATGCTCAGAGAAAAGGTAATAATTTTTATATGCTATCAAACATCAAAGGTCAAAGATATTGTTTGAGACAGATTTAAGAAAGTTGGCTATGGCACAAGAGAATGGGGCACATAAATTTTGACAATTTTGTCAACATCAGTAAGAAGCAAGCATTCAAAAATATTCCAAAGATTACAAAGCCACCTGACACGCTTTGTGAACCTTCTCAGCATAGGAAACAGGCTAGAAGGTGGTTCAAAACAAAAGAATACTCGACTACTCAGATGCTAGAGATTGTTCACATTGATCTGTGTGGACCTATGAGAATTCAAAGTACTCAAGGTGAGAAATATTTCATGTTGCTTATTGATGATTTTTCATGTATGACTTGGGTAATGTTTTTAAAGAAAAAATTAGAAGCTTTCAGACATTTCAAAGCATTAGTTGAGCATGAAACCAGTTTGAAGATTAAGTGTCTAAGATCAGATCGAGGAGAAAAATTCATCTCAGATCAATTTTTTGAATTTTGTGAAGATTATAGAAGAAAGAGACATTATTTAGTAGCCAAAACTCCACAACAAAATGGAGTAGTTGAATAGAAAAATAGAATAGTTTTGGAGATGGCAAGGACAATGATAAATGAATCCAAGATAGAAGATAATAATGGAGAGAGGTAGTTTCTACAGTAGTACATATTCATAATAAAGAATAATTGAGATTCAATAGTGACAAGAGTCCTTATGAGCTACGAAAAGACAAACCAACAACAATTGATTATTTCATAGTTTTTAGTAGTAGATGCTTCATAAAGAGAACCGATGAAAAACTTGGTAAGCTTGAATATAGAGAAGATGAAGGTATATTTCTTATTTATTCTTGAAAAAATAAATATTATAAATGTTATTATAAAAGAACCAAGAAAATGTTTGAAAGTGCAAGTGTTAGGATAGAAGAAGATGAAACACAAAGAATCAGTGATCTAATAGATATTCTTGAAATCAATGAAGAGGAAGGTTTTGAATAAATAGATGAAGATGAGAAGGAGAAAAAGGGTAAAAAAATACATCTAAATATATTCATAGAAATCATAATGAAAGTGACATCATCAGGGACATAAATTAAGGAATTCGCACTAGAAGAATGATGGTAAGTGAATCTGAGCAAGTTAGTTTCTCTTTGTTATCCAAATTTCAGCCTAGAACTTTTTCAAAAGCTAGACATGATAAGCATTGGGTTAAGGCTATGTATGAATAATTAAATCAGATAGAAAAGAATGATACTTGGGAATTAGTCCCTAGAACAAAAGATCACAATGTGATAAGAACAAAATGGGTTTATATAAATACGATGAATGAAAATGGAGAAGTGACCAGAAATAAAGCAAGATCAGTATGTAAAGGATATGCTTAGATTGAGGGAATAGATTTTAAAGAAACGTTTGCACTAGTGGCGAGGTTAGAGGATATTAAAATGTTTCTTGCATATGCAGTGTTTAAAAATTTCAAATTATTTCAGATGGATGTCAAATCTACCTTCCTGAATGGGAATCTAGAAGAAAAAGTCTACATTGAGCAGCCTGAGGGATTTAGTCTCTCAAATATTAGTAGCCATGTATGCAGATTGAAGAAAGCATTGTGTGGATTGAAACAAGATCCCATAGCTTGGTATGAAAGACTTGATAAGTACATGTAGGATCAAGTTTTCAAGATAGGATATGTTGATAGTAATCTCTACGTCAAAACAAAAGGTGAGCATCAATTGATTGTTTTGATATATGTTGATGATATCATTTTTGGAGGAAATATTGAAAAGATAATAAAATAATTTTCTAATAATATGAAAAAATAAATTGAGATGTCTATGCTTGGATAATAATCATTTTTCTTAGAATTTCAAATATTGCAGTCAGATAAAAAAAATATATCTCAAAGTAAATATGCCAAGGAAATATTTAAGAAATTTGGTTTTGAGGATTATGCACCAATTGGCACACCAATGTGTATAGGAAATAAGGTGAGAAAGGATGAAGATTCACCTATTATAGATAAATATTTTTATATATCTATGATTATTACTCTTTTATATTTTACAACATCGAGGCTAGACATCATGCATGCAGTAGGTATGGTTGTAAGATATCAGTCATCTCCAAAAATAGTCATGTTCAGTTGGTGAAGAGAATGTTAAGATATATCAAGGGTACATTGGATTATGGATTATGGTACCCCATAGGTAGAGATTTCACTTTGGTTGCTTATACAGATTTAGATTGGGCAGGGTGTTTGGATGATAGAAAGAGTACAAGTGGATGAGCTTTCTTCCTTGGTGATAGCTTAGTATCATGGCTAAGAAAGAAATATAATTTAGTATCACTTTCTATAGATGAATTAGACTAAATTGTAGTAGTATTGTGTTGTACTCAAGTGCTTTAGATAAAGCAAACTTTGGAAGATGTCAAGGTAAAGTATGATGAACCCATTTCTATTTTTGTTGATAAAACAAGTGCTATAAATATTTCAAAGAATCTAGTGATGCATTCAAGAACAAAACATATTCCCATTAGATATCACTTCTTGAGAGAGCAGGTTGTAGATCAATAGGTTAAGATGGATTATATCAGTACTACAAAGTAGATTATACATATTTTCACAAAGGCACTACCAAAAGACACATTTGAGTATCTATGAGAGAAGTTGGGAGTAATTTCTTTTACTTCTTGCCATTGAGATTTAGCATCAGTTGAGGGGGGCTAAGTTTTAGCTCTAGGTATGCCCTTTGCCATTGATGTCAAAGGGGAAGAATAATAGGTACATGTATAGGTGAAAAAATAGGTATATGTTGCTACAGTAAGGGGGAGTTACTGTATATTTTTTAGATGGCAGTATGTGCAGGTTTAGTTTGAGGTTGCTGTCAATGACAAAGGGGGATATTGTTGGAAATATTATCATTGATATCAAAGGTCTAGTATTATTGGTGATAAAGGCCCCATTGCATTTAATGGTGTTTTTAATATTCATATCTTGGCTAATGTGTGTTAATATTTATTTAATATTAATGAATATATTTTTGGTTACATATAAGTCAAAAGAGGGCCCATGGAGAAGTAAAAGAGTCATAGGGTAAAAGATGAAAGAGGAATGGGATGCATTTTCTCATGAAGAGTCACCTTGAGGAATTCTAAGAGTCACCATGTGAAGACAAAAGAGGTATAGTGCATTTTTTAATGAAGGGACACTTTGAAGAATACGAAAAGTCACCAAGATAAATACAAAAGAGGAAAGGATGCTTTTTATTATGAAGGGTCACCATGTGACTTTTCAAATGCAAGGATATGAAGGGTTATGCAAGTTTGGTGCCATTTTCCATGAGGATTGAAGGCTCACAAAGGGTAAATGCCAAAGGTCATTTGGAAAGCTATAAATAAAGGCTTGAGAAGCCATTTGTAATATGCAAGAGAGTACATGGTTTATATTTGTTTTAGAAGAGAGAAAAGTAGGAGATATTGTAGAGTTCTATCATTTATTGAGTAAACAACATTGAGAGATAGTTGTGTTTTATATAGAATAAGGGTTGGTGCTCCTGTGGGTTTGTGCTCATAAATCTTTGTAAGGGGTTAGTGCTCTTGTGGGTTGGTGCTCGCAAATAGTTAATGTGTTGGTGCTCGATAAAGGGGTTGGTGATCCTGAAGGTTGGTGCTTATGAACTTTGCATTTTGAATTGGTTCTCATTCATATACTTAAGATTTTTCTGTATTATTTTTTCCACTTTGGGTTTCCACGTAAAAATCTGGTGTCTCTCTCTCTCTTGTGTGGTGCAAATTATTATTTTAGTTTTATTACATATCTTGAATGTATGATTGAGTGGTTAAATAAAATAAATCAAATTAATTAAAAGATATATAATATATTGATTCACCCCCCTCTCAGTATATTTCATGCTTAAAAATCTCAATAGTGCCCAATGTAGTGAGTGATTCTACTCCCAAAACAATGTCAATCCCACCCATAGGAATAGCAAATCGAAGATAATCTAGAAGATATTCCCCCATTGCTAACTTAATATTATGGCATTTTTTAGAACAATTAATTGTACCCCCGTCTACAATCATGATCTAAATTTATGAGGCTAGCTAGATGAAATAATTTAACCTAGTAATTGACATACCCTTGATGAAATTGTGTATACTTATTGATTAAATCAACTCCAGGACTTTATGTTGACCTTGATTTAGGATTATTGATTTAAGATTATTTTTACCATCATTTAACATCCACCTCATTTTTATTTACCTTGTGACTTGTAGTGTAAGACCACATATAGTAAATGGCCTTCCTCATAAATTATCACATGAAAACAAATTTAAACCACTTTTAGGTATGACTACTACTTTCATTGATGCTTGTGCTAGATCCATTGTAGGTTAGTATGGCTTATCTAGTGACATGACTATCATAGCATAGACCCATCCCTTTCATAACACTATTTTACCTTCTTCTTGGTTAGCTATGACCATATTCATCATTATATCACTTATTACATAGATGGATCTCTCATGATCCCCATATTCCCCTTATTTATTTTTATTTTAGGCATACATAAGTCAATTTTGAGATTTTACACTTACTTATGGTTAAGCCTAGGAGTCTTTAGACACCTTGGTCTTTAGGTCATTTTATTTAGTCACCAAGTGTAAGCTCTCTTTTGATTGTCACCTATTTCACTCATGTTTGGTTTTCAAAATCCATATAGAGGAGGAATAAAAAAATCCATAAAGAAATTTAAAATCCAAAATCATTTAAAATGAATGGCAATGATATACAAAATGAAATGTACAAATTTCAAAAGTAAAAATCACACTAAATATGTGACTTCAAACACATATCCTTTTTTTAGTCAAAGCTCAAACTCCACAGTTGGCCTCATAATAGAGCTAAGGTCTATTGGGGTGCAGTAGGCTAGTACATTAGAAAAGGAGAATAAAAATATATATTTTAGTGCAACCTAATTTATCACACATGTTCCCAATATTCATAGTAGATTGATGACTCTGTAAGGGGTAATAAGGAATGAAGAAAACATTATGGGAAGGTAGGTTCATTTTACTTTTCATGCATATAGCCTTTATGGGTTGATCTATGTACTTTAATTGTTAGTCCAATCTTTGTGTTCATTAGTCAAAATGTCCTAAGTCATTGGTGTTGATAGTTCTTAGCCTTTCTCACTTGCCTAGTGTGTCTCATTCTTGCTAAAGATATTCACATCACCCATGTGGTGCCTCACATTCCTTATTCACATCATATTTTCATTAAATTCACCTTATTGAATATTGATTTTATCTGATCACATCCTTGATCACATATACCTTATTACACCTCTTACTTTATAGTTTGTGAGTTGCATTATAAGACCATGGATAAGACCAAGTCGTAATCACAAACACCCTTACACCATTTTTATTACCACACCATCTCATCATCATACTAGTCATTTTATGAAGTGGTTCTATTTTCTTACATTGTTCCTTAGAAAAATCACTAAGTTTGAGTTTTCATCCTTTAGATCTTTTGATTTTAATTTATCCATCATGTTCTTGTTTGATATTTGTAGACTTTACTTATCCTACATATGACATTTCGAATTCTTACATGTTTCTCTTTATGTATGACTTATTCATGTTTGTATCGCATCTTGAATTACATTTCATTTTCATTATTTCATATTTGATTCGACATGATTATCTTACATAAGGTTACCTTTCACTCACTTACATATCTTTGTTAAAGTTTTTCTTGCATGGATATTTTATTTGTCATTTATGTTCTATATGCTTCCCAAGGTGATTTAGTATATTCTACATTATTTTTTAACATTTATGTTTTACATAATTCCTTATGTGATTTAGTATGTTCTACATTCCTTTTTACCATTTATGTTTTACATTATTTCCAATATGATTACTGTGTTCTCCAATCATTTGTCATTCATTTTCCATCTTTGTGTCATTTATTTGCCTTTAATATTCTCACCTTGCCTTAACAATTTTCCTAAGACCTTTCTATCTTTGTCTTTGCTAACTATTTTTCCAAGACTATAAAAATGTCTAGACTAGTGACATCATAGAGAATCATTTCCACTACTATATGGCTATATTTCAAAATTTTGATTTTTCACTCTTTTTTTCACTAATCTCTATAGGTTTGCCAAATATTCTTCACATTGGATGCCTTTACTTCTATTGTAGTCCCCTTTTTTATATAAAAACTAAGGTAATTAAATGTATGTGTTTTAAAATTATGTACTTTCATTTATATTATTTTATCTTTACTCAGTTTTACTTAGCATCAGTGTTATGTGTTATTATGTTTTATTCTCAAATCACCATCCTATGTTTGCACTCATGTGAAACGTGATTAGCTTTGAGCGGGGAGTATATATACATATAATATTTTTAAAATTTTATCACTTATTGATTCTCATTATCTTGCAAGAACCCATTGAGTCTCAATCTCTCAAGTGCATGCTTTAAGGGGTGTACAAAGAAAGGCGTGGGTAGACTATTGGTGCTTCATAGGTTTGTTGTTCTTATTGATACTTATTATCTACAAACTTGTATCTTAAAAAACATATCCCTAAGCTTGTTTTTTTTCTACTACACACTCCTCAGTTATTTCTCATCTTTTATCCCTCTTTTTGTAGCCTTAATCCCCTTTCGATAGTCAGCTATACTAGGTCAACTGGGTTGACCATGTATTATTTTGGGTAAAATTCATTTAGGGTCTAGGTCGGCTCTTGGCTAACATATCACGTGACCTAGTGAATTTTTATCCATAATTTTACTAGGTTAATTGGGTCAATTTTTTGGCATAACATGTGACCTAAATTTTAAATATCTATGACCTCCCTCAATCATTGCATCATTTCATTTATATGATGTTTTATAAAGTAATAATAAATAAAATATTACTATAATATAATAAAATAATATAAATTAATATTATATTAAGATATTAATAAAGTATATAATATATCAATAATATAATTATATATACAATAATAGAGTATCCCAATTTACTATGTTAGTAAACCACTAAGAATTTGGTTCTCTATGATTATATGCCATTGGTAATAAAACAAATACCACTAGAGTGGAGGTCACATGTGGATGAGGACAGAGACAAGGGAAGATGATGATGGCAAAGATGGTGATGGAGACAGTGATGAGGGAGGAGACTAGGCATCAGTGGTAGTACATAAGTTTAGACTTGAAGTGCAAACTAAGGTAGCAGTGATGAAGGGTAGAGGGGTTATTAAAGTGGTGAGAGTAGAGGTTGATTTGAGGGTAGAATTCAGATGTGTCTCCCATTCAATGAGGGTTTTGGGTCTGGTGAGGCTAGGGAATATTTTACCACTTAGATTGTTTCTTAGGTAATGTTAGTACCAATGATAGTGGCAGTCATGCTAAAGTAGGACCAATGAAGGAGGCCAAAATGGGAACATATTCCTTTCAAGGAAAAATCCTATAAGGATGCTAGTGCTAGGATTTTTTTGTAGGAGCAATAAGATGGGATTAGTTTAGATTTGGCTAGAAGGAGGAAAGCAAAAGGTGTTAAAAACTTCTCTAGTTTTTTGGCATCTAAATTTGTTTAATAACACATATCCTTTGAAGATGGTTTGTAGATGGATAGGATAATGGTGGGAAATGGTGTGTCTAAGGTTATTTTGGCTCCATTGAAGTATAAATATAACACATCTAGGGTTTCTATAAAGGATGTTGTGTTTATTAACTGTAACAATTCCTCAAACCCCTTCCACTATTATAGTGATTTCTATAAAGAAGTCATTCTTAGAAAGAATCGTACATCAGTTCTTGTTCTTATTTTTTAGGATTGATTTTTAGAAGGAAAATATCTTAGAGGAGGTTATAGAGACTATAGAGGAGTTAAATAATGAATCAAACTTATCTTGGAATAACACCCTTGATATAGCATTTCTAGGTGATATTCCCTTAATCTTTTCTAAATCTCCTACTCTCTTTGAAATCTCAAATGTTGAACTCTCTATGTCAGAAGTAAAACAAGGACATATAAATTTGAATGAAAGGTGTGTGCTAAAGTAACCCTCTTAGATCTCACTTTTAGAGTGGTCTTAGAAAACTTGACCCTCATTCTCATCTCCCTCTCTTTCTATCTTGGCAAAAGGTTTCTTGTGCTTTTATTTCATACTTATGAAGGCAAAGACTTTTTTCCTGAAAAATAAGCAATGGTTCTTTGGCAAGATGTGGGTGTAACTATATCCATGGACTTCCTTTTTTGACCCAGCCACTACAATGATAAATCAAACTCCCATCTGGTTCAAATTATATAACATTACTTTGGCCTTATAGGATGTTCATCTTTTTAAGAAAGTGGTTAGCAAGTTGGAAACCTTTGTAAAAATTGATGAATCCATTGGGTCAAATCTAAAATGTGTTAGGGTGTGTTTGATGGTAGATTTAGATAAACCTCTACACCATTCTATTCATATTTCTTCTTCCCATGGTGTGTGGTAGCAGTTTTTAAATTTTGAAGGCCTTCCCTATAGATGCTTTAAATGTAATCACTCAGATCACAAGTATGCTTCATATCCCAAGATAAAATTTAAAGGTGATCACTCATTGTTTTTACATAAATGGGTCAAAAAGATTGGTTACCCAAATCAGGATTTGGTTCATAGGATGGATATTTCTAGTGAGCCCCCGACAACAATAGTCTTTCTGTAGGGTGAGAACATTTCTCAGCAAGGGGGGTTTTTGGAACAAATAGCAACATAACCTACTTTGATGTTAGGGAAACCCTGTTCTCCTATGTGGGAAATATTCATGATGGAAATCAAACATGAGAGATTTTTTAATCCCCATCATGTAGAGTATTATTTTCAACAAAAGATGATTGAGATTGTCGAGGATGGAATAGAGGATGCAGAAGAGGATGGGAAAGAATTAGAAGGTGAGCTGGTTAGTAGAGAGGTTCTTTTAATTTCTAATAAACCTAGTGTTTTGAAGATTCCTAACTGCACCATGAAAGGGAAAAGGGGCAGGAAAATGGAAGCAAATATGCTACAACTTGAGGCCCATAATTCCATTTATGGAGGAATGCAATAGACCATGGATATGTTGCTTTCTAGCAGAAGTAAGCATTTATTAGTAGCCAAAGGTTCATCTCTATGGTTCATTTTTGAGTTTTTACTTAATTTTATCTCTTGATCCTTCTTTGTTTTCTTATTTGCCATTATCTAGTCGATGTCTTTGTCCTTTTTAGTCTTAGCATGTGGTTGGTATCCTTGGTTTACTTATTTTCTTGGCTGTCTTTTTTTTTTATTGGGTATTTGTGTTTTTTCTATGGTGTATTCAAGAGGATCAGACCCTTGATTATGCTCCAAAACTAGTTAAAGTTCCAGTTATATACTTACCGGTTCTGGGTAAAATCTCATTCTCTCTCTCTCTCTCTCTATATATATATATATATATATTATAATATCCATCAATATTTTAATATTATATAATATTATTTTTGTTATATATATTTTATTGTTATTATATATCTTTAAATTATATATACTATCATATGAGATCTATAGCTTGTAGGGTGGTGAAATTCTTGATTGGCCATTTTTTATTGTCAATGGTATAGATGAGGACCTAATGAGAGCTTATTTGATTGTGACATGGTTGTACATCTAATGTGCATCTCGAATCAGTGTTGTACTATCATTGATATAGGGACAAGACATTAACTTCCATGATTTTATTTTAGCTTTCATTCATCCATGATGCCAATATATTGAAACCTATATAAATTATATCCATATTAAAAACATATGATAACATTATACATGGACACCTATAATAAAGGGCAAGGCTATACAAAACATGAAAATAGTGAAATATTTCAAGGTGAGTTGTGTAGTGGTGGTGAGGGGCATTGACAAGGTATTTTAAGTGATATCAAACAAGATGGGGTCCATATAATAATATAATAATTAAATATAAAATATAATATTAGCATTAATGGACACACTACCTTTTGGAAGATAATAATCTCTCTATGTGATGACATACAAATAACATTTATCCCATATAATTTACACCTACACATGCAACTACATTAAATTTTAAATTGGCACATCAATGTAACAATTATGGAGAATGATACATGATATTTATCTCAAATCAAGGTGGTGACTTATTTGATTGGTCACTCTCTACTCAATGGTGGATGAGGACATCACAAAATTCAATTTGAGTGTGGAAAGGCTCCATAGGTAGATAACTAAATCATATGGTTTTAATATATAATTTTTATTAAAATAATAATAATATTATTATTTATAATTATATAATATATTAATAATAAATATAAATATATAAAAATTTTGTGAAGTGAACGAGTTTAAGTTGGTAGTCATACCTCACTCAAAACCCATCACCATTGATCCCATCTCACCTTTTCTATGTGATGTTTTAGGAAAATTAATTATATATTTGCAGTGGAGGTGATGATAAAAAATGAGGTTGTGAATTCATTTTTATGTTGTGTTAATTTGATGTGTGATGAGGTGAGCTAAATGATGATGGTGAGTGGAATGAATATCATACACCAAACCCATATTTAAGGCAACTTTTGGATTTGCCTGACTTGCACCCATTGTAAAGTGGTATGTAGTTTGTAGGGTAAAAATTTCTTTGATTGTATGTTCATTATTTTCAAGGTTGATGAAGACAACATGAGGATAATTTTATTGCGAGAAGGATTTACATTTGATATGCAACTCAAAACAATGTTTTGATACCACTGATATAGAGATAAGACATTGAGTTTTGAAAATCTATATTGTTGTTTATGTTCATCTATGCTACCAATATATTGACACTTATAGAAATTACATAAAGGTTAAGAACATACCAAAATACCATACTCATACACATGTAATAAAGGGCAAGGCCATACATAATGTTCAAGTGGTGAAATATTTCAAATTGAGGTAGGTAATGATGATGAAGGTAAATGAGAAGGTATTTAAGTTGATATCATAGGCTAGAGGTCCCATATCATACACATGTCCCAAATTCAAGGTAGTTGTTGGATTTACATACCTAATACCCATTACAAAGGGGTTTATCTTGCATAGTGGTGGCATCTCATATTGACTATTTTCTATTTTATTACGGAAGTAATCCACATCTAATGTGTGGATCAAATCAACAATGCAATGCCACTGATGTAGGGGAACATTGAGGTTATGGAGTCTATCTTATTATTTTTGTTGTGGTTGAAGTGATCATCAAAGCTTTTGCAAAGTGCATGACATATGGGTGCATAAGAGGGCACATTATTGGTGATACAATTTAAATGTCATGGTGGGTGAGTTTCCAATTAAGAGAAAAGGTTGTTGATTGATGATCAGTCCCAAGTGGTAGGTAGGGTTAGTAGGTTTAATTCTCATGCATTATGGGGTGCTCACATCATATAGTTAAAAGGGGAATATATTCCAATTATGAAAATAAAACACTTACCCTAAAAAATTATTGAAAATTCTTGATATATTCCTTCCAATGTAACTCGCACCTTCAAGAGAAATGCTAATATAATAATTTTGATACAGTAACATTTCAAATCACATTACATGCTCTAATGAATCAAATTCTATGTGACTGAAATTTTATTGAAAATTTGACACCCTAATAAAAGAGAAGAAAATTTAACACCAAAAAAAGATATAGAACAAATAAAACATTTGGAAATACAAATGCCTAATAAGGAAAATAAAATGAAAAATATATAGGTCAGGCCTAGAATTTTAATGTAACCCTACCTATCAGTTTGAAATTTGTTGATGGCCAACTTTGTATGTCCCTATAAAATTGTATATAATTTATATTTTTAAATATAAATTTAGTATTTAAACAAAAAAAGATCATTATTTTATTTGTATGCATTACATATATAATAAATAAAGGGATATTACAAAAAATTTACGTTATAAATAAAGCTTTTTATTTATATGTCTTACGTCTCTCTATCATGTTTGACTTATAAAATGCACATCATTTAGTTTTTACTATTACACCTGAAATAATGAACAATCCAAATAGAGATATGATTAAATAACAAATATAAATAACACAACTCATAGAACTATGTTACAACATGTCATCAAGTTGTTCACCAAGGGCTAAAGTGTGACCCAAATTTTAAACATGCATGACCTCCCTCATTCGCTACATCATTTCACTTATATGAAGTTTAAATATGATATTACTATGATATAATTAAATATTATAAATTATTATTATATTATAATATTAACATAATATATCAATAATATTAAATATATAATAAATAATAATATTATATTATTTTTGATATATATATATATATATATATATTATTACACATTTTTAAATTATATATAGTATTATATGAGATTTGTAGCTTGTAAGGTGGTGGCATCTTTGATTGGCCATTTTCTATTGTCAATGGTAGACAAAGACCTCATGAGACTTTATTTGATTTTCAGATAGTTCCACATCCAATGTATTTCTTGAATTAGTGTTGCACTATCATTGATATGGGGACAAGACATTAAAGTCCATGAGGATCCTTTACACACACACACACACACACACACACACACACACACACACACACACACACACACACACACACACACACACACACACACACACACACACACACACACACACACAAAGATGATTATTATTATTATTATTATTATTATTATTATTATTATTATTATTATTATTATTATTATTATTATTATTATTATTACAATTTTTTTTAAAAAAAATAGTATTATATGAGATTTGTAGCTTGTAGCGTGGTGGCATCTTTGATTGGCCATTTTCTATTGTCAATGGTAGACAAAGACCTCATGAGATTTTATTTGATGGTCAGATGGTTCCACATCCAATGTATTGCTTAAATTAGTGTTGCACTATCATTGATATGGGGAAAAGACATTAAAGTCCATGAGGATCTTTTAGATTCCCTTCATCCATGTTGCCAGTATATTCAAACTTATTTTAATTACATCCAACTTAAAAACATATATAAACACTATATTTAGACCCCTAGAAGAAAGGGAAAAGCTATAAAAGACATGAAAATAGTGACATATTTCAAGGTGAGTTAGGCAGTGATGATAAGGGGCATTGACAAGGTATTTTAAGTCATATCATATAATAGGGGGTCCATATAACAATTTAATTTTATATAAAATATAATAATGTAATATAATATTAATCTTGATGTACAATGATATATAATGTAAGATATATAGTATCTTCAAATGACAATGATTCTAGCTTAAGTCACCTAAAAGTTATCACATTCCCAATTTGTAGTCTATATGAATACAGATATCAAAACAACACAATGTTTAAAACCCACAACCTATTTTTAAATAAAATCAAACATGAGACATAAACCATTCACAAATCTCTCTTTACAAAAGGGTAATGATTCCATGCTATCAAATGATAGTACTATAAAAGAATGAAAATATGACCAATTATTTGTTTTATTCAAAGGATATATAGTGCCTTCTAATAACAAAACAAGGCTTTGGTAAGAACAAAATCATGACTCTACGGACATGTACAAAAGTTTATGAAAAAAAGAAATATGTCAATTTAAAAAGAAACATATCTATGTGCATCAAGTTGTCAAAATAACACAAACTTTAAAACCTATAACCTTTTTGACATAAACCCTAAAATGAGACATAAACCATTCATAAATCTCTATTTACCAAAATACAATGATTCTATGTTTCATAAATTAACATAGTATCATAGATGAAAAAATGAAGACACAACCAATTTTTTGTGTTATTAAAAAAACATATCTCACCTTTTAATGACAAACTAAGACTTTGGCAAGGATGAAATCATGACCTTGCATACATGTACATAAGTTTATGAGAAGAAGAAACATATTGAAAAAAAATAATGGTATAAGCAAATTCAAATATCAAAATAACACAACACTTGAAACCCACAACCTATTTTTGGATAAAACCTAAGATGACTCACAAACCATTCATAGAGATATGTTTACAATAATCCAATGATTCCATGTCAACAAACAACATAACACTAGAAAAAAATGAAGGCCCATGCAATTTTTTTTCTATTCAAAGAACTGATCATACCTTATAATGACAAAACATTATTTTTTTGGTTGGCTTAGGAAAGAAGAAAGAAATGAAAGAAAGATTATTTTTTTGATAGTTTATTACAATATATCATTAAATTCAACTTTTAGTGACATTGACAAAGTTATCATGTTAACTTAAAAATTTCTTAATGAATTAAGAAGCAAAGCTATATCTGATTAAATGAAATTGTGTGTGTGTGTGTGTGTGTGTGTGTGTGTGTGTGTGTGTGTGTGTGTGTGTGTGTGTGTGTGTGTGTGTGTGTGTGTGTGTGTGTGTGTGTGTGTGTGTGTGTGTGTGTGTGTGTGTGTGTGTGTGTGTGTGTGTGCGCGCGTGCGCATGCATGTTCACGTGTGCATGCGTGCGTGTGTGTAAATGTGCACACGTGCACGTGCACGTGCATGTACATGCATGTTTGTGTGCACCAAATTTCAAGTTCAAGCAATATTATCAAAATAACAATAGAAACCCAAAACTTGATAACACCAATAGGAATGGATAGAATAAGTAAATCAAAATAAATAAAGCATTTTTACCCTCCTTTTTACCTCTTCATGCCTCCATTATAGAACTTGGATTTTACATTAGACTCAGATTGAAATATGATGCTTCATTAGTGATGTTGATAATGGATGCTTGACTCAATGACTATTTGGACATGGATTGGTTATGGACTTGATAAACTGATTTTGACATGGCTTTGATATAGCTCCTTAGATTTCCTTCCATAGAGGAGGAGTGATGGTTAAATATAAGAAGGAAGAGAGGATCAAGGGCTAAGATTCAACAATAGATGAGGAGATCTAATTGATAAAAAATATCTAAGGAATATAAAATTCTTTAGAAGTCTCTAGTTTAGAGACTTGGAAGAACTTCTCCAATTCTAGAGGCTTCTAAATTAGCTTAGGGATAATGGAGGATTAGGTGGGAGATTTAATGAGGATTAGGATTCATAGGAATTTAGGAATGCCTAGGGATTAGTTTAATAGGTGTTTATGTGGGGTTATGAGAATTTTAAATTCACATATAATGGATAACTAGGATTAGATTAGGATAATAGAGATTAAGATAGAATTAATGAAGGTATAGGATTAGACTAAGGATAGTGGATGAAGTATTATTTAATGGGGATGTTAGATAAATGGATAGGATTAAGATAAATTAAATGGATAAATGGGGATAATAGAGAGATAAATTGAATTAATTAGAATTAGTATCGATTAATAACAATATTAGTGATAGTAATAAAGAAAGCAGTTTTAGGTGCATATATTTTCCCCCTCTTTTAAAGGGATTTGTGAGTTAAATTAAGTGGAAGGAATAATGTTATTCCAAATAAAAACCATTTCATGGATGAATGTTAGTAGCTGATGTTAGGGGATATGATTCCCCCTCGAGGGGACATGCAAGGAAGAATGAGATAGATGGCCACTCAAAATAATAAATGAGGTGTCTAATGTGATGGATAGATGAGGGGATATGATGCTAAATGTGGGATAGAAGATGAAGAAGATGAGGTAAACATTGAGTAGTGAGCTACAAATTGATAATGATGCCCCTGGCAAGGATACATGCATAGGGAAGAAATATGATAGGTGTCATAGTTATAGACACATCCTATGGGGGAATCAACCATAACAAAATGATTATATGATTAAAATAAATAATATTTGGATGTATCCAAAGCAAAGACACATGCAAGGGAGAGTTATAGGCTATGATAAGATGATGATTTGGTAATATTAATTATGGGTGCAGCTCAAATCTAAATCGATTGATATGATGAAGATGATAAGAGAGAATAAATGATGTGATTGAGTAACCAAAAGACTAAGGAATGATAATGGATGATAGAGATAGTGGTTGAGTTATCCTTGAGCACTGAGAAGTGACCAAGTGTTTCCTACGTAATCTAAAGAGACCTCAAACTGATATATTTATAGCTAGAAGATGATGATGAAGATGAGGATCAATGATTAGAGGATGATGGTAGTGATTTAATTATGTGACTTATATGATTATATGAGAACAAAAATTGGATATTAGTTAGATGGGTTATGATAAAAGAAGGATGATGAGATAAATGATGAGATCAAGCCATCACAAATGTCATAAAATTCATCATAGTCTAAGTAATACATTATATATGGCACTTGCAAGTATGCCCCATGATATAGACATGACCAAGAGGACATTGTGCCAAAGTGCATTGGAAGATAGCAAACTTTTCATCCTTGAGGGTAATTTTTTTGTCCTCATAACATCCTTATTCATTGACCAAGAGACAAAAAGACATGGTGCAAATAAAACAAAATACAAACTTGATATATAAACGATGTAAAATAAACTACAAATAAATAATAAATAAATAAAAGAAAAATAGAAAATAAACAATAGACAAGTATCTACGTGTAGTGTCATAATGTCTTTCCTAATGATAAGTAATTGGGTGATGGGTTGGATGATCATGATGTGATTGTGGACATAGAACGGACTTGGATTTGGATAGGGTGATCATGATTAGGATTAATGTAATATGTTTCCCCTAGTTGAGGATAGAAGGATGGAGGATGGAAGAAGGTTTTTGAATACTGATTTGTCTTAAAATTTGATTGAAAAGTGGCTGATGATGGTGATTAGATAAGTAATGACCAAGGATTATAAATAAAGAAGGCCCTAAAAGGATCTAATGTAGCAAGGAGACTAGGATATGATGACGGGATGAAATACATTTCATGCTAGTAAAAGTGATTATATGGGTGCTAGACATGAAGAGGCAATGATAAGGATAGTGATGGGATCAAGTACCTTCCACACTAGCAACAAGGTTATCTGATGGGTACTAGGTATGAAAAGGCATTGATAGGAAGTGATGGATTCTTGATTAAATTATTTAGAAAGGGTATGTATGTCGATAATACCTAACCAAAAGGATGACATTGAAGAGATGAAAGGATGGGTGACCACTAGGATTGGATGTCAAAACTAAATGTCGTATCTAAGGATGATGGATGGTAAAATGGGAGATGGACATTATATGATGTTGATGGTGGGGATATGGATAATAAGATAGGTGGGATTGTAATTCATGATGGAAATGGACAAATTAAAAGGTATAAGACAAGAAATTATGAAATATGTTTGGCTTTTTTGAGTTTTATGGTTTTTAGGGTTTTTGACAATTTTCAAAATTTATGGATTTTTTGAATATGTATGTACAATGTGTAAATGGGGTTACTAGTAAAGGGAATATCAAGCCTAGAAACTAGGAGAAAGATGGAGAGATGATGGATGGGATGACAAAGGATGACAATCATGGGGACCAAGGATGAATATACTAAGGATAGCCAATGACCACATCATGAAAGAACTAGATGGTTATGTTTCCCAGGTGTCCATTGGAGGATATTGTAAGATAGTTTTGGAATAGTTATAAATACACATTACAATTTATTACAAAGGTCAAGATGGTAAGGAAGAAGAGATAAGATACCTGATATGATATTGGATGATGGATAAGAATAGTGGATCGATGGATAAGATGATGAGTGATATAGACAAGGTGGACAAGGGATGTGACATGTGGGATGGATGGATGAAGATATGAAATGGATGGATTTTACCCCAAGTTTTTTGTAATAATAAGGACAGTAGATTATTTAGCCATGACATCAAAAATTAGTTTTCATCATGGTACTTGCTTGAGGCACCAGAAGACTAGTTTTCACCATTGGATGAATGATTTTTTTTACTATTTCTTTCTTTTTTTCTTTTTTTTGATGGAATATATATTTATTAGTGATAGGTGAGATGTAGGTCTTGATTCTAGATGGAGAAGTTAGCCAACACATTTTATATGAAAAGGTGATGGTAGGATCATGTGATGGTGACCTTTATTGACTCTTGGTTAAACATCCTCCAAAAATTATAACCAGGTGTCTTCATAACCCTTATGAGGGATAATTCTACCTAGAGATTTGAAATATGGTATGTATGGGATGATGTCATAATTGATATGATGTGTGATTTTTGATTAAGCAAGAATATTATTCCTCCATGGCACTATCCCACTCAAGTACCCTTGATGCCTCTCAAAAAGTATGTGGATCCAAAACTGAAGTAAAGAAGGCATGTAGATCTCTCTAAAAATCCCCCCTAGTTCGTCTATCATCTGCAGGATCTCCTACCCAAGTGCTATCACTCTCAAGTGTCTGTCTAGCCCAAAGTGGTCCAGAAGTGGGTGAGTTAGGTGCTAACTCCTCATCCTCTGATTGACTAGAGGTGGATGACTCTGCATCACTATCCTCACTGTCTAAACTCGAAGAAGAATAAGATGTCTCTGGATCAAGAACTTGTTGTGGCTAATCTAAATCTTATGAGGAATCATCATGAAGAAGTAGATCTAATCAGGGAAAAGAAGTGTCAAGTGTTGAGTCTCTAAGACTCTCCTAAAAATGGACACTTCTCTCGATGAACAACTCATGAGTGACTGGATCTAGAAGGCAATACCCCTTAACACCATCCAGATATCCTATAAAGATGCAAGGCTTGGACTGACATTCCATAGCTTTGTGTTTCTTCTTTGGTATGTGGGTCGTGGCTGGGGATCCAAAAACCCTAAGGTGCTCAACATCAAGTTTCCTTTTATGCCAAGCTTCAAAGGGTGTTATCCCTTTTAAAGCTTTGTGAGGAACCCTATTTTTAATGTAGCAATCACAATTGATGGCTTCAACCTAGTACTATGGTGCTAAGTATTTGGAGTGAATCATACATCTACCCATCTCTTTCAAGAACCTATTTTTGTGTTCTATAACCCCATTCTGTGAATGACTTTAAGTGACTGTGCACTACAAATCAATTCCCTCTATGGTGTAAAACTACTCAAACATGCTTCTGACATACTCCCCTCCATTATCAGTTTGAATAACCTTGATGGATTTCTCACTCTATTTCTCAACAAGAGCCTTGAAGTCTAGAAAATTTTCAAACCCTTCAGACTTTTGTTTGAGAAAATATATCCAAGTGTACCTAGAGAAATCATCAATGAAAGTGAGGATGTACTTGGCCCTTGTGAAAGATGGTTTGGGAAAGGGTCTCGATACATCACTGTGGACTAACTCCAAAGGTTGTGAAGCCCTCCAAGCTTTGCCTTTATCAACTTTTACTTTGGGATGCTTCCCAAGGGAACACCCCTCACAAAGTCCTTTTGAGAATTAGACACGAGGCAAGCCAATGACCATGTCATGTTTGTAAATTTTCTCAAGGTAGCGGTAGTTAAGGTGGCCAAACTTCTTATGCCATAATTTTCAAACTCCATCTGAATGAGTCAACAATGTTGTTGGAGAAGAATTAGGTGAAAAATGTGAGAAGGTGTATAACCTTGCTTGGTGATCTGCCCTACCCACTGCCACTGTAGTATCATTGTGCAACTCCATGATAACCACTGAATCTGGTGAAAACTCAACTCTCATGCCCCAACCAATGTGAGTGATTTGGTACACTAATAGGAGATTGGTTAAAAGAGAAGGAACATTTAGAACATTATTGAATGTTCCTCCTTCCATTTCAACTGACCCTCTCCCTACAATGGAAATTGATGTGTCATCACCCAAACTAATTGAAGTCATGCTACATACAAGGCTCTAAAGATGAAAACTCAACTAGGGAAGAGCCCATGTGGTGAGAAGCACCTGAGTCAATGACCCATGAAGATGTAGAATCTATTGTAGGTACAAGGGCCTTGCCCTTTTCTTTCTCCTTACCCTTGCCTTTTGCCTTAGTAGAATCTTGGGTAGATGAATTTTGCTTGATGGACTCAAGAACACCTATGTTGTGCTTCTCTAGAAGATGAGTTAGGTGATCTATTTGTTTCTTCATGCATTTGTGTTCATCATGCCCTGTATTTTTACAGTAGGCACACTTAACCTTCTCCTTATTAGGTTTAGTATTGTAGGAGGAAGACTCAGTGTTGTTTTTGGTAGGATTGTTGTTTTATTTCTTCTTCTCTTGGTCCTTTTTCTTTTTCTTCTTCTCCTTTGTTGAAGTCTTATCCTTACCATTTCCATCTATCAAAGCTTGGGGTTGAGTAGACTTCATTTTATCCATTTTTATTATCTTGTCTTGCTCCCTAGTCAAGTCATCAATGAAGGAATCCAAAGAAGGCAATTTCTATGTAGTGCCAAGGGCACTTTTTGTGGCATGGAAAGTGGAGACAAAGACTGAATTGCTTGGACCTAACTTAGCAAGAATAGAAAGGATGAGTTGATCATCTATCTTCTCTATCCCGCATTCTTTCAATTGTAATCTAAATGCCTTAAACTTAGTGAAGAAGTCCTATAGTGTGTCAAATTTTCTAGGACTTAGACTTATGAGTTCGTTTTCGAGCTCATGACCTCTCATCTCATCAAGCTTCTCAAATAAGGTTTCTAGGGTGTCCCATATGTCTTTGGGAGTCTTGGAGGTTTTTAAATGGAAGACAAGTTTTAGAGACATGGACAAGCTCAGTAATCCATAGGGTTCATCACTACAGTTGTACCACTTGACTTTTTCATCATCAGTGTTAGGTTCTACTTCAATACCCATGGTGAT
The DNA here is from genome assembly GCA_037957365.1 of Torreya grandis. Taxonomy (NCBI): domain Eukaryota; kingdom Viridiplantae; phylum Streptophyta; class Pinopsida; order Cupressales; family Taxaceae; genus Torreya; species Torreya grandis. The sequence continues at coordinate 391,980 of JARHVA010005799.1, forward strand.
CCTAAACAACCCTTTGATTTTAATAATGATTGATGTTTTACCCTTCCATTCATGATAGTTGAATGGTGTCAGGGGTTTAAGTTCAAAATAATCCATTTTATGCTGAATTTAGCTGAAGTTGTGTTGATTACAAGTTGTGAAATTATGCAGAAAGGAGAATGAAAGAAAAGATTGCAAGTGCTAAAAAGTAGTCACATCCCCCAAAATGTTGAGCCCCCCCCAAATATGCAAGTGCATGCTCAAAATATGTTGGGCTCAGCTGAGAATGCATCTTAGAGCAATCAGTGCAATACTTTAAGCAAACAAAATGTCAAACTCAGCCAAAAATGCATCCCAAGAGACCCAAATTTTAGGAACTTTATAAACTAATGAATTTTTAACAAATAACAAGTATACACTGTGGAGAATTTAATTATAAACATTTTTGCAGAAAATGGCACCCAAATCTGAGCTACCGTTCGCAATATATTAAAGACTCAATTTCTTGTAAACTAGTGTTTTTGCAAAAAAATAACACTAAAACATTAAAAAAATGCCTATTTTGGGAGTCAAAGTGGCCTTCCAACCACTTGTTGGACTCAGCACGGAGTGAGGAATCCAAAGGAGGTCTTTATGAGGGGGAATTGACCTCCTGCCAACCCGGGCCTCACCCTTCGTCTTCGATAATTGAATATACAAGCTTTAAAAAAACTCAAATATTGCTCAATTAAAGAACCCCCCCAAAAAAATTGATTTGACACTTTATATTAGTGCGTTTACAACTGCCACTAGCAAGAAATACTAAGTGGTCTTGATTTCAATGCATTACAAAACCCTCATGAAGAGCATATGCTGAAAATACAACTTTAGCATAATATCCAGAGAAATAAATAGAACCATTGTGATCTACTCAAAAAATCACGCACTTAAAAATAAGAATCGTCTCGATACGAGGTCTTATGTGAAAGTTATGATCCTCAGAAGTTCCCAAAAAGAGAACTGTGCAATGTCACGACTGAGAATCTGCTATTTCTAAAAAATCTTAGCATCAAAATCAAAAAACGTCTACACTAGTGCATAGAGAATGAAAAAATAGCCAAAATCAAATAATTTTTTATGGGAAAAGGAGTATGTATGAGCAAGAATGGAGCATTTAAAAATTGCCTTCAAAATTGCAACTGCCAACGGAGAGGAGTCCTGATGTAGCTTTCTGAGTGCATTTCTGCAAGGTATATAGAATGTATGCAAAAACATAAAGATACCTAGATGGTTTTTCTGGGCTGTGAACAAAACCTAGAAGGCATTTTTCTTGTTGATGTATAGAAGATGTATATCTAGTGTAAAACAGATGCCTTTAGCTAGAAAAAATAACCTCAACAACCAAAAAATTGCATACAAAGGTAGAATCAACTACCAAGAGATTGCAAATACATGGGACAACCTTCAATTCTGATTAAAAAACAAAATATGCAAGCCGATTGATAGAAACAACATTATTAGATATTGCAAAATCCCACCTGCATGTATATGGAGATACCAAACAAGCCATGGAAGGAACAAGAACACAGAGAACTAGCAATATCTCTCAGAAATTTTCAAATTTCACAAAAAAATACCTTAACAAAGCTCTAGATTTCAATTAAAGTAATAGTAAAATAGACAACCAGTTATTGGGGTGGCTCTGATACCATATCGGAGGATTTGCCAAGGTGTGAATAATGAGGATGCACGAGTCATGGTTGCATGGGATGAAGCAAGTGAATGCCACAAAATGCTAAAGTAAATGAAATCAAACAAGAGACAATTGCATAGACAATTTGGAGAAAAGCCAATATTCTATAATGAAGAATACATATAAAAGAGCTCGTAAGTAACTCCTCCACAAATGGTGGTCAAAGAACCCCAAGAATAGACTGTAACTCCTCCATGAAAGGTGGTGACAAGGTGCTAAGAATAGAGAAGTAACTCCCATACCCAAAATATCTTGTCAAAGGAGTTACTTATGACATTCTTTTGACACCTATGACACATCTATGACACACATCTCCACATAAGCTAGCATATCCCACGAATATAGGAAAACTCCATGTATGCACAAATATATAATATTCCCTAATTAAATAATAGGGAAAAATTAAAACCTACACTAAAAGTATCTACATGTAGTGTCATAATGTCTTTCCTAATGATAAGTAATTGGGTGATGGGTTGCATGATCATGATGTGATTGTGGACATAGAATGGACTTCGATTTGGATAGGGTGATCATGATTAGGATTAATTAAATATGTTTCCCCTAGTTGAGGATAGAAGGATGGAGGATGGAAGAAGGTTTTTGAATACTGATTTGTCTTAAAATTGGATAGAAAAGTTACCAATGATGGTGATTAGATAAGTAATGACCAAGGATTAACAATAAAGAAGGCCTTAAAAGGATCCAATGTAGCAAGGAGACTAGGATATGATGACGGGATGAAATACCTTTCATGATATTAAAAGTGATTATATGGGTGCTGCACATGAAGAGGCAATGATAAGGATAGTGATGGGATCAAGTACCTTCCACACTAGCAAAGGGGTTATTTGATGGGTACTAGGTATGAAAAGGCACTGATAGGAAGTGATGGATTCTTGATTAAATTATTTAGCAAGGGTATGTATGTCGATAATACCTAACCAAAAGGATGACATTAAAGAGATGAAAGGATGGGTGACCACTAGGATTGGATGTCAAAACTAAATGTTGTATCCAAGGATGATAGATGGTAAAATGGGAGATGGACATTATATGATGTTGAGGGTGGGGATATGGATAATAAGATAGGTGGGATTGTAATTCATGATGTAAATGGACAAATTAAAAGGTATAAGACAATAAATGATGGAATATGTTTGGCTTTTTTTAGTTTTATGGTTTTTATGGTTTTTGACAATCTTCAAATCTAGGGATTTTTGGAATATGTATGTACAATGTGTAAATGGGGTTACTAGTAAAGGGATTATTAAGCCTAGAAACTAGGAGAAGGATGGAGAGATGATGGATGGGATGACAAAGGATGACAATCATGGGGACCAAGGATGAATATACTAAGGATAGCCAATGACCACATCATGAAAGAACTAGATGGTTATGTTTCCTAGGTGTCCATTGGAGGATATTGTAAGATGGTTTTGGGATAGTTATAAAGACACATTCGAATTTCTTACAAAGGTCAAGATGGTAAGGAAGAAGAGATAAGATACCTGATATGATATTGGATGATGGATAAGATGATGAGTGATATAGACAAGGTGGACAAGGGATGTGACATGTGGGATGGATGGATGAAGATATGAAATGGATGGATTTTCCCCCAAGTTTTTTGTAATAATAATTACAATAGATTATTCGTCCATGACATCAAAAAATATTTTTCATCATGGTACTTGCCTGAGGCACCAGAAGACTAGTTTTCACCATTGGATGAATGAATTTTTTTACTATTTCTTTCTTTTTTTCTTTTTTTTTGATGGAATATCTATTTATTAGTGATGGGTGAGATGCAAATGTTGACTCTATATGGAGAAGTTAGCCATCACATTTTATATGAAAAGGTGATGCTAGGATCATGTGATGGTGACCTTTATTGACTCTTGGTTTAATGTCCTCTAAAAATTATAACCAGGTGTCTTCATAACCCTTAAGAGGGATAATTCTACCTAGAGATTTGAAATATGGTATGGATGGGATGATGTCACAATTGATATGATGTGATATGGGATGTGAAGGTGGGATATGATCATTAATGATGTGATGATATCCAGAGTGGAAATGGGGTTCAAAAATTACATACACCATTGAATATGGTGGACGGGATTTGTTAGATTAGTGCCATGAGATTAAAGGATCCAAGACCTTTTGACTTGTTAATTATTTGACCCAAGCATTAAGAGGATGGTTGGCTATATGATTTTTGACTTTATTACCCCCTAGTGCCATTTTTTGAGTTTCACCAGAGGAGAATGATTTTTGACTTCATATATATTGATTATTTTGACTTTGATGGTCCCATGGTGCCTAATATTGGGCTTCACTAAGGGAAGACACTTTTTGATTAGGTCGATGATTTGATTTTGCTTGACTTTAGTTGATGGGATCAAAGATGTTTTGATTGTGATTTATGGGTTTTAGAATATGGTATTATACTTTTATGTTTTTGGCACACAATATTGCATATATAGGGGAGCCCAATGATTCATGTTCCTATTTGTCCCCTTCATGGACTAAGATAGAGGGACGATGGATGAAATGTGGAGGATTAACATGATGGGTTGGACTAAAGGGATAATCCATAACATATTCCTTATAAAGTTCATTAGGATCCCTAGCCTCAACATTGGATAAAGTGTCCTCAAGAATCTCCAAAGGATCAATAATACATGCCTCTATGGTAGGATTAGATCCACTCTAAAAATTAGATAAAGCATTCAAGAACTCAATTATGACATCATCATCCCAAGTGGGATCTTCAAAAGAGAAGGAATTATCACCATCTATTGTAATATCTATAAAGGATGATGATTCTGATGAGGAATCTGATTTGGATGTTGGTACAAAACATGATCCATATGTAGATAAAACTTATTTTGATGTCCATGCTGACTTTGATGTACAAGACATAATTGTCCAAGTAAAACAGTGATTTTCCATAGTTATCCTCTTAATGGGGGTTGTTTGATGTGATGTGTGAGGGGGAGATGATGAATGAATAATGGATAAAGGAAAGATAGGTCCATGAAAAGGATTATGGCATATAGAAGTACTAGGTTTATTCAGAGTAGACTTGTTTAGAATGAATGGGTATTCGAAGATGATGGAATCATGGAGGATAGATAAGATGTCTTGACCTTGGATTGGAAGGAGAAGGTTTTGATCATGATAAGATATGGAATCTTAGCATTCCTCTTCCTTTTCACCCAAAGATAGATATTTATATGATTCATCTTCAATTAACAAGTCACCATGATTGATGAGGTGTTGGACATAATCTTCAAAATTTTGACATCATTTAAAGGAATGACCCCAAGTTTTATGATATAAATAATATCAGTTTTCTTTATACCAAGAGGGCTTAGGTTTGGTGGGATCAAGATGTTGTATTAGTGGATAGACCATCATGTTAATGCTAACAGGTTGTTGGAAAATGGATTCCAAGGATATAGGAAGGGTAGTATAAGGACCCACTTTGTTTTGTGACTTTGGTGTAGAAGCATAAGACTTTAGATCAGATGGTGTTTGATGTAGCTGGGTGGATTGATGAGTGGCCAAGGATGGATTCCCTTTTCTAGAACAGGAAGGAGTAGATGATTGTCTATGACTAGTGGATGTGGGATCAAAAGGAGACTTACATGAAGGGGTTATGATGGAGGTGAAATATGTTTAAGGGGGTTAACACCTTCAAGAATTGATACACACATCATAATGAACTACACGAGGATATCATCCTTATTGGTAGTTATGTATTGGTCTATGACAGAGGGGTCCAATTACATGGTGGTGGGTGATAAAGGTGATGGATTATGATTTGTATATGGAGGATTTGGATATGAATGGGTAAGAATTGGGGCACAAGGTTTTAAAAATAGGGATAGTGGATGGTGGATGGGAATGGGATAAGGGTTGATAGTAGACTAGTTTGGGAGGAGAGTTTAGGCTTATGGGATCAAAATCATCGAGAAAGCGAGCACCCATCTCCCATAGTTATAAAAGGAATTCATCTTTATTCTCTATGATGTATTGATTGATTAGGGTGACCACATTAAGTAAGGTTGAGACTCATTTTGTTGTGCTACAAGATGGTGATTTTGGGTGAATGGGATTAAGGTTTTAGGGTAAGTGAGCACGTAACTCTAGTGCTCACAAAAATACTTCATCCTTATTATCCAAGATGTAATGGTCTAAAATAATTGGGTCTAGATACATGGGGATGGGTGATAAAAGATAGATGATGATGGGGGGTTGATGAAGGTATACTAAAATTTAGAGAAGGTTTCTTGAACCAAGTAAGTCAAATGATTGAGCTTGTGTGATAGATGATAATGAGGATGGAATATATAAATGGATTAAAATGTGATTGAGATGATGGTTGACTATGATAAGATGATAGATCAATTATAAAATAGGTGCTAATGACCTATCAGCATGCCTAGTAGTCAATTTATCAAAAGGATTAAGCATTGTGATGGGTACCTAGATTTAAACTAGCAAGGCGACGATATGATGGCTGATAGTTATGAATAGTCAAGATGATTGGATTATATTTATAAGTGATGGTTTTGATAGATTAAAATTAATAGAGCGACAAGATGATAATAGGATATTGAATAAGGTATGAAATATAACCAAAGAATGAATGATAGTGGATTAGGATGATAGGTTGATGTGGATGATGGGACTACCTTCAAAACCATAGACCAAGTTGATCAAGATGGAATGGGATAGGATGATGTGATGAAGGTGATGGGATAAGGACAATTAAGATGATAGGTGATAATTAAATGATTAGGGATAATGAGGGATAGGGATGGTTTACACCTATATGTGACCGAGAAGCCAACTAGGATAAGATGAGGTGATGACTAGATGGGTGATGAAGGCAAGGTTAAGACAAGTGATCAGGTATGGATTTAAGGTAAGATGTCAATGATGAGGTAGGATTAGGGGATGACTAATGACATATGGGTTTAGTGATAATATGTGACTAAAATGATGTATAGGTGAATGAATTATGTACACAAGGATATACAAGTTGATGGGATAATGAGACAAGATGGTATGGGGATGATTAGGGTTATGGATGAGGTGGGCTTAGGATAGGATTAGGAAAGGATACACAAGATGATTGGGGTATGATTAGGATGGGATAAAGACAATATAGTATGGCATATTTAAAAAAGATGTACAAAAATTTGAAATATATATATATATATATATATATATATATATATATATATATATATATATATATATATATATAAGGGGTTGAGGATGTAAAATATGAAAGGATATATACAAGGGAATAATGATATAAATATTCAAAATATATTAGTGATAGGGGTATGGGTGAATATGTTTAAGAAAAAAAGGTAGATGGGATAAAATATAAAAGGATGACACGTATGAGGTAAAAGTGAGATAAGGGTAGACAAGATGATGATTAAGAGCAGTGAGCGATGGGTAGATAATTAATGATGGGATAGGATATGGTAGAGGTAATGACAAATGATAGGTGGGAATAAGATGGGATGGGTCCAGTAGGCTATTCAAGAGAATAAATTATGTATAAGGGGATGAGACTAAGATTTGTGAGATGTGATTGGAATATTTAATGTGGTGTAAAAGATGATGTGTACAAGGTATGACTTCTATTAAGTGGGTATGACTAAAAAAGATGGGATGAAGGAAAGATGATAGATATGATAAGATAACGGCAAGTATAGGCAAAAATAACATATACAATAAAAATGATGACAAAGATGATGACTGGGATATATACAAAGGATGATGGGATAGAATGACGTGGTAAGGATATAAAATATCATATGTGAAAAGGACCTAGATAGGTATGTAGGTTTGGGTGAAGGCTAACTTGACTCACAAACAATATGGGTTTAGCACAATACACACCCAAACAAGCAATCTAAAACTTATTACTAGCAAATTCAAGGGTGTGTAACCTAATGTCCACACCATCCAATGGCTTCATAAGTGAGGATGTAGGTCGGCGACCCATTATTTTATCAAATTAACCCTATAAACCTTATTCTCACATGATATCTACTTTGGAGTTGATACTGACTCTTATAACAGTACACCTGTTATAGCCAAAAGGTCATATGATAGGTATATACAAGTTTTATAAGGACATACCCTATATAAATGAAGTTACATTGGGGCCCAAGTCCATATAGGGTGTCATCTAATGTCTAGTTCATATAATTAACTCTTCCCATTCATGGATGACCTATATGGGGTCAACTGCGTAGCCTAATGATAATTATCCCTAATTGTTATACTCCACTAGAACACAGAATTTGGCCAACATATAGTGATGAATTAAATGACACTAACCCCTATAAAATAATATTGTACATGGGGATCAATTCCACATCATGTACTATCCTAGAGGGGGACTTGAAAAATAATCAAACACACAATATGATTAATTAACTAACTAATTACCTATGTGTGAGGAGCATGATACAATGATTATTTTGAATTCAATACACACACACACAATTATGTAATTGTATACAAGGAATTATTTTTCATAACAAGATGATATATACAAGGAAAAATAAATAATTAAAATTAATTTTAAAAGTGCCAAATGGTTTATTTGATGGGTGGCTTGCGATCACAAGGTTAGTAGTTTTGGCTTGCAACGATCAAACCTACAAGTTCAAGTAAACCTAGCTTGGATAATTTTTAAAATTGATGTTTATATTTAATTTTAAAATTGGTCTAACTATAAAATATATGATTATCAGTTTGAAATCATTGAGTGACCTTTCAATAGGAAAATAAAAAATATGAATCGTGTTAATAATTTGACCAAATTGAATTCTTTTGATATCTTGTAAACACCTAAAAATGATGAAGACAATACTTAAAATATGTAATTTGACTCTATTAAATCCTTAAAATGACAATTAAAATGCAATACCTTTAACTATTAAGTAAAAATTTATAATTTACAATGTTTGGCTTACCACCATATAGAACTAAAAATAAAATAAATTTTGTAAAGCTTAATTGAGCATTTAACAAGGACAACAACCATATCCATGATTATGACTAAATGAAGACAAAAATAATGGATGACTCGATAAAATATCAAATTATATTCTACAAGTCCATTTAAAGCTAAGTTTTCAACATGATTATTAACTTAAAATATTCACAAAAATATGATACTTTCTGGATATAAAGCTAGACTTCAAGACTTAAAATTGACCACAAGATCTAAATTTGGGAATATTAAATAACTTGATGACATAGCTATTAAAATTAAAATTTGACCATTAAATCAAAATGTTATGATCAAGAAAAATGGGTGGTTGAAATATTTTCAAAAACATTATGATTACTTTGATCTGGACACATCTAACAACATATTTTTAAAATAAGACTTTTGGCAGACATATAAGAAGTCTAAGGACATGTAGCATGTGAGATTGATGTTATTGCATGCTATTTATAGATGTCATTAACCATGTAAAGGACAACATGATGATTCCATCCACTATAAATCCTTCGATAGATTTCAATTTATATCTTCAACCATTGTAGACCGGCGTCAAAATGTGAATCAAATTTCAAGTTCAAGCAATATTATCAAAATAACAATAGAAACCCAAAAATTGATAACATCAATAGGAATGGATAGAATAAGTAAATAAAAATAAATAAAACATTCTTACCCTCTTTTTACCTCTTCATGCCTCCATTCTAGGACTTTCATTGCACATTAGACTCAGATTGACATTATGATGCTTGATTAGAGATGTTGATAATCGATGCTTAATTCAATGACTATTTGGTCATGGATTGGTTATGGACTTGCTAGACTGATTTGACATGGCTTTGATATAACTCCTTAGATTTCATTCCATGGAGGAGTGTTGGTTTAATATACGAAGGGAGGGAATATCAATGGCTAGATTTAAACATAGATGAGGCTATCCAATGGATATAAATTATCCAATTAATATTAAATTCCTTAGAAGTATCTAATTTAGATATTTATAGAGACTTGGAGGAGATTCTCCAATTCTAGAGGATTCTTCATTATCTTAGGGATAATGAAGGATTGGGTGGTAGTTTTAATGAGGATTAGGATTCCTAGGAATGCCTAGGGAGTAGGTTAATAGGTCATTAGGTGGGGTTACGAGAATTTTAAATTCTCATATAATGGATAAGTAGGATTAGATTATGATAATAGAGATTATGATAGATTAAATTAGGGAATGGGATTAGACTATGGATAGTGAATGAAGGTTTATATAAGTGGGCTATTAGATAAATATCTAGAATTAGGATAAATTAGCTGAATAAAGGGGGATATTAGTGAGATAAATCAGATTAAGTAGAATTAGTGTCGACTAATAGGAATATTAGTGACAGTAATAAAGAAAACAATTTTAGGTGATATTAAAAATATTTGAGGTGTTTTAATTAAGGTGAATGAACCAAAGATTCATTTCATGATTTAGATGCAGAAAGAGGACTTTCAAAGTCATCCCATCATAATTGAAACTATCTTAGCGAAAACTAATTAATAATTTCCATCTGGGTGAAATGCCACCTTAGGTGAGGATATTGAATGGCAGTATCTTAAGGTAGTGGAAACACACTGCCATTGCATGAACCACCCAATGAGGTCTATCTCTTAATGAACATAACACATTTAGAGGAAGTGATGTTTTAATCTTTCCACAAATTTGTGTTGGAGCATAAAATATTTAGATCACATCTTATATTGAATTTGAATTCCTTTTGAATCCCAATTCTCCCTATTTGAGCAATGGGTTCTATTGGATGCAGTTGGATTTCAATACCATCAGAACCCTTTTCATATCTCAATATAACCAATAAATATCAAAGACTTTTTGTGGTTGTAAACCTTGTCCCTAAACTAGCAAAACATTAGACATTAGACATAATATAACTACCAAATAGTAAAATTATGCTTCATAGTTCATATAAAATAGAAACTCAAAAAATATTGTAGGGAATATAATATCACTAACTAATTTTTTTTCCTCCCTCCTTCCCAAAAGGAGAAGATAATATCATTGCCTCAAATGCTCCATATCTTCAAAACCCAAAGCTACATGATTCTTTTTGGTTTGTGTCAAAATTTAGAGCAACGTAGAGTATGGGCATCAATAAAATTCTCATGATAGTGAGATGCACAACTGATAATCTCATTAATCAAGTCATGAATTTATTCCTCACTAAGAAAAATAAGTGGTAGAAGCTATAGATATAACCCACCAAGTTGAAAATATAGAATATATTTTCCTTTTAAATGAACAATGGTTGTGGATTCAAACATGATGAATGTAACTACGATTAGACCCACCACACCCAACATTCCACATAGAGATATGATTAAAGAACAAATGTAAATAACACCACTCATAAAACTATGTAACAACATGTTATCAAATTATTCATTTGGTGCTACATGTTACCTAAATTTTAAACATGCACGACCTCCCTCAATCACTACATCATTTCATTTATAAGAAGTTGTATGAAGTAATAATAAATATATTGTTAATATAATAAAATTAAAATTATATATTAATATTATATCATAATATTAATATAATATATAATATATAAGTAATATTAATATATCTATATATATATATATATATATATATATTATTATTATTATTATTATTATATGTTTACATTGTATATAGTATCATATGAGGTATGTATCTTTTAGGGTGGTGGCATCTTTGATTGGCCATTTTATATTGTCGACGGTATATGAAGACCTCCTGAGAGCTTATTTAATTGTGACATAGTTCCACATCCAATGTGTTGCTCAAATCAATTTTGCACTATCAGTTATATGGGGTCAAGACATTAAGGTCCATGACTATCTTTTAGATTCCAATCATCCATGTTGTTAGTATATTGAAACCTATATAAATTACATCTAGCTTAAAAATATAGGGAAAATCTATAGTTAGACCCCTAAAAGAAAGGGAAAGGCTATATAAATCTTGAAAATAGTGAAATATTTCAAGATGAGTTGTGTGATGATGGTGAGGGGCATTGACAAGGTATTTTAAGTGATATCATACAACATGGTGTCCATAAAATGATATAATATTATATATAATGTAATAATGTGATATAATATTAACATCGATGGAGACATTAATGTTTGGAAGGCACAAATATCTCTCTTTAGTGACATAAGGATAGAATTTATGCCATATAATTTACACCTACACATGTAGTAACATTAAATTTTAATTTGGTATATCAATGTAACAGTAGTGTAAAATGATAAATGATAATTATATGAAAGCAAGGTGGTGACTTATTTGAATGGTAGTTTTCTATTTTCAAGGGTAGAAACATACATCATGAGAGTCATTTTGGTTGTGGTAAGGCTTCATGAATAGATTACTTAATTGTGAATGGTTTATATATATATATATATATATATAAATATTAATTATATTATAATAAATATTTATATATATTATTATATTATATTGTAAAATATAATATATTAACAATAAATATAAATATATAAACGTTTTTTGAAATGAACAAGTCTAAGTTGGTAGTTGTGCCTCAGTCGAAAGCCATCACCACTGATCCTATCTCACCTTTATTGCATGAAGTTTTAAGAGATAAAAGGTCTCATGAGGTTGTGTGTTTCTTTTTAAGGTGTATTAATGTGATGTGCAATGAGGCAAGTTAGGTGGTGATGGTGAGGGGAAATAATATCATACACTAGACTTAGATTTTAAGATAATTATTGGGTTTATATGACTTGTACCCATTGTAAAGTGGTATGCAGCATGTAGGGAGGTGAGTTATTTGATTGGATGTTTATTATTGTCAAGGATCGACAAGGACAACATGATTATTATTTTATTGCGAGAAGGATCTATATCTAATGTGACTCAAACAAACATTGTAATCCCATTGATATAAAGATAAGACAGTGAGGTTCCAAAATCTATATTGCAGTTTATGTTCATATATGCTACCAATATATTGACACCTATATAAATTCCATCAAGGTTAAGAACATACAAAAGCACCATACTCATACAAATGAAATAAAGGGTAAGGCCATACAAAAATTTCAAGTGGTGAAAGATTTCAAATTGGGCTGGGTAGTGATGATGAGGGGAAATGGCAGGGTATTTTAGGTGATATTGTACACTAGAGGTCCCATATCATACACATGTCCCATCTTCAAGGTAGTTTTTGGATTTCCATACCTTGTACCCATTAGAAAGGGGTTTATCTTGTAGGGTGGTGGCATCTTATATTGACTATTTTATATTTGATTACGAAAGGACTCCATATCTCATGTGTAGGTTGAATCCACAATGCAATGTCACTAATGTGGGGGAAATACATTGAGGTTATGGAGTCTATATTATTGTTTTTGTTGTGGGTTGAGTGGTATCAAATATTTTTCAAATTGTATGCCATATGAGTGCATAAGGGGGAACATTGTTAGTGATACAATGTGAATGACATGGTGGATGAGTTACCAGTTAATGAAAAAGGTGGTTGATTGATGATCGATCCCAAGTGGCAGGCATGGTTGGTAGGTTTAATTCTCATCCATTAGGGGGTGCTCACATTATATGATTAAAAGGAGAACATAATCCAATGATGAAAATAAAACACTTACCCAAAAAACATATTCTTGAAAATTAAAGATACGTTCTTTCCAACAAAACTTACAACTTCAAGAAAATTGCTTGTATAATATTTTCTAAATAGTGATATTTTGAATCACACTACATGCTTTAGTGAATCATATTTCATGTGAAGGAAATTTTATAGTAAATTTGACACTCTAATAAAATAAAATAAAATTTAACACCAAATAAAGATATAGAGAAAATAAAACATTTGGAAATACAAATGCCTAATAAGGAAAATAAAATGCAAAATATATAGGCCAGGCCTAGAATTTTAAATTAACCCTACCTATCAGTTTAAAATTTGTTGACGGCCAAATTTTTAAGTCCCTATAAAAAAAATATAAAATTTATATTTAAAAAAAAAAATTACTATTTAACCCAAAAAAATATTAGTATTTTATCTGTATGTATTGTGTATATAATAAATAAAGGGGTATTACAAATTTTTAAGGCTTATTAATTTTTTATGCTATAAATAGTTATGACCTATTAACATATGGTCAAAACAATAGAGAGGTTACTAATAGTCGAGTAAGTCTCTATCATGTACTAGAAAAACTGAGCCCTTAATATCATGTATATACTGATAGTTGAGTGAGTCTCTATCATGTACTGATGAGATGATGTTCTATCTTCATGCATTATATTTTGTCACAAGAAAATGATGATGTGATGTTAATATTGCATAGTTGTCAATAGATGATTTTCCTTCATTATCAAATCTTTTTAAAATTGTATGTCATATGAGTGCATAAGGGGGAACATTGTTGGGATACAATGTTAATGTCATGGTGGAGGAGTTACCAGTTAAGAAAAAAGGTGGTTGATTGATGATCGATCCTAGGTGGTAGGCATGGTTGGTAGGTTTAATTATCATCCATTAGGGGGTGAAAATGATGATGGGATGTTAATATTTAATAGTTTTCAATAGATGATTTTCCTTCATTCATTCTATCTTTCTTCATTATCTCGTCACCATTGAATTTCAATGCCAGGATACCAACATATTTGAAATCGGTAGCATTAAATGTCTTTTATTTTAGTGGTACTAGCGAGGTTGCCATGAGAAAAGTGTCCTTCCATCTATTTCTTGGAAACAACACATAAATGATTTTGAATTCTTTTTTATGGGTAATTTTATGCAGTAGAAATTATGCATCTATTTGCATTATTTCTACCACTGAAATGCATTTAATTGTCAACCAAAATCTTGTTATTTATATGCCTTGCGTCTCTATGTATTTTTCACTTTGAATATATGAATTATATAATACACATCATTTAGTTGTTACTATTGGATCACTTTAGTAAAACTATTATTATTAGTTGGCCTAAAGGTGTAAAAAGATAGTGTATTGATAGTGATATGTTTGTCATGTGTCTTAATTTATAGGTGAGGGTCACCCTTTGATATTATAGATAAAGAACATGAAATGATACAAAACATTTAAATATGTTTAAGAAGCAAGATTTGAATCTCTATACACCATATTTAAATTGTAAGGAGCAAAAATTCATAGTAGTGAAACTTATTAGTATGTAGTGGTTGGATTTACATGACTTTCATCACCCATTACAAAGGGGTCTATTATTGAAGGTGGACGTAGATGTCATAAGCTTTGATTTTATTGAAAAAAACTCCAATTATAATGTGTGAGTCCAACCAATCACGCAATGTATATTTTATTTTCATGATTTTCTTTGGTATGTGTGTTATTTTCACTTGTGGAGTATATACCACTTTTAAGTGTACGATGTAGGTACCCTCTAATGCATGAGAATTAAACCTACTAACTCTCCATTACATCTATGAATGATCATGTTATGATATTATTTTCACCAAATAAGCATAATAAGAACACTAGATCACAATGATATGGAAATATAGAATAAAATATGAATAATCGATAAACAGCTTCGAGGGGGCAGCCTCACAACTGCTTGCAATAAGAAATTAATACTTCACTATGATGATGAAAAACTAATCCTACATCCTATTTATAGTCTACCAAGGCCATGGACAACCCATAAGCCAACCTACTAAGCATATGAGTGCATAGAGAAATGTAAATTAATAGACAAAAGGGTTGTGAAGGCCACAAGTCAGCTATATATATCCCTAGACATGACAATGGTTAAGGGCATAACATGCCCCTCCCCTTAAAAAAAAAATTGTTCTCAACATTCAAGCAATCTTGGATGTTTTTTCATGAAAGCTTCATCTTCATAGGTGCATCTTTAGAAGTCAGATTCTTCTATTTGATTAAATACTGTATAATCACTCTAGACTGCAACTACTTAGTGTTTGTTTAAAGGACTATGTTAGGATCAATAATAATTGAATGTTCATCCTATATTTGTTATAGATTAGGATGGATAGACTACTTATATTATTGAACATTAATGGAAAATAAATGCACCAAAAATCTTGCAACACCCTTATTTAGCATCTTAGTCATCTGATGTGAACTAACCACTTGTGGAGATTTATCTCTTAATCCCTACAGTTCCATTGGCTTACCTTTAGAATGAAATCTAATGAATTATTCCTTGAAATTCATCGCAACAGTTCCCAATGTGGTGAGTGATTCTAATCCCAAAACAATGTCAGTCCCCCCCATAGGAATAACAAACCTAGGAGAATCTAGAAGATAGTCCCCCATTGCTAATTTAATATTATGGAATTTTCTAGAATAATTAATTGTACGACCATTGACAAACATGACCTAAAACTCTGAGGCTATGTAGATGAAATAATTTAACCGAGTAGATGAAATACTCTTGATGAAATTGTGTATACTTCATGATTCAGTCAACATCATGACCTTCTGTTTCTTAAGGAAACCCACCACCTTAAGAGGCTAAGGAGTAGAAATACACGAAAGGGTATGGCAGGAGATAGTAGGTTGAGAATTCACATATTCCTCTTTAGGTCCATCAAAACCCTCACTATATGCTTCTTTATATTCTTCATCCTCATTGGTCCCTTCAATGTAAAATAACTTCTTTTCATCACATTGATTACCTTTACTACATTTGTTGTAAAAACCATAACATAACCCTTTGGCATGTTTCGCCTCAATTTGTTGCAGTGTAAATCTAGTAGGTTGAGGTAGGGATGGATTTGGGGAGGTGTGTTCATAGCTAGTAGTGAAAGGATGATGTTTTCTCATCTTTTTTTCCTTTGTTAAGTGTACCCTTTGTATAGATTTAGATACAGTTGTGGTGTTAAACATGTGAACCTTGAATTGAATGATATCTTTTAGTGCACCTAGAAAAAGGTCGATCAGATTTGCCTATCACCCCTTTCTTTCCCTTATTTTCAAATCACACCTTATAATTTATTGAATAAAATTTTATAGAAAATTTAACACCATAATGAATGCAATTAAATTTTATCTCTCTGAATAAATTTAAAAATAATAAAACATTTGGGAATACAATATCCAGTAAGAAAAAGAAAATATAAAATATTAAGGCCATCTTAAAATTTCATGTTAATCTTGCCTGTCAATTCAAAATTTGTTGATGAACAAATTTTTAAATATGGTTAAAACAATATATATTTTTTCTTTTAATATAAAAATTGAATATTTAACAAAACAAACATCATTATTTTATCCATATTTGTATATAATGAATAGATAAAATCTTAAAAAAATTTAGTGATCATTAATTTTTTAAACTATAAAAAACTTTAAAAATATTTTTAGAAAAAAAATTATAATAATTTATCAGGGCAACAATTCAGGGGATAATTCAGGTGACAGGTCTACCCCAATTCATGATATAACTTCTGGGAGCCATAACTTTTGCACCATAGCTCCAATTGACTTGTCGTTTGAACTGTTGGAAAGATAAGAAGGAGAAGAACATGATGAGATGGCATGGATATCCAATTAATGATGTTTTACCCCTGAAAACTAAATGGAAATGAACCAAATTTAAATTTTAGTAGTGCAGTCTAGAAATATTAAGTTTCTAAAAATAGTAATTCCTCAAATTCTATATTGTTGTAAATCATGGAAGTCAAACCAATTCATCTCCCTCAAGATTGGTGAACTTTCACATCCTCCCCCACTTTAAAAACATTTATAAATGAGGATGTAGCCTGAAATATAACTCAGACATCTCTTCTCACAAATAAGCATATGTTTGGGTTTGCAAATTTTATCAATAAAACATCTCTTCTCAAAGATAACATTATTTGAATTGTCTTATTTTGGTTTCTTGAATTATATTTGAGTCAAATATTTTAGAGTTTTGGATCAGTGGTATCAGAATGGTTTGTATTTAGAGTATATGATCTCAAGGATGAGGTCAAATTACAGGAATCTTGGGTGGAAAATAGAACCAACAGACTATCCACCTATTCACTCCAAATGAATTCAAATTGTAGACAACAACAACACATGTGATGCATTAAAGGAAATTGTGAATTAATCCCTCCAGCAACATCAAGGATAGATGCTAAAACAATTCACTCAAATTCTCCAACAAATCTCGATGGGAAATTTTAGATCCTCATCTGCACCCCCACATCCTTTCAGTGCCCCAACACCCTTCAAGGTTTAGGTGAATTTTGATATCCCTAAATTTGAAGGAAAAATTAATGATGATGCATTAAGATATTGGTTGGATCAGTTGTCATCTTATTTTTATGTAAATAAATTCACTGATAAAGAGAACATCACTTTTTCTCTTTTGAAAGCATCATTGCCTATCAAAAATTGGTGGGAAGAGTACAAAAAGAGATTCAGTGCAGATGATATTGGCCATGAGACAGAACCTACCTGAGATGATTTCATAGAAGCTGTAATGGAATAATACTACCCCATTGTAGCATATGATGATTTGTATATAGAGTGGAAACAACTTAACCAAGGTAAGGAATAGTCTATTCAAGATTACACTGGCATTTTTTATTCTCTATCTGCAAGATTGGGCATCCAAGAAAGTAAGAAACACAAGGTTATCAAATACCATGGTGGACTAAAATGGTACATATGCAGATAAATGGAACTCTTAAATTTGGAAACCCTTGGAGAAGCGTACAAGTTCATAGTAAATATTGAGTAGAAGCATGGAAGAATGAATACGAAGAGTCAGCCTTCAAAATGGAAAAGTGACAAAGAAGGTCAAATACGAGGCCAAAATTAGAAGCAAAAGGAAGGAAAGATTGGGAAGTGGTTTGATTATCACAAATCTGGAAATCACTCTAAATAAGAATGTCAAGCCATCAAGTCCATGCTTTTTTAGTCATAATCCTCAACATCCACTGCACTACCTCATACAAACCCTGTAGTCGAAGAGGTTGAAGAAGAGATTATAGATGCTAAGATTGAAGCCATTGTTGCTTCATCATAGAACCACAAGGAGAGGTTAGATGACAAGGAAAGGTTGTTTCACTCTAAATTATGGGTGAAAGGTAAGCCTTTGCATTTCATTCTTGATAGTGGAAGTCAAAAGAATTTAATCTCTACTAATGTTGTTTAAATACTAAGTCTATCCATGAAGCCTCATCCAAAGCCATAAAGTATTGGATGGTTGAGTCCAAGGAGAAACCTCTGTGTCACCCACCAATGTCTTCTCTCATATGCAATAGAACCTTTCAAAGATGAGGCCTTATGTTATGTGTTCAATCTAGATGTCTGTGATGTACTCTTTGGTCATCCATTTATGTATGATCAACATGGCATATTTGAATTAAGAATTTGAAGGATTACTCTCACTCTTGGAACATGGCACTGTAGGGTACCAAAGGTACCACCTTATACATCTGTCTCTCTGATTAGTGCCAAGAAATTTGTTCTCATGGTGGTCACTCCACAAGAATCCAAAAGAGTCGATGTTACAAACTTGACTACATAAACATCACAATAATAGAAACAAATAGATACCAAGCTAAATAAGTTCATGGCCTTCCATTCATAGACTAATGGTTAGAGAAAAATGGTGAACAATTGAGCCCTGTATAGTTCCATAAATCATAGTCCATTCCAAGTTTACATCGAAAATCAAATCAAAGTACAACTACCAAACTTGATGATAAATCTTGATACAATCGGGACCATTTCTTCTCAAGGAGGGAGGAATGATCTAGTCAACAATTCAAGTGACAATTCAGGTGATGGGTCTACCCCAATTGATGATGAAGCTTCTTGGAGCCATAAATTTTATACCGTAGCTCCAATTGACTCATTGTTTCAACCGTTGGAAACCTAAGAAAGAAGAGAATGAGGTGAGATGACATGGATATTTTACTAATGAAGTTTGACCCCAATAAACCCAATAGAAGTTCCCCAAATTTCAATTTTAGTAGTGCAGTCTAAAAATAGTAAGTTTCTAAAAATAGTAATTCCTTAAATTTTGTATTGTTGTAAATTGTGGAAGTCAAACAAATTCATATCCCTAAAGATTGGTGACCTTCCACATCCTCTCCCCAATTTAAAAACATGTATAAATTAAGATGTAACATGAAATGGAAATCAAACATCTCTTCTCAGAGATAAGCATATGTTTGGGTCTACAAATTTTATCAATAAAACATCTCTTCTTAGAGATAACATTATTTGAATTGTCTTATTTTGGTTTTTTGAATTATATTTCAACCAAAGCTTTTCAAGTTTTGGATCAGTGGTATCAGAGTGGTTTGTATTTAGAGTGTATGATCTCGAGCATGAGGTCAGATTATAGGAAGTTTAGGTGGAAAATAGAACCAACATACTATCCACCTATTCACTCCAAATGACTTTAAATGGCAGAAAACACCCAGACATCTGATCCTTTCAAGGAAATGGTGAGTGAATCCCTCCAACAATAGAAATCATAGATGCTTCAATAATTCACTAAAATTTTCTAACAAATCTTGATTGAAAATTCTATCTCCTCATTTACACCCTGACATCCTTTCAGTGCCCCAACACCCTTCAAGGTTCAGGTGAATTTTGGTATCCCTACATTTGAAGGCAAAATCAATCCTTATGTAGTAGAAAATTGGTTGGATCAATTGTCATTTTTTTCTATAAATAAATTCATCAATAAAGAGAAGATCACTTTTACTTTTTTGAAAGCATCATTGCCTATAAAAAATTGGTGGAAAGTGTACAAAAATATATTCAATGCAGATGATATTGGCGTCGAGACAAAACCTACCTAGGATGATTTCATAGAAGCTGTAAATGAAGATTACTACCCCAATGGAGCATATGATGATCTGTATATATAGTGGCAACAACTTCACCAAGGTAAGGAATAGTTTGTTCAAGATTACACTGACATTTTTCATTCTCTATCTACAAGATTAGGCATCTAAGAAAGTGAGAAACACAAGGTTCTCAAATACCGTGGGGGAATAAAATGGTACATATGGGGAGAAATGGAACTCTTCAATTTGGAAACCCTTGGTGAAGCATATAAGTTCACAGTAAAGATTGAGTAGAAGCATGGAAGAATGAATATGAAGAGTTATCCTTTAAAATGGCAAAGTGAAAAACAAGGTCAAATACAAGGCCAACGTTGGAAGCAAAAGGAAGGAAAGATTGGGAAGTGGTTTGATTATAAAAAATATGAAACTCACTCCAAAGAAGAATGTTGAGCCATTAAGTCCCTACTTTCTAATTTAAAATCCTCAATATCTACTACTCTACTTCATACAAACCCTATAGTAGAAGGAGTTGAAGAAGAGACTATAGATGCTAAGCCCAAAGCCATTATTGCTTCATCATAGACCCAACAGGAGAAGCTAGATGACAATGAAAGGTTGTTTCACTCTAAATTACGGGTGAAAGGTAAGCCTCTACATTTCATTCTTGATAGTGGAAGTCAAAAGATTTTAATCTTTGATAATGATTTGAAAAGGCTAAGTCTATCCATGAAACCTCACCCAAAGCCATATAGTATTATATGGTTGAGTCCAAGGAGAAACCTCCATGTCACCCACCAATGTCTTCTCTCATATGCAATAAAACCTTTCCAAGATGAGGTCTTATGTGATGTGGTTAATCTAGATGTTTGTGATGTACTCTTTGGTCAGCCATTCATGTATGATCGACATTGGATCTATAAATAAGGAACTTGAAGGATTACTCACTCTTAGAACATGGTGCTATAGGATACTAGAGGTAGCACCTTATACATCTATCTCTCTGATTAGTGCCAAGAAATTTGTTCTCTAGTGGTCAAGCCACAAAAATCTAAAAGGGCCGATGTTGCATCCTTGAGTATAAAAATAACACAAAAATAGAAGCAAATAGATACCAAGCTAAATAATTTCATGGCCTTCCATCCATAGACTGATGGTCAGACATAAATGGTAAATAATTGAACCCTCCATAATTCCATAAATCACAGTCCATTCCAAGTTTGCATCGAGAATCAAATTAAAGTACAACAGCCACACTTGATGACAAATATTAATGCAATGGGGACCATTTATTTTGAAGGAGGGAGGAATAATTCAAGAAACAATTTGAGTTAAAATTTAGGTTACGGGTCTACACCAATTGATGATGGAACTTTTGAGAGCCATAACTTTTACATCGTAGCTCTAATTGATTCATCGTTTTAACCATTGACAAGCTAAGAAAGATGAGAATGCGGTGAGATGGCATGGATATTTTCTCAATGAAGTTTTAACCTTGAAAACCTAATGAAAGTGCCCCAAAATTAAATTTTTAATAGTGTAGTCTAAAAATAGTAAGTTTCTAAAAATAATAATTCCTTGAATTCTGTACTGTTGCAAATTATGGAAGTCGAACCAATTCATCTCCCTCAAGATGGCTGACCTTCCATATCCTCCACTCAATTTCAAAACATGTATAAATGAAGATGTAACCTAAAATGGAAATTAAACATCTCTTCTCAGAGATAAGCATATGTTTGGGACTGCAAATTTTATCAATAAAACATCTCTTCTTAGAGATAGCATTATTTGAATTGTCTTATTTTGGTTTCTTGAATTATCTTTCAACCAAAGCTTTTTAAATTTTGGATTAGTGGTATCAAACCAATTTGTATTTAGAGTGTATGATCCTAAGGATGAGGTCAAATTATAGGAAGCTTGGGTGGAAAATAGAACCAACAGACTATCCACCTATTCACTCCAAATGACTTTAAATGGCAGAAAACACCAAGACATCCGATCTTTTCAAGGAAATGGTGAGTGAAGCCCTCCAACAATAGCAAGTGTAGATGATTCAAAAATTCACACAAATTTTCTAACAAATTTTGATTGAAAATTCTAGATCCTCATCTGCACCCCCACATCCTTTTAGTGCCCCAACACCCTTCAAGGTTTAGGTGAATTTTGGTATCCCTACATTTGAAGGAAAAATCAATGCTAATGTAGTAAAAAATTGGTTAGATAAATTGTCATCCTTTTTTCTGTAAATAAATTCACTTATAAAGAGATCACTTTTACACTTTTAAAAGCATGATTGCCTGTCAAAAATTGGTGGGAAGTGTATAAAAAGAGATTCAGTGCAGATGATATTGGCCTTGAGATAGAACTTACTTGGGATGATTTCATAGAAGCTGTAAAGGAAGAATACTAGCCCACTAGATCATATGATGATCTATATATAGAGTGGCAACCACTTTGCCAAGGTAAGGAAGAGTCTATTTAAGATTACACTGACATTTTTAATTCTCTATCTGTAAGATTGGGCATCCAAAAAGTGAGAAATATAAGGTTCTCAAATATTATGGTGGACTACAATGGTACACATGGGGAGAAATGGAACTCTTCAATTTGGAAACCCTTGGTGAAGCATACAAGTTCACAGTAAAGATTGAGCAGAAGCATGGAAGAATGATATGAAGAGTCAACCTTCAAAATGGAAAAGTGACAAAGAAATTAAAATATGAGGCTAAAATTGGAAGCAAAAGGAAGAAAATATTGGGAAGTGGTGTGATTATCACAAATCTAGAACTCACTCCAAAGAAGAATGTCAAGCCATCAAGTCCCTACTTTTTGGGTCACAATCCTCAACATCCATTGCTTTACCTCATACAAACCCTACATTCAAAGATGTTGAAGAAGAGATTATAGATGCTAAGCCCAAAGCCATTGTTGCTTCATCACAGACCCACGAGGATAGGCTAGATGACAAGAAAAGGTTGTTGCACTCTAAATTATGGGTGAAAGGTAAGCCTCTACATTTCATTCTTGATAGTGGGAGTCAAAAGAATTTAATCTCTACTAATGTTGTGAAAATCCTAAGTCTATCCATGAAGCCTCACCCAAAGCCATACGGTATTGGATGGTTGAGTCCGGGGAGAAACCTCTGTGTCACCCACCAATGTCTTCTCTCATATGCAATAAAACCTTTCCAAGATGAGGTCTTATGTGATGTGGTCAATTTAGATGTTTGTGATGTACTCTTTGGTAATCCATTATTGTATTATTGACATGGAATATATGAATCAAGAAATTGATGTATTACTCTCACACTTGGAACATGGTGCTATAGGTTACCAGAGGTACCACCTTCTACATTTGTCTCTCTGATTAGTGCCAAGAAATTTGTTCTCATGGTGGTCAAGCCACAAGAATCTAAAAGGGCTGATGTTGTAGCCCTGAATATACAAACAACAAAATAATAGAATAAAATTGATACCAAGCTTAAGAAGTTCATAGCCTTCCATCCATAGACTGATAGTCAGATAAAAATGGTGAATAATCAAGCCCTGCATAGTTCCATAAATCATAGTCCATTCCAAGTTTGCATTGGGAATCAAATCAAAGTACAACTACCACACTTGATGAAAAATCTTGATGAAATGGGGACCATTGCTTTTCAAGGAGGGAAGAATGATTTGGGGAATAATTCCAGTGAAAATTTAGGTGGGGGATCTACCCCAATTGATGATAGAACTTCTGGGAGCCAAAACATTTGTACCGTGGCTCTAATTGACTCACCATTTGAACCGTTGGAAAGATATGAAAGAGGAGAACATGGTGAGATGGCATGGATATTTTCTCAATGAAGTTTGACCCTAAAATCCCCAATATAAGTACCCTAAATTTTAATTTTATTAGTTTAGTCTAAAAATAGTAAGTTTCTAAAAATAGTAATTTCTTAAATTTTGTATTATTGTAAATCATGGAAGTTGAACCAATTAATCTCCCTCGAGATTGGTGACCTTCCAAATACTCCCCCCACACTTTCAAAACATGTTTAAATGAAGATATAACCCAAAATGAAAATTAGACATCTCTTCTCAAAGATAAGCATATGTTTGTGTCTACAAATTTTATCAATAAAACATCTCTTGTTAGAGATAACATTATTTGAATTGTCTTATTTTGGTTTCTTGAATTATCTTTCAACCAATGCTTTTCAAATTTTGGATCAGTGGTATCAGAGTGGTTTATTTTTAGAGTGTATTATCTTGAGGATGGGGTTAGATTACAGGAAGCTTGGGTGGAAAATATAACCAACAGACTATCCACCTATTCACTACAAATGACTTAAAATGGTGGATAACACTGAGACATCTGATCCTTTCAAGGAAATGGTGAATGAAGCCCTCTAACAATAGCAAGTGAAAATGCTACAACAATTAATTCAAATTATTTAACAAATCTCGATCAAAAATTTGGCTCCTCATCTATACCGCCACATCCTTTTAGTGCCCCAACACCCTTCAAGGTTTAGTTGAATTTAGATATGCCTAAATTTGAAGGAAAAATCAACGCGGATGCAGTAGAAAATTAGTTGGATCAATTGTTATCTTATTTTTATATAAATAAATTTGAAAGCATCATTACTTATCAAAAATTGGTAGGAGGTGTACAAAAAGAGATTCAATGTAGATGATATTAGCCTTGAGGTAGAACCTACCTAGGATGATTTCATAAAAGCTGTAAAGGAAGAATACTACCCCATTGCAACATATGATGATCTATATATAGATTGGCAACAACTTCACCAAGGTAAGGAATATTCTGTTTAAGATTACACTAACATTTTTCATTGTCTATCTGCAAGATTGGGCATCCAAAAAAGTGAGAAACACAAGGTTATTAAATACCGTGGTGGACAATAATGGTACATATGGGGAGAAATAGAACTCTTCAATTTGGAAACCCTTGGTGAAGCGTACAAGTTTTTAGGAAAGATTGTGTAGAAGCATGAAAGAATGAATATGAAGAGTCATCCTTCAAAATGGAAAAGTGGCAAAGAAGGTCAAATAAGAGGCCAAAATTGGAAGAAAAAAGAAGGAAAGATTGGGAAGTGGTGTGATTATCAAAAATATGGAACTCACTCCAAAGAAGAATGTCGACCCATCAAGTCCCTGCTTGCTGAGTCATAATCCTCAACATCCACTACTCTACCTCATACATACCCTACAGTTGAAGAGGTTAAAAAATAGATTATAGATACTGAGCTCAAAGCCATTATTGCTTCATCACAGACCCATGAGGAGAGGCTAGACGACAAGGAAAGGTTGTTTCACTCTAAATTATGGGTCAAACGTAAGCCTTTGCATTTCATTCTTGATAGTGAAAGTTAAAATAATTAAATCTCGACTAATGTTGTGAAAATCCTAAGTCTATCCATGAATCCTCACCAAAATCCATACAATATTGGATGGTTGAGTCTAGGGAGAAACCTCCGTGTCACCTACCAATGTCTTCTCTCATATGCAATAAAACCTTTCCAAGATGAGGTCTTATGTGATGTGGTCAATCTAGATATTTATGATGTACTCTTTGGTCAGCCATTCATGTATGATTGACATGGCATCTATGAATCAAGAACTCAAAGGATTACTCTCACTCTTGGTACACAGTTTTACAAGGTACTAGAGGTACCACCTTTTACATCTGTCTCTTTGATTAGTGCTAAGAAATTTGTTCTCATGGTGGTCAGGCCACAAGAAACCAAAAGGGACAATGTTACAGCCATGACTACATAAACAACACAATAATAGAATAAAATAGATACCAAGCTGAAGAAGTTCATAGACTTCCATCCACAGACTGATGGTCAAATAGAAATGGTAAACAATCAAATGCTACACAGTTTCATAAATGACAGTCCATTCTTAGTTTGTAATAGAAATTAAATCAAAGTAAAATTGCCACACTTGATGAAAAATATTTATGCAATGGGGACCATTGCTTCTCAAGGAGGGAGGAATGATCTGGGCAATAATTCAGGTGACAATTTAGGTGATGGGTCTACCCCAATTGATGATGAAACTTTTGGGAGCCATAACTTTTGTACCGTGTCTCCAATTGATTCACCATTTGAACCGTTGGAAAGATAAGAAAGAGGTAAACATAGTGAAATAGCATAGATATTTTATTGATGAAGTTTTATCTCTAAAAACCTAATGGAAGTGCCGCAAATTTAAATTTTAGTAGTGCAGTCTAAAAATAGTAAGTTTTTAAAAATAGTAATTCCTCAAATTCTATATTATTGTAAATCATGGAAGTCAAACCAATTCATCTCCATAGAGATTGGTGACCTTCCACATCCTCCCACAACTTTTAAAAATTTTATAAATTAAGATGTAACACAAAATGGAAATTAGACATCTCTTCTCAGAGATAAGCATATGTTTGGGTCTACAAATTTTATCAATAAAATATCTCTTCTCAGAGATAGCATTATTTGAATTATCTTGTTTTTTTTTCTTGAATTATATTTAAACCAAAGCTTTTTGAGTTTTAGAATAGTGGTATGAGAGTGGTTTATCTTTAGATTATATGATCCTGACGATGAGGTCAGATTACAGGAAGCTTGAGTGGAAAATAGAACCAACAGACTATCCACTTATTTGCTCCAAATGACTTCAAATGGAAAAAAACAACGAGACATCTGATCCTTTCAAAGAAATGGTTAATGAAGCCCTCCAACAATAGCAAGTGTAGATGCTGCAATAATTCACTCAAATTCTCTAACACATCTTGATGGGAAATTTTTTCTCCTCATCTACATCCCTACGTCCTTTCAGTGCCCCAACCCCCTTCAAGGTTTAGGTGAATTTTGATATCCCTACAATTGAAGAAAAAATAAATGCTGATGCAGTAGAAAATTGGTTGGATCAATTGTCATCTTATTTTTCTATCAATAAATTCATCGATAAAGAGAAGATCATTTTTTCTCTTTTGAAAGCATCACTGCCTGTCAAAAATTAGTGGGAAGTGTACAAAAAGATATTTAGTGAAGTTGATATTTGTCTTGAAATAACCTACCTGGGATGATTTCATAGAATCTATAAAGGAAGAATACTACCGCATTGGAGCATATGATGATATGTTTATAGAGTGGCAACAACTTCACCAATGTAAGGAATAGTTTGTTCAAGATTACACTAACATTTTTCATTCTCTATCTGGAAGATTGGGCATCCAAGAAAGTGAGAAACATAAGGTTCTCAAATACCATGGTGGACTACAATGGTACATATGGGGAGAAATAGAACTCTTCAATTTGGAAACCCTTGGTGAAGCATACAAGTTCACAGTATAGCTTGAGCAGAAGCATTGAAGAATGAATATGAAGGGTCATCCTTCAAAATGGAAAAGTGACAAAGAAGGTAAAATATGAGGCCAAAATTATAAGCAAAAGGAAGGAAATATTTGGAAATGGTGTGATTATCACAAATCTAGAACTCACTCCAAAGAAGAATGTTGAGCCATCAGGTCCTTGCTTTTTGAGTCACAATCCTCAACATCCACTGCTCTACCTCATATAGATCTTGCAATCGAAGAGGTTAAAGAAGAGATTATAGATGTTTAGCCTGAAACCATTATTGATTTATCACAGACCCCTGAGGTGAGGCTAGATGACAAGGAAAGTATGTTTCACTGTAAATTATGGGTGAAAGGTAAGCCTCTACATTTCATTCTTGATAGTGGAAGTCAAAAGAATTTAATCTTTGCTAATGTTTTGAAAAGCCTAAGTCTATCCATGAAGCCTCACCCAAAGCCATATGGTAATGGAGGTTGAGTCCAGGGAGAAACTTCCATGTCACTCTCCAACATCTTCTCTCATATGAAATAAAACCTTTCCAAGATGAGATCTTATGTGATGTGGTCAATCTAGATGTTTGTGATGTACTCTTTAGTCAGACATTCATGTGTGATCTACATGGCATATAAGAATTAAGAACTTGAAGGATTACTCTGAATCTTATAACATGGCGCTATAAGGTACCAGATGTACCACCTTCTACATCTATCGCTCTGATTAGTGCCAAGAAGTTTATTCTCATGGTGGTCAAGCCACAAGAATCCAAAAGGGCCAATGTTGTATCCCTGAATACACAAAGAACACAACAATAGAATAAAATAGATACCAAGTTAAATAAGTTCATGGCTTTCCATCCACAGACTGATGGTCAAATAGAAATGGTGAATAATTGATCCCTGCATAGTTCCATAAATCACAGTCCATTTCAAGTTTGCATCAAAAATCAAATCAAAGTACAACTGCCACACTTGATGACAAATATTTATTCAATGGGGACCATTGCTTCTCATGGAGGAAGGAATGATCTGGGAAATAATTCAGGTGACAATTCAGGGGATGGGTCTACCCCAATTGATGATGGAACTTTTGGGAGCCATAATTTTTGCATCACAGCTCCAATTGATTCACCATTTGAACCATTGGAAAGCTAAGAAAGAGTAGAACATGGTTAGATGGTATATATATTCTCTTAATGAAGTTTACCCAAAAAACCTAATGAAATTTCCCCAAATTTAAATTTTAGTAGTGCAGTCTAGAAATAGTAAGCTTCTAAAATAGTAATTCCTCAAATTTTGTATTGTTTTAAATTATGGAAGTTAAACCAATTTATCTCCCTTGAGACTGGTGACCTTCCACATCCTCCCCCAAATTCTAAAACATGTATAAATGAATATGTAACCCAAAATGGTAATCAAACATCTCTTCTCAGAGATAAGCATATGTTTAGGTCTACAAATATTATCAATAAAACATCTCTTTTCAGAGATAGCATTATTTGAATTGTCTTGTTTTGGTTTCTTGAATTATCTTTCAACAAAATATTTTCATGTTTTTGATCAATAATTATTATAATCAATGTTTTTGATTATGATCCTTAAATCATATTAGATATGATAATGTAATGAATTATTTTTTTTTCAATTTCACATCCTAATAATATTTTATGTAGCATGATTTGATTATAAGAAATTTTAAATGGTTTTTTCATAAATACTATCTTGTTAATTGTAAAAAGGTTTGGTTCATTGCATTTTTTCATAAGAAAATTTTGATTGAATGTTGTTCCATCTTTTTTCATTATTTTGTCACAAATTTGAAATACTATCAAGTGTCTTTTGTGGAAAGTGGGAATAATTTCAATCCTAGTTAGATAGGGCAATACATTATCTTTTTTGATTTAATTGTAGTGGCCATGTGAAAGTGTCATTCCATATATTTCCTAGAAACAACATGGAAATGAGACTAAAGTTTTTCTATATAATTGAAATGATTTTATAGTAATTTTATGGAGTAGAAAATCTACAACTATTCTATACAGTTGAAATGCTTTTGAGGTGGTTTACCAATAGTTTTTTATTTATGTGTCTTACATTTTTATACATATCATGCTTTTAATGTATGAATTGTAAACTAGAAATCCATGTATCCCTAATACTAATCTACACAATATGAAATGAAAACTCAAAAAATATTCCAACAGGCATCAAGGGCCACTTTTTGGGTTTGACTTGTGAAAAAATATTTTCAAATATTGAAGATATACTAAGTTGTCTATAGCTTTTGGTAGTGTCTAAAAATACCTTTAAACATCCTCGTATACAAAACTTAATTTACTTTTGAATAATAAAAATTATTATTTTTGGATATTATTTTAATTAATAATTATTTACTTTTTATATTTTTGTTGGTGGTATTCATATACACATAATATTTTAAAAAATTTATCACTTAGTGATGTTCTTTATCTTGAAAAAACCTGTTGAATCTCAATATTTTTGAGGTCACACCTTAAGGGATACATAAAAAAGGAGTGGGTAGACCATTGGTGCTTCACAAGATTATTATCCCTTTTGCCACTTGTTATCTACATAATTGTCTCTTAAAAATCATATCCCTAAGCTTTTTATTCTCTACTACATACTCCTCAGTTATATCACTTATTTTGTCCCCATTTTCCTATCTTTAAGCCCCTTTTGACAGTTGACTATACTAGGTCAAATGGGTTGACCCTATACTCTTTTGATTAAAATTCATTTAGGTTCTAGGTTGGCACTTGGCTGACCTATCCCATGACCTATCAAATTTTTTCCAATAATTATATTAGGTCAACTAGGTTGACCCTATTGAACAAAACTTTTAGAAAGCTTTATGATTAAATCCACCTATATATACAAGATCATTTTTCCATTATATATACAAGTTAAAAAGTAAGAGTTATTGTGCATTTTCTTATAAACCATTCTACTTGTGAATCCTGCTTAAGTTTTCATACTTTATTTTGAGATACAGGTCTTGTCTTATGGAGAAGTCTTTTGGATACATTGATAGGTTGTGTATCCTACAGATGATTTATCTTTGTCATCCTTACATACTGCAACAACCTCTTGTCAAGAACCTTATCCAAGGGAGATTTTAAGGATTGATGGGTTCATATTCAAAGGTAAGTATTCCTAACTTTGTTTCTCCTTTATAAGAGTAGATATATATGCATTTTTAATTCTCTTCCATGCAGTAGGATTCCATATACATTGACATGATTATATGTCTCTTATGCATGTTTAATTTTATTATTTATAACCACCACTTTGTGGCATAAGCTTTGGTGAGCACTAGATTAGACTTTAATTTACTTATGATTAGTTTAGTGAGATATGAAAATATAGGACCTAGTTAGGTTTATTTCATGATTTTAATTAACTGGAGGCTTTGGAACCGTCTCTAGCATTGTGTACTATGGTAAGAGATCCCCTAATTGGGTTTATCAGATCCCCATATTGGTCATGTTCTTGATTATCTAATGTATCCCCAATAAGAAGTGTAAGTATGATGTATCTTCTCTAAGATAGGATTGATTTATAGACATTATGCATTTTTGATTGCATACATTCTAGTGAACCCGATGTGAATCTAAATCTTGAAGGTTTTATCTCATATTTTTCATTATTTTAGCATCTTATTTATTATTTTTCTATATTTGTGATATTGGGTCGAAAGTGTCGATATGATTTCTAACTTATGTGCATAAGTATAACACATAGTCACATCAATATGACTCTATCTTATTTGTGTAGGTTTTTCATTAGCTATAGGGTACTAGGTTGACCCTGTCTACACAGTACACTTTAAGACTTCTGAAAAGCATACTAGGTTCACACTGTCATTATAGTATTCTTTATAGATTTTAGCAAATAGGGAATTGTAAACATAGGTCAACATAGCTGGTAGAATTTGCAAGTATAATTTACGGTACTTCGATAAAAATCTCACTCTCCTATGCATCCTCCAACCCACCAAGGTTCCTTTATATCTTTATTTGATAATTTTTTATTAATTATAGTTCTATTTTTCATAGTTTACTATCGTTACAACTACCCTCATACATCAAACTAGGTCCATTTTGTTGACCTAGTTTTGTGGTTTATCTTCTATCTAGAAGACTAGGTCAATACTATTGACGTAGTTATTTAATAGACCCTTGATTTAGTAGCATAATAGAAACATTTTCAACTCTATTATGTAATCTCTATATACATTATCATCTGAACTAACACTGTACCATATTTTCAAATTTGGAATTAACACTTATATGCTAATAATTAGCTCACAATTTCAATTTTAGTTGCTTGCATGCTTAGAATAGATCACATAATCTAATTAGGTGGGTTTCCAATATACCATTTATTTTCACTAGTTTCTATTCTCTTACACACACTACCAAATCACATAATCTTAAAATGCATTTTAACAATTGTCTACCCAAGGCTTACCTACTTGGATTTCATCACTAAGGGAGAAGCCGACTTGGTTTTCTAGCCAATTATAAATACATGGTTAATGTTGTACATTAGAAAATCACCTAACACTGTTATCACTATGGTGTATGAATTTAGAGGGTAGGCCCCAATATTAAACTAGGACTATTACCAATAGATCCTTTTCAACCTAAATATCTTGAAACCATCTATAGATTGCTTTCTAGTTCCTTACTATCAAATTTATATCATGCTTAATAGCATACTCTAATAATCTAACAACATCCAGGATCACCATTTAGTTAGGATTTACTTTTAAAGTCGATTAATTTCTATTTGATCAATTGTATGTTGTATTGTAAAAAATTGCATTGGCCAACATTGGTACAAGGTTTTATGATGTGTGCCTCAATTGGATCATCCTCATTGACCTAATTGATTATGTCTTTATTTTCACTTATTTCTTAAAAATGTACTTGAAATTTTTTTATTGCTTCAGTACACAATCATTTTATTTGACACAATCTCTTACAAACTGTCTGTTTCCCCTACCTAAAATACTAGGTCAACCTTGTTGACATAATATTCTTTTCTGACTCCAACATTATAGTACTAGGTTGACCTTATCAACTCTATTTTTTTTCCTATTCTCAGTCCCAAGTTATAGAATTAGGTCAACTTTGTATCCTTATTTTCTTAGTCTTTAGACCTTGTTTTATGTACTAGGTTGACCCAGTCGACTTTGTACTCTTATTGCTTTCTCTATATGTCTAACTTAGTTATCTGTCTATCCAAATTAGTTATTTGTCTATAATTATTCTTGATTAGCATCATTTTTTGTCCGTCAAGTATCATATCCCCTATTAGAATCTTCTTATAAAACTTGAATCCATTTAGAAACTATATGGGGTTCTTTTTTGTTCTTATCATTTCTTATCTTTTTTTCCTCTTTTCATCTTTTAGGGCATCCTGTGATGCCCATTCACACTTTACGCTATATTTTGGTCCATCTTTCATTTCCCACCCACATATCCTTGTAGACTCAAGGGAATCTTGCAATGCCCATCCCTACATCTAATTACCCTTCAGGCATCTTTTGATGCCCACTCTTATTCTCCATTGCATGCTACTAAACTACTTCAACTTCAAGAAACCCTTTGAGACACAGAGACTTGTATTTCACATGATCATCTTTTATAAAGATGTTATCATATATTTTACTTGTTAGTTTTTGTCTCATGTTCCTTTGATTTTATGCACTTTACTTCTTTTAATTTCAATTTACTAGCATCATTATTTTCCTTGGCGTTCTTTGGTTTTATTAAAAATTAAATTTGGTATTTGTTTTCATTTTGGTTCTTATATATCCCTTTAATTTTGTATTTTTATGTCATTCTTTGCCTTGACTGATTTAAGATTATTTTTACCATCATTTAACATCCACCTCATTGGTGTTCACCTTGTGAGTTTCAATGTAAGATGATGTATAGGACATGGCCTTCCTCAAAAATTACCACATTAAAACATATTTAAACCATTTTTTGGGATGACTACTACTTTCCTTGATGCTTGTGCTAAATCCATTACAGGTTATTATGGCTTATCTAGTGACATGACTATCATAGCATAACCCATTCTCTTACATATCACTATTTTACCTTCTTTTGATTAGCTATGAGAATATTCATCATTATATCACTTATTACATACATGGATCTCTCATGATCCCCATATTTCCCTTATTTATTTTAATTTGAGGCTCACATCAGTCAATTTTGAGATTGCACACTTACTTATGGTCAAGTCTAGGAATATTTAGACACCTTGGTCTTTAGGTCATTTTCTTTAGTGACCATGTGTAATCTCTCTTGTGTTTGTCACCTATTTAACTCATGTTTGGTTTTCCAAATCCACATGGAAGAGGAATAGAAAAAGACATAAAATAAATTTAAAATCCAAAATCATTTAAAATGAAAGGAAATGATATACAAAAGGCAACATACAAATTTTAAACATCAAAATCACACTAAAAGATGTGATTTAAAACACATATCTTTTTTTTAGTCGAAGCTCAATCTCCATAGTTTGATTCATAATAGAGTCGTGGTCTATTGTGGTGCAATAGGCTAGTAGATTATAAAAGGAGAATAAAAAAATATATTCTAGTGATACCTACTTTCTCACACAAGTTCCCAATCTTCATAGGAGATCGATGACTCTGTAAGGGGTCTTGAGAAATGGGGAACAAATTATGGGAAGGTAGGTCCATTTTAATTTTCACACATATATCCTTTATGGGTTGATCTATTTACTTAACTTGCTAGCCTAAACCTTCTATTAATTAGTCAAAATGTTTGAAATCCTTGGTGTTGATATTTCTTATCCTTTCTCACTTGCCTAGTTTTTCTCATTCTTGATAAGGATGTTCACATCACCCATGTGGTACTACACATTCCTTACTTACATCCTATTTTACTTATGTTCCCCTTCTTCAATATTTATTTTATATGATCACATCCTTGATCACATATACCTTATTACACCTCCTGGTTTATAGTTTGTGAGTTGCATTATAAGACCTTAGATAAGACCAAGCCTTCGTCACAAACACCCTTACACCATTTTGATTACCACACCATCTCATCATCATACTAGTCACATTATTAGGTGGTTGTATTTTTTTATGTTTTACCTTAAAACAAGCACTAAGTTTGAGTATTAATCCTTTAGAGATTTTGATTTTCATTTCTCCATCATTTTCTTGTTTTATTTTTGTAGACTTCACTTATCCTACATATTGCATTTATAATTATTACACATTTGTCGTGATGTATGAATTATTCACTTTTGTATCACATATTGAATTACATTTCATTTTCACTCATTCATATTTGATTCAACATGTTTATATTTCATAACGTTACTTTTCACTTGCATATATTTTTTAAAGTTTTCCTGCATGGATATTTTTTTTGTCATTTATGTTTTACATGCTTCCCAATGTGACTGAGTATGTTCTATATTCCTTTGTGCTATTTATGTTTTACATAATTCCCAATGTTATTTAGTATGTTTTACATGCTTTCTAATATGATTTACTGTGTTCTCCAATCATTTTTCATTCATTTCCCATCCTTATGTCATTTATTTGCCTTCAAGATTATCACCTTGCCTTAACAATCTTAATTTTTCAATTTTCCTAAGACCTTACTATCTTTTCCTTTGCTAACTATTTTTCCAAAACCATAAAAATGTCAAGAATAGTGACATAATATAGAATCACTTTCACTAATATGTGTCTATATTTCAAAATTTTGATTTTTCACTCTTTTTTACACTAATCTCTATAGGTTTTCCAGATATTATTCACATTGGATACCTTAACTTATCTTGTAGTCCCATTTTTTATATATAGACTAAGGTAATTGAAGGCATGTGTTTTTCAATTATGTATTTTCATTTATCTTATTTTATATTTACTATATT
The DNA here is from genome assembly GCA_037957365.1 of Torreya grandis. Classification (NCBI taxonomy): domain Eukaryota; kingdom Viridiplantae; phylum Streptophyta; class Pinopsida; order Cupressales; family Taxaceae; genus Torreya; species Torreya grandis. The sequence continues at coordinate 427,870 of JARHVA010005799.1, forward strand.
TTACTTAGCATCAGTGTTATGTGTTATCATGTTCTATTCTCGAAGCACCATCCTATGTTCAACTCATGTGAAATGTGACGAGATTTGAGTGGGGCATATGTATACATATAGTATTTTCAAAACAATTATCACTTATTTATGCTCATTATCTTGCAGGAACCTATTGAGTCTCAATATCCCTAAGTACATGCCTTAAGGGGTGCACCACAAAAGGGGTGGGCAGACTATTGATGCTTCATAGGTTTATTTTCCTTATTGACACTTATTATCTACACATTTGTCTCCTAAAAACCATATCCCTAAGATTAATTTTAGCTACTTCACACTCTTTAGTCATTTTCCATCTTTTATTCACCTTTTACTAGCCTTAATCCCCTTTTGATAGTTAGCTATACTAGGTTGAGTGGGTGGGCCCTATACTATTTTGGGTAAAATTCATTTAGTGTCTAGGCCAGATCTTGGTCAACGTATCCCATGACCTAGTGAATTTTTTCCATAATTGTACTAATCCAACTGGGTTAATTTTTTGGCATAATGTGTGACCTAAATTTTAAATATGCACGACCTCCCTCAATCATTGCATCATTTCATTTATAAGAAGTTTTATAAAGTAAAAATAAATAAAATATTACTATAATATAATCAAATATTATAAACTAATATTATATTAAGATATTAATTAAATATATAATATATTAATAATATTAATATATATACAGTAATAGAGTGTCCCAATTTACTATGCTTGTAAACCACTAAGAATTGAGGTCTCTATGATTGTCAGACATTAGTAATAAAATCAATACCATTGGAGTAGAGGTAACATGTGGATGAAGATAGTGATGAGGGAAGATGGCGAAGGAAAATATGGTAATGGAGATGGTGATGAAGGAGGATATTAGGCATCGATGGCAGTAGATAAGTTTAGATTTAGAGTGTAGACCATGGTAGTTGTGGTAAAGGGTAGAGGGGTTGTTCAAGTGGCAAGAGTAGAGGTTGATTCAAGGGTAGCAGGCAGAGGTGTCTCCCAGTTAATGAGGTTTTTGGGTCTGGTCAAGCTAGGAAAGATGTTCCTACTTAGGTTATTTACCAAGGGATGCTAACACCAATGGTAGTGGTAGTTGTGATAAAGTAAGACAAGGGAAGGATGTAAATAGAGGCACAGATCCCTTTCAAGGACAAATCCCAAAAGGATGTTGGTGCTAGGAGGTTGTTGTAGGAGCAACAATATAGGGTTATTTTAGATATGGGTAGAGGGAGTAAAAGAGAATGTGTTAATAACTTCTCTAGTTTTTTGGCATCTACATTTGTTCAATAACACCTATCCTTTGAATTTTTTTTGAGTATGGATAGGATAGTAGTGTAAAATGGTGTGTCTAAGGTTTTTTCTCTCCATTGAAGCATACATATAGCACAACTGAGGTTTCTACAAAATATGTTGTGTTTATTAACTATATAAATTCATCAAACCCCTTTCATTATTATAGTGATTTCTGTAAAGATTTCATTCTTAGAAAGAATCCTACATCAGTTCCTGTTTTGATTTCTGGTAGTGATTTTACAAATGAAAATCTCTTAAAGGAGTTTATAAAGACTACAAAGTAGGTAAATATTGAAGCAAACTCATTTGAAAATAAAACCCTTGATACGACATTTCTAGGTGGTATTCACTTAATCTTTTCTAAATCTCCTACTCTCTTTGAAATCTCAAATGATGAAATCTCGTTATTATAAGTAGAAAGAGGACATATATATTTGATTGATAGGTGTGTGGTAAATCGACCCTCTTGGAGATCATTGTTAGAGTGGTCTTAGATAACTTTTCCCTCACTCTCATCTCCCTCTCTTTTTGTACTGGAAAATGGTTTATTTATGCTTTTGTTTCATACTTTTGAAGACAAGGACTTCTTTTTGACAAATGGGCCATGATTATTTGGCAAGATGGGGGTGTGCCTCTATCCATGGACTTACTTTTTCAACCTAGCCACTACAGTGATATCTCAATCTCCCATCTGGGTCAGACTCTAAAACATTCCTTTGGCTTTGTAGGATGTTCATGTTTTTAAGAAAATGGTCAGCAGGTTAGGAACCTTTATATAGATTGATGAATCCATTGGGTCAAATCTAAACTGTGTTAGGGTGTGTTTGATGGTGGATTTAGCTAAACCTCTACACCATTCTACTTAGATTTATTCTTCTCATGGTGTGTGGTAGTAATTTTTTAATTTTTAATGCCTTCCCTAAAGATGCTTCAAATTCAATTACTCATATCAAAAGTATGTTTCATTTCCCAAGAGAAACTTTCAAGGTTCTCACTCATTGTTCTTAAATAAATGGGTTAGAAAGATTGGTTTCCAAAATCATGATTTCATTCATAAGATGGATATTTCTAGTGAGCCCCCAATGACAATAGTGTTTTAGTAGGGTGATAATACGTCTCAGCAAGGGGAGCTTTTGGAGTCAACAACAACATAACCTACTTTGAAGTTGGAGAAACCCTCTTCTCCTATGCAGGAAAGATTTTTGATGCAAATTGGACCAAAGTGAGTGTTCAATCCCCATCTTATAGAGGATTCATCTCAATAAAAGATGATTGAGATTGTTGAGGATGGCATAGAGGATGGAGAAGAGGATGGGGTAGACTCAGAATTCGAGTTGGTTAGTAGAGAGGTTCTTTTAATTTATAAGTAGCCTAGTGTTTTGAAGACTCCTAACTATGACACGAAAGGAAAAAAAACAATAGGAAAATGGAAGCAAAAAGGCCGCAACTTGAGGCCTAAAATTCCATATATGGAGGCACACAATGGACCATGGAGTCTTTCCTTTCTATCAGAAGTAGGCATTTATTGGTAGCTAAAGGTTGAGTTCTATGGTTCATTTTCTAAGTTTTTATTTAATTTTTTCTCTTAATCCTTCTTTTGTTTCTTATTTCTTGTTATTTGGTTGATGTCTTTATCCTTTTTGGTCTCAATGTGTGGTCAGAATCCTTGGTTTAATTTTTTTCTTTTTTATCCTTTTTGTTTTATTGGGTATTTATGTTGTTTTTATGGTGTATTCATGAGGACTAGACCCTCGATTATGCTCGAGAATTGATTAAAGTTCTAATAAAAAACTTACCAACTTTGGCTCCAATCAAAAGATTTGAATTTATCTAATATATATATATATATATAAATAGTAATTTATTATTATAATATCCATTAATATTTTAATATTATATTATATTATTTTTATTGTATACTTTATTATTATTATTATATATCTTTAAATTATATATAGTATCAGATGAGGTCTATAGCTTTTAGGGTGGTGGCATCCTTGATTGGCCATTTTCTACTGTCAATGGCATAGATGAGGACCTCATGAGATCTTATTTGACTGTGACACGGTTTTACATCCAACATTTATCTCAAATTAGTGTTATTCTATCATTGATATGGGGATAAGACATTAAGTTCGATGAGTATATTTTAGCTTCCATTCATCCATGTTGTCAATATATTGAAACCTATATAAATTGTATCCATCTTTAAAACATATGAAAATATCATACATGGACCCTTAGAACAAAGGGCAAGGCTATACAAAACATGAAAATAGTGAAATATTTCAAGGTGAGGGGCATTGACAAGGTATTTTAAGTGATATCAAACAACATGGGATCCATATAATAATATAATAATGAAATATAAAATATAATATTAGCATCAATGGACACATCACCTTTTGGAAGATAAGAATCTCTGTATGTGGGGGCATACAAATAACATTTATACCATATCATTTACATCTACACATACAACTGCATTAAATTTTAAATTGGCACATCAATGTAACAATAGTAGAAAATGATACATGATAGTTATATCAAAGCAAGTTGGTGACTTATTTGATTGGTCATTCTCTATTGTAAATGGTGGATGATGACCTCACAAAATTCAATTTGATTGTGGGAAGTCTCCATAGGCTGATTAGTTTGTCATATGGTTTTAATATATAATTTTTATTAAAAGAATAATAATATTCTAATATATAATTATATATTATAATAATATATTATAAAATATAATATATTAACAATAAATATAGATATATAAAAGTTTTGTGAAGTGAACAAGTGTAAGTTGGTAGTCATACCTCACTCAAAACCCATCACCATCAATCCCATCTTGGCTTTTATGTATGATGTTTTAAGAAAATTAACTATATATTTGTGGTGGAGGTGATCATAAAAAATGAGAATTTACGTTCCTTTATATGTTGTGCTAATGTGATGTGCGATGAGGTGAGACTAATGAATATAGTGAGTGGAATTAATATCATACACCGAACCCATATTTAAGGCAACTATTGGATTTTCATGACTCGATCCCATTGTAAAGTGGTACCCAGTGTGTAGGGTGATGAGTTCTTCGATTGTTATGTTTATTATTGTAAAACTATATTACAACCTGTCATCAAATTGTTCACCAAGGGTGAAGTGTGACCCAAATTCTAAATATGCATGACCTCCCTCATTCGCTACATCATTTCATTTGTATGAAGTTTTATAAAGTGATAATAAATATGATATTACTATAATATAATCAAATATTATAAATTAATATTATATTATAATATTAATATAATATATGAATAATATTCAATATATAATAAATATTAATATATATTAATATTATAATATTATGTTATTATATATTTTTAAATTATATATAGTATTATATGAGATTTATAGCTTGTAGGGTGGTGGCATCTTTGATTGGCCATTTTCTATTGTCAATGGTAGACAAGGACCTCATAAGAGTTTATTTGATTGTGAGATGGTTCCACATCCAATGTATTGCTCGAATCAATGTTGCACTATCATTGATATGGGGAAAAGCCATTAAAGTCCATGAGGATCTTTTAGATTCCATTCATCCATGTTGCCAATGTATTGAAACCTATTTTAATTACATCCAACTAAAAAACATATATAAATTCTATAGTTAAACCCCTATAAGAGTGGGCAAAGCTACACAAAACATGAAAATAGTGAAATATTTCAATGTGATTTGGGAAGTGATGATGAGGGGCATTGACAAGGTATTTTAGGTGATATCATACAATAAGGGATCCATATAAAAATATATTATTTTATAAAATATAATAATGTAATAAAATATTAGCCTTGATAGACAATGATATATAATGTAACATATATATTATCTTCTTAGGACAATGATTCTAGCTTAACTCACCTAAAAATTATTGCATTCCCAATATGTAGTCTATATGCAAAGAGTTGTCAAAATAACACAATGTTTAAAACCCACACCCTATTTTTAAATAAAATCAAAGATGAGACATAAACCATTCACAAAGCTCTTTTTACAAAAGGCTAATGATACCATGCTTTCAAATGATAGTAATATAGAAAAATGAAAATATGACCAATTATTTGTTTTATTCAAAGGATATATATATATATATATATATATATATATATATATATATATATATATATATATATATATATATATATATATATATATATATATTGCCTTCTAATAACAAAACAAGTGTTTGGAAAGAACAAAATCATGACTCTACGTACCTATACAAAATTTTATGAGAAAATGAATGTATTAATTAAAAAAAATGTATATGTGCATTGAGGAAATATTATAGGTGTCATAGTTATAGACACATCCCAAGGGGGAATAAACTATCAAAAAATTATGATAGGATTAAAGGACGTAAGATTTAGATGTATGCAAGAGAGAGCTATAGGCTAGGATAAAATTAATTATGGGTGTAGCTCAAAGGTAAATTGATCGATATGATGAAGATTAAAGAGAGAATAAATGATGTGATGGAGTGACCAAAATACTTAGGAATGAGGATGGATGATAGAGATAGTGGTCAAGCTATCCTTGAGCACTAAGAAATGACCTAGTGTTGCCTACATAGTCTGAAGAAACCTCAGGTTGATGTAGTTCTAGTTATAAGATGATGATGATGAAGATGAGTATTAATGATTAGAGGATGATGTTATTGATTTAATGATGTGACTTTGATGATGATATGAGGATAAAAATTGGATATTAGTTAGGTGGGTTGTGATGGGAGAAAGATATGAGATTAAGCAATCACAAATGTCATAAAAGTAATCATAGTCTATGTAATCCATTATATATGGCACTTGCTAGTATGCCCCATGATATAGACATGACCAAGTGGACATTGTGCCAAAGTGCATTGGCAAATAGTGAACTTTGCATCCTTGAGGGTACTTTTGTTGTCCTCATAACATCCTTGTTCATTGACCAAGAGATAAAAAGACATGGTGAAAATAAAACAAAATAAAAATAAGATATATATATATATATATATATATATATATATATATATATATATATATATATATATATATATGTATGTATGTATGTATATATATATATGATGAAAAACAAACCATAGACAAATAATAGATAATAACAAATAAATTTTAGACACCTAAATTTGGCCACCAAGGACTTCCAACTAGGCTTTTGGCCAATTTCCACCAAAGTGCACAGTTTGGCCTAAAAACACTAAAAAACATTAAATGAGTTGAAATTGATATATTCAAGTGCCAATTTTGGTTAGGGTATCCCTAAATGAGGCAATTAAATTTATGGTCTAGCTAACATTGATCAAATCATTTCAAGTTAAAATGCCAAATTTCCACTTAGGTGCTCTGGATTTCTCTTTTCTATCAAAGTTTTTGTATGGGATATGTGACTTTGTTATTTGGTGTTGCCAACATCCTAAATGTGATAATGGATCCCAAACATTTTACATCACATTCTAATTCCAATCCAGTCAAATTTTAGACCAATAATAAGGCATTTTGATCAATTTGAGTAATTTATGTACAAAGTGCTTAATCATGGTTAAGAGCTAATTAAACCAAATTAGAGCCTAATTAAGAATTCCATGGAAACTTTTTGAATACTTATTTTTAGAAATTAATATTGAATATCTACATCATCATATGACATCATTTCTTGGGAAGACATCCTTATACCATAAATGCATAAAATATCAAAGTTATCCCCTCCCATGCTTCATCAATGCCTCCCATACCTCTTAAATGCCCCTCTATCCCAAATATTAATGAGCCTATTTATGGATTTATAATTACATGATTGGATTAATCCTTAGCCACACATCTCAATCTTGAGATGGATGATTTAGGTTAATTCTAGCCATTTTATAAAATCCATAAATAAGAGGCTTTACCACATGAATTTTAAGCTAACTTGTACAAAGTTACCATGGCAAATTGATTCCAAAGAGCTCTCACTTGCCAAATTTATTATGATAAAATATTGAAGCCAAAGCCAAGCAAGGTGCCAAGGAGAGATGGAGGTAGTCAAGCTTTCATTGATGTATACTTCATGAGCACAAATCGAGAAAGCCACTACAACAAATAATTTGAAGCATCCAAGGAAGGTAAAGGATTCTTATTTTTTCTTATTTTTTAGTTATGATTTTATTTATTTATTTGTTATTAAGCTCACCCTAGTAAATAGGCATTAAGGTGTTATTTTAGTGTGCTTTTGATTTGATATATCCACTAACAAAATACTAATCTCCCTTTCATCTTAAAATTCTTAGTTCACATAATGGCATACCCAATGGGACTGTGACCCACAAATTTCCTCACAAAGACTTTAAAAGCAACCTACTAACTTTTGTCATGTAGCTTCTTGGAGTATGGAAGCAAAGAAAGAAAACATTTGAGTAAAAAGGTTCATTTTTATAAAGCATTGTTTTGTTCTCTAGATAGCCCAAATAAGCTCAGGTTCATCCCAACTCGGCTCTGGTTCATCCCAACATAGCTCTGGTTCATCCCAACTTAGCTCTGGTTTGACCTGACTTGGCACTAGTTCATCCCAACTCAGCTTTGGTCCAACCTGACTTAGCACTAGTTCATCCCAACTTGGCTCTGGTTTATCCTGACTCAACACTGGTTTAACCTGACTCAACTCTGGTTCAGCCTGACTCGAATCTGGTTCATCCTAACTTTCCTTTCCAACACGACTCACCTGTCAACCCAACTCACCTATCCACCCAACTCACCTATTCAACCCAACTCACCTATCAACACATCTCACCTATCAACCCAATTAGCTTGTTAACCTAACTCAACTGTCTAACTTGACACACCTATCAACCTAGCTTGCCTATCAACCCAACTCCCCTGTCAACCCAATCTCACCTATCCAACCCAACTCGACTATCAACCTGAGAGCTAAAATTATTAATGTCATTTACTCAAACTCTTAAGAGCTTCAAATCAAGCCATTATAGTTGTGGTTTTACAGGTTGTAGGTGTAGTTTGAAAATTTGTTTGAATTCTTTTGAATAACAAATCACACTTTAATTTGGATTTAAAATGAACATGCTTGATTTCACACATTTGAATTAGTGCTTGAAATGAACCTATGATTTGGATAATTCTTAGATACATTTCATTTAGTTCTTAAAACACATCATAACTCTTGAAACATTTTAAATTTTGGTGTTTTAATCATGAAATTAGGCTAAGTCTTGATTCTTCAATTTGGGCTTAAAATGAACTTAGGTCTTTATTGCTTCATGTGGCCTTTTTTGTGCAATCTTTTACCATTTTAGAAATTAAGGCCAATGGCTAAAATGAACACCACCCAATCTTTCAAATCTTTTGTGTTCACTACTTTCTTAAATTAGCACTTTTTTTTCACAAAATATAAAGATGTTGTATGTATGCTCTTCCATTTGTCCCCTTTAGGGAACCCTTGGTATTAAAAACACTTTCCATATTTGCAAAATTAACTAGTCTAAGACATATAAATAACTTTATCTAAAGCAATCCCCAAAAACTTTTCAAAGTTTGGGTGACCTTGAAAATGACCCTAAAGTCTTTCTATTTTAGTCTTTTATTTCATGGAAACTTGGCTTGTGAGGGGGACGTCATTACCTCCCATGAGTTATTTAGGGAAGCTTTGACCTAGGGTTTCATGTCCCGATATTTTATTCATCCACTCCTTTTGAGTTACACATGGGATGTATCTGCATTTGGACATTGCAATACACTGAGCGAATAATAGGATGTAGTGGTTGTAAAAAAGACTAGACTTTTTTGCAACTAGATAATGCCATGGTCACCTAATTTATGTGATTGTATTTTGCATCATTTGAAATGAAATTCATTGTAAACTTATTCCCCTATAAACATTCAAAAGCTTTCTAGTTAGGTCAACCCCACATTACCATACCCTTGCTAGGATTTGGACGATTATTATTATTGTATTTTGGTCATTTTTGCTTGGTATGTTTTGGTCATTGTATTTAGGGAAGATTTGGACGATTATTATTATTGTATTTTGGTCATTCTCTCTGGAGCCTATCCTCATCATTATTTGTGCCTTTATATGGGAGAAACATAGCCTTTCTCCAACATCCTTTTGCCTCATGCCTTATGCCAGCTGACCATGTTTATGTTTGATTCTGTGTGTCAGGTCTATGTCAAATTTGTTTCCAAACTTGTTAGATTAAATAAAATCATATCATGCCTTTGTTTCAAGTCTAGATTCTGATACCATTTGGCCAGAAGTCCTAGCACAGCCTACTTGAGCCTAGATTTTGACTCTACATTTGGATAAAATACCTAGTGACTCTTTTCCCTTTCATAGTTTAGACCTTGTTTGGAACACTTTGACCTAGACTTTTGACATGATGATTTTTATTCAGATGTATGAAATTTTGTGTGTATGACATTTGACGTTAGAATATTTTATGCCAATTCTTATCACAAATCATTTTGGAGATATAGCTCCACGTTTGACCAAGTTAGACCATGTTTTAACCATTTATCCTTTGGACATTATTTTTTAGAGTTTGTGGAACTCTAAACCCTTTTGTTTCAGAGATTTCATCATTTATGTGAATATGTCTACCTACACATATGTTGGAGTCATGTATAATCCAACTTATGATGGAATGGCCACACAAAATAACTTTTATGGATTTAGTCAAGACCCCAATGATGCTAATATAGTTTGTGACATAGATTTCTATCCACCTCATAATAATCATTCATGGAAACAAAGTAATGAAACAACTTATGATCTAACATGAAACCTTGATTGGTATGAAGAGGCTTTTAAGGATAAATTTGAAGACCCAACTATAGAAAATATTATTTAGGATATGGATTAATAACCTATTTATAATTATCAGTACATAAAACATAGTCAAGAACCAACTTATAATCTAACTCAAGATTGGGATGATATGATTTATCAAGAGGACTTGGATGCTTTGGCTTGTGAAAACTATCAAAATCCACAATTTATTTTTGTTATTAGATCATCGACTACCCCTAACAATCCTTTACATTATATGAGCTATCAAGCTCCATAATATCCAAGGAATATCATTACCATTCTGAGACCTCATGCTTTAGCTTGTGCAAGAAATCAAGCTCCACACTGCCCTATCATTACCATTTAAGGACTTCATACTTTAGCTCATGTGAGAAATCATGATCCCTAATGCCCTACCATTATCCAACCACAAGTCATTCCTTTTCTAGTACCAATCCAATCTAAACCTCAACCAATCCAATCATTTGAAGACCAAGCTATGTTCAAAATAGGTATTTTTTAGATCATTGGAAACCAAAGCCAAAATAACCAACCAATCCAAGATATTTTTAGTGAACCAACCATTTGTGATAAGTCAACCTATGATGAATTACCTTTCAATTCTATCCCTATTGTTGAGAAGTCTCACTCTGATGAGCCAATGTTTGCTGAGTCACTTCTTAATGATTATAATCACCTTTGGGAATATCATTACCTCAACCAAATGTCTATTTTTTAAGATCCTCCTATTGATAAACTAGTCTCTAAGGAGTTATCTCTTGACCTTTTTCCCATCCTAGAGGAGTTCTCACTTTGATAAACTATTCTTGGTGGAACCCATCGTGCCATTATATGTTGTTACTTATCCAATACCAATAATTCAACAAGACATCATTGAAACAAAGTACCCATCAGATGAAGAATCAATGTTAGAGTCAGGTTCTACTCTTGGACCAACATTGAATTAGCATCAAAATCAAAATCAACATCAGTCTCAACATTGGATTTAGAGTCCCTTGAGTAAAAATTAGATTCAGAAGAAGAATATGTTCATGGTTATTATAAAATTGGTTATGCATACCTTCTAGATCAAATTGAATAGATTTATGATCCTTCTATAATTTTTGAGGATGTCTAAATAAGATTTGAAACAATTTATCGTATTATCTTCTACAAGGATTATGTATCCTTTCCCCATTTTATTACCATTCCATAGGCCATTGTCATCAACCAACATAGCCATATTATTGGCATTCCATCTCCCATAAGTGTCGATTGGGATCGACAGAATCATGCATTGTTGAATTCCATCCATGGAGACATAAAAATTGAAGAAGAGCAAGGAGGCCAAGACCACATTCATGTATGAGAAGAACACTCTCCTAGTTAAACCTTTTCGAAGGTGCTAGGGGAAAATCAAAGTCAAAACTTATCATCTTATAGTGAAACATTTTTAGAGGTGCTAGAAGATAATCAAAGTCAAAATTCAATGTTCATTAGTGAAACCTTCTTGGATGTGATACAAGACAATCAAGACAAATTTATTAATAAAAACTTCTTTGAGGCACCATTAGCTGAGCACAAAATTTCTTCACTACTTGATGACTAAAAATTCAAAGATCAAATAAAAATAGCTTCCTATCTATAGCGTAATTATATGATAGCTACTCTCAGGACCAAACAACAAAAAAAATTGATGGTCCTATCGAGATAATAAGTCTATAGCCCTGTCACATCCAAATTTATGTCAAATATGGCATCATCAACATTACGTATGACTAAACATCTTGATCTTCATTTATTTCCCAACCATTCCACATTCCATTATCATCTACCATTCCATTTCAAAATCAAACCTACCATCCATTATTTGTCCTTGTTTACCACCCATAGCCATACTTATTTTTTGTAGAGGCTACAAATATAGCTTGTCTCAATGTTTGAAGGAATCAAAATCAATAACCAATGAAGAGCACAACAACATTCTTAGAATCACATTTTGCAAACAATTTTTGATGGATTAGTTATTTAGATGAGGTGTGGGCTAGTAATTAACATGATTGATTATTATTTTTGTATCATTTGATGATTAGGATGTGAATCTCCCCATCAACAATAATAACAAAATCAAAAACCACACCTAGGCCAAAACCATGCACCATACCATTTCAAACTAAAACTTGTTCATTGTTAGGTGGAGAATAAAATACAAAAGGCCTTAAGGGTACAATCTAAAATATTCAATCCTACCTATGGGGGGAACCTTATAAGGTCATGAAATGAAAATAATAACTACTTAGACTTCTATTCTAAAACTAAGACTATTAACAATGGCTACTCTTGATACCATGAAAATAAATAATCAGCAACCAACCCTTCCAAAAAGAAAGAGCCCTAAATAAATAGGCACAATAGCCTCACAAGGGAGTGACACTTAGAAATCGACACTCATGCTCATGATGAAGCCATTACAACTGAATAAGGAGATCTCAATCACGAATACAGTTGATCCTCAAAAAATGTTGGATATGGTGCATGTATAATGCCTCATGATGCCCATGACACTTAGAAGAAGTGTGGTAATGATACGTGTCTAGCTCTAGAACTACCTATGGAATGTTTTTTATAAATAAGGGCCCACTCCTTTCATCCAATGGTGCTACTTGAAGTTATGATAGGAAAAACTCTTACTAGATAAGCACTGTGATGCCATGTGGAAGGTTCACTTTCCCTTTGGTAAAACCGCATGATGGGCCCTATTCTTAACCTTATCAACCAAATCACATAATCTAGAGCCCTGATAAAAGAAACCTTTTCTCCTCTAGAGCATTGTAGCACCATGTGGCGAGCTTCACTTCCTTTCTATTGTAACCACACAATGGGACCTACCCATTACTCCATCATCAAATGGAGCTAATTGAAAGTCTGACAAAAATAATCCTACCTTGGGTGAGTACCAGGATGCCATGTGGAGGGATGGCACTTCTCTTAGGGAAGTTGATAACTTATTTGAGTTGAATGAGCACTAAAATGACATGTGGTAGCTATGGGAGGAATCTGAGACTTAGCTTACCCTAGGAAAAAGAGGGGGCCAAAACACAAATGATAAACTTGCCAAGCTCATCTACAATAAAAACTATTGACTCCAAAAATATAAAAAATGTGGATCACGATCCACAAAAAAACATAATTAGTAAATGGTAAAGACAAATAAAAATGAAAGTGGTTTAGATAAGGGGTTCCTACATGGAAAATGTTGTAAACTGTGTCATCCAAAGCGAAGCCAAAGGCTATTAAAAAACAAGATAATAAAGTAAGCATAAAATCTAGGGCTTTATATCTCTCTTGGAGATTGTAAACCCTTTTTATTTATTTTTTAATTTTTAGGTCATTTTTGGGTTTTTTCAAAATTTTAGGACTTTTGAATCTCAACTCAGTTGAGGATTATGTGATACATAATGGGTAAATATATCAAAACAATGAGAGCATGGCTTAGGTTGCTAACAACATGGTGAGAGTGTTAGAAGCATTGACCTTATAAAACATTGATCACAGCCTGCATAGTCCACATAGACCTTAAATCACTATTTTCCACCCTAAAATGAGGAATATAATTATGTAATATCAAGTTTGTGATTCGTAAAATGGAATAAGAGATAATGGCGTGGTAAGTTATAAAACTTGGTAAAAGTGAAGGATGCAATTTCCAAGATCACTATCACACTACTTTAAGAAACTAATACTTAATAAAAAAATCAATAGTCTTCAACTTGAATCACTTTCTAAAAGTGCATCTAAATCCAACCATGAATGATGTCTAAAGTACCAATGGAACATAAACAAGGTCAAAAGGGGAATAGGATAAAAATCGAAGGAACTAGGAAAGGCACAGTGGGAAAGGTATATTTAATGGTTTAAATAAGGATATGATAAAATATGAAGTAAATGATCCTTATAGACAATACTCCAAATCACTGAAATTCAAAAATTATTGAGATGTATTATGTTCATTGGTTCATCAATTTCATCTCCTTCTAGCGTATTCAACTTGTATGCCCAGAATCATAGTTTATGATAATAACATAGGGTCCTAATGAATTAGGCTTAAACTTTCCATTTTTCTTACATTTAGCATTGGTGTTTTTCTGGTTTTCTTTGATTACAGGACCATTAACCATGAATTATTTGTACTTCACATGCCTGTTGTATTAACCACATAATAGGTTTTGTTATGTTTAAAGGCCATGTAAAACTGTTACTCTTTTTTCAACCAGTAATTCAAGATCTTGCAGATAAGCTACTCTATACTCATCATCAGCAAGGAAATGTTTTGATGAAATGCATATAGAATGAAAATTGACCTCGATAAGAATAATAGCCTCAGTACCATAGACTAGGGAATTACGTGTGGCTCCTGTTGGAGTGTGGAAATTGGTATGGTAAGTGCAGAGAACATGGAAATTTTATAAGTGCCAATCACGGTTAGCATCATTGATGATATTTTTGAGGATCTTGATAATGGTCTTATTATATGCCTCTTCTTGGGCATTGTCTTGAGGGAAATATGGAGTGGAAAGTGTTGGGTAATATGGCATTTGACACAAATTGATTTGACATCCTTAATTTTGAATAAACTGCCATTATCATATATAATGTTATAGGGGATACCATAATTGTAGATAAGTTGATTGAAAATGAATTTGGATATCTACTTACCAATCACGTAAATTATAAGAATGGCTTCCACCCACTTAGTGAAGTCTTTTGTGGTGGTAAGGATATGTTTATGGCCATCTAAGGATGTAGGGTTAATATTTCTTAAAAGGTCAAATCCCCACATTGAAAATGGCTATGGTCTGGTCATTGGCTCGAGTGCTTGAACTAAAGAATATATCAGATTAGCATACTTTTGGCATAGTACACATTTTATAACATATTCAATAACATCATCTTCTATAGTTGGCCAATAGTAACCAACACACAGTAACATTTTGGTAAGGATGCCCCCACTAGTGTGGGTGCCACAAAACCCTTCAGGAACTTCCCTTAGTGCTAATTTAGATTCTAACAAAGTTAAACCAAGAAGTAGAGTTTCATCAAAGCTTCTACAATAAAGTGTGGGTCCAAGTAATGTGAAACAAGAGGCTTGGTGAATTAAGGCTTTTTATTTTTTATGAGATAGGTTAGGTGGAATGATTTATTGATGAAGGTAGTCATATAGTTCAGCATACCGGGTAGAGATGGGACCAATAATATCAAAAATCATTTCGATAGCCAAAGGTTCATGAGCAAGTGCTAGAAGATGTTCAACATATAAATGATAATCTCTAGCCCTATCCATGATCTGGATCATAAAACCAATCATAACCAAGACATCCACTATTATTTTATTGGTCCAAGATGATCTAGAAAATATTTTTATATAGTTTGGAAAAAATATTTATTTCCATCGTAATTCCTCTATTTTCAAATTATAATTAAATATCCTATTTTTACCGGTTTTAAATAACCATTAGATATTATTTTTATATTATTTAATATCTTATTTACATGGTTATTCAAAACAAATCCGGGATATAATTCAATTAAATACCATTGGATATCGTTTTTATAAACTTAATATCTCCTCATGAATCCTATTTTTAATCCAAGATAGCTTTACGTGAATATATTCCTAAGACAGTGGTTTGTTACAACCACCTCTTCACTTGGCATTGATCCACACGTCCTCCTTGGAGCCGACTGATTATTCAACATATAGGTTGTCAGCCAGTAAGGCAACGCACATGGAGGAGTTTGCATGTCTTGAAGACATATTAAAATAGAACGCTGACCCGAGATAAAGGCTGAAACTCGCCTTCCCTCCGAGGTATGAGGGATCTTTAATCTTTTTAAAGAATGCTTGACATATGTTAAGGGATTCGAACCGTTGCCTGTGAGATACAATGTCAGTTTTAATTGCATTTGCAAAGAAAAGGGATCCAGGTATATACAGGAGGGGAAAAGCTTGAAAAAAAGAGCTCTTACGGATTTCAAACCCCATTTACAAATGGAAGAGCTTGTCGGGTAGTGAGAGGTCTGTCTAAGTAGGGATGGCATCAACTTTTATTACAAGGCCGTTAACTATGGGGTATACGTTCTACGAGATTTCTTATCATGCAAAGCCGAGCCTGAGCCAAATGGAGGAGGGTTGTTTACAAGGTCGAGTGGTGAAGGGCATCTTTTTACATTTTTATATGGCTTTGACCATGAAAGGGATAGCTAAACTATAGACCTAAACGTCTATTTTGTTGTTGACCATAGACGTTATAAATCCGAGCTTTATGAGGAAAGAGGTTGCCAAATTGGTAAGTCTGTTTTGAAGCTTCAGTGAAGGTAATATTTGTATAACAAACAGACTCGAGCGGCATAGGAGTAATCTCTTCTATTGATAGGAAATTTTTGGTAATAGAAGACATAAGCATGTGGGATGGTATACTCGGTTTGCATAGCCACGAATGAGGCTAAAATTGTGAATGACTATGTGGATATATTCTTCTATTCTATGCAAGTCCAGAATGGGAGCTCGTGGTTGGGCCAAGCCAGGATAGAACGGATGAAGATCATCTTGTAAGCCATTTAGTGGCATCTTGGAAGGTGAAGCCCGAAGATAGAGAGGACTATATAAGTGAATCACACCATTGGATCACAAGGTGATAAAATAATTGGGACTGTATATTGTTGTAGATAGTCTAGGAAAATGAATACACAATCCGAGTTTTCATTTTGACTATTCGTGGCAATGGAAGCATACTTATTCAGGGACCATTGAATCTCGGGCGACGAATGATATATCTGTAAAATATATCCATAGTTCCAAATGAGGATAAGTGGTTGTGTATTGTGTTCATTTTTGTTAATCCTCTTTTAAAAGACACTGGCGATAATCTATTTGCGGATGCACTGAGACCAAGCTTGCAGGTAGACTAAGTCTTTTGACGAGACCATTTATTTGGTAAGGGTGAATGTGTTTTTCTTTATATAAACACTTTCTTCTATTTTCATAAACCTTTGCCCAGGTAATGAGTGGTTATTTTAAAAGGGATAAAATCCCAAATATCTTTCTTTTGATGTTATGGGATATTTGAAAATAGTCCCGAAGAGCAAATGGGATATACCCCAATTATATGGTGAGTGTTTATTTGAAAATTTTGCATTGAACATAGACATAAACCTAGTGATTACATCCTCTTCCGATTATAAGGTCGTTAGCCATTGAAGATTGACACGTGACATTATATACACACAAAGTTTGAATGAATGTATTATTATTGGTGCCTCTATTTTATAACGCTATTGGCCAGGGAGGATAATAATACTTTTATATTACTGGGTTTATTTAAGGAGTTGTAGGTCTAAAATAAAAATAGGTACTTATTTTTATCATTATGTCTTTTAAAGAGTTTCACAGATACTCTGAATGGAGAATTACCCAAAAGTATGGAAAAAGATAAAGAGGTGCTATGGATTTCAAAGAGGTAAAAATCTGGGGTTTTCAAATTCAGTCTCAACATCACAAGTTTTATAAATCCATTTCTAAGGTAAGTTGAAAAGTGTATAGCTACATCTTTATAATGGATCGGATTGCAGTTGAGCAATTCCAAAGGCGTAGCTCGAATGATGGGTGAACTCCATTATCACTTCTGATGTCACATTTCCTTTCAATTATTTTGTGTTTTCATTTTTAATTTAGTTTGAAAAAAAGGATTAATCAGACACTAATAAAAAATCAAGAATTTTTAATGAAAAAAATGAATATACAGAGGTTTATGATTATTTTAATTCATTCCTAGATTTTCGCAGCCAATTCTATTATATTTAGGGAATTGAGAATTTAGTATCCATTTTAGAAACTATTTACCCAGTTTACAGATCAAATTTGATATTAGAGCAGATGATTTCAAGATTAGCTTTGGTTGCTAGATATACTTCATTTGAAGTTCTTAAATATCATATTTTGGTTTTGATTCCTCTGTTTGATTTGACCATGTAGGAAGGCTAGTGTAAAGAGAAATTGGAAGGTGTTCAAATTTGTTGCAAGAAGACAAGCTTATAACAAATAAAGTTCTAGAACCACTAGCCCTGCATGATCAATACAGATGAAGAACACCACAACACATGGTCACTTGAGGTGTGATATGGTGTTATGAAAGGGACAACTTTTCTTCCTTTTGAAGTATTCAAATAATATATAAGGCATTTTTAGTAATGCATATCCAAGAGGAATTATTTACATTTTGATGATGCAGGAGCATCTACATTCGTTTTCCTGCAAGACATGGTTACGTTAGGATGCAAGTCATGATTGAATTCTAATTCAATTTATTGTATTTTCCCTCTAATATGCTGTTAATGAGGAGTAATTGTAAAAGTTAAAAAAGAAAGATGTAAAGACAAAAAATATATAAAAGAGTGGTTAATAAGAATCTCCTACGTTGGGGCTGTTGAGAAAATAAAGGAGTGGTTGAAATTATTTCAACATTGGTATATTGTTACAAATTAAAAACTGTGTTTTGTCTTGAGCCCAAGATTGGGCGTAGAAGTTAGAAAGGAGGCTCTTAAAATGAGCAAAAGAAAATTCATTCATGGGGATAAGAGGGACGTAAAGAAGAGGAAGGACATAAGGCGTTCTAACTTTAAGGAATTAGATTCTCCGGCTCTACCTCAAGAGTTGGAATCTATTGCAGAAATAGAATTTGATAGGACCTAAGTTCCCCAAAGCTCTTACACAACTTGTCAGAATTAAAAGCACACATGATTACCATTGTATAAGCAACTTAAGATTGCGTAAATAACCAGAAGAACAAATAACTATCAATGAGAAAACACACAGAATATGAGAGGCAACACACAATTGTATTCAACTCATTACAAAGGAAATTACAATAAAGAGATCACACTCTTCTTCCACCTTTGTGAGGCTTCCTCCTCAAGGGATCCAAGTAATCTTCCCACCTGAGTAATCTTCTCTCATAGGTCACAACACACAGCTAACTCAAGCTGTTGTTCACCTCATTGTACATCTGTAAAATCGAATACGAACTGGTACTCCAAGTAGATCTCACCATGATTTTGCTCCTGATGTATTGTTGTCACCTTGATCTTGCTCTCCCGCCGATCCTCTTCTGACCCTCGCATACACACATCCCTACAGACCAACCTGATCTTACTTATCACATGTAAATCTCCACCATGATCCTGCAACACCCTGCATATCAAACCTGGTCTTACATACATGGGGAATCCTACTTGATTCCACCATGGGAAGAACTCTCCAAGTTCTACATAGCTCTTCTACAAGTTCTCCACTTAACAATATAGCCCATGAGTCTATTATATAGATCTCATGCATACAATAATTAGACAAGCGGCTCAAAGACTTGAACTGGTCTTTATCATGTAAACTACGCATTCGACTATTTGTCAACAACAATTCTGACTGCCACAGGCGACTGACGTCGGTCCCTGCCTTCCTAGAGGTGACCGACACCGGCCGATCTCCTGCCAATGTCGGTTTCCCTTGCACTGTCCCATTACCGACGTCGGTTTTGGCCTGCCGACTCCGGCGACTATCATGCTCAGAAATCCTCCATGTTTGCCTAAGGTGAAGCTTTTAGCTCCACACCCTAACAACATGCCCAGCATCAACTCTTGTCCAAAAGCAGAAGGGTGCAGCATCTGAAAATTCCAAGGTGTGGGATGGAACACGAAATTTTTGAAGAAGGGTGCTACTCTAGAGCAAGGAGGAAACTGGGTGGTTATTGAGATTGAGGATTTGAAGGTTTCAAAATTTGATGGTGTATCAAAGAAGGTTGAACTCGAAGAGGATTTGAACACACAAAATCAAGACTGCATAGGGACAGCAGAGAAGACAAGAGGCATCATTTCTCACATTCACCAACTCGACATGGAAGTCGTGCTAGCTTTCCTTCAATGTGGATAAATAATTATGATCATCTTCATTATTGCATGCGTTCCCCTGATTTTGATCAAAACCGACATGTACAAGCATTGTCAGGAGTAGAAGTAGGTGGAGGTAGTCATCGTAGGGATATGGTGTCTCCTAGAAGGAGGTCCAGCGAATTTTTGTAATAGATGACAAAGGACACAGAAAATTGAAGAAAAGTTATAGTGAAATATATGCAAAGATCAAGATTTTGGTTTCAAGAATTTTGGTGGCAGGAGTTCATCAGAGTTAAGTACCTGCAGTCAAATTTAGTAGGTTAGTGATTTTTCTAAATCTGTTCAGTATAGTCGATCCTCCAATTTGGAGAACAAGATGGGTAGATGAGGTGACTGTATGATTGCAAATACACAATCTTGAAAACAGGGAAAGAGATCGCCTATTTTGTAAGGCATTTGGCCTATGGCGAATGCATGATATACATTTTCATGATATGCAAAACCACACGAAAGAATATAAAGACGTATTCTCTTATTTAAAATCCTATGGTTATATCTTGTTCTTCTATTTTGTTTGGTTGCCAACCAGGGAGGATATAGCTATATGTCTGTTTAAATGAAAGAGACATGCAGTCTTGAATACATGTATAGTGGATTTGTTGAGACATCTATGGTGATTATGTTTCTTGCAGATAGACCGAGGCCAAAGATAGCGATCCTTGGTCATAAAGTATGACTATGTAATGGGTCAAAGCAGCCAACCAAGTAGGTATGTCTTCCTTTATTTTGCAATGCCAAGCCGATACAATTAGCGTTGATAGGAGAATTTTGTATTAGCTGAACTGAATCTATTTGAGTAGAAACCCGAGGTAAACTCCCCATACTGCCCATTTATCATAGTGTAACAACTAGCTTAAATGGAGAAGATGTTGTCACCTGAGGTGTAAACAAGGTGAGGGTATCCATAATTTTTGGTATCAGAGCTTGAAGCTCTTGGGATTTGGTAATTTATCATGTTTGCTAATACGTTGCTACAGGATTGAGAAAAAGATCAAAAGAATAGGATGCAAAAGGCCTAGGTGAGGTCAAGGAGATTGTCAAAAGACCAGTCAAGGAGAAAGGCTTGGGTGAGACAAGTGGACCTAAAGGGATCAAGAGACTAAGGTGGAAAAGACTTGGGTGAAGATCTCAGAAATGGAAATATTGCTAAGAAAGGAGCAGAGCAGCAAGGCACATGAGGGTACTAAGAAGAAAACAAGCATCCAAAAGAAGAAAGATATGACTAGTAATGGAATTGATAAAGAGATTGATAGTTTGAAAAGAGATTTAGCTAATTTTGCAGATAGATATGAGTCTTGGATGCAGTTGAATAGGAAAGCATGGTTATGGCCAATGAGGAGAAGGTTGAAATGGCCAATTGATCTCCTAGTGAAGAGGAGAAGAAGGCAAAAGGATATTTCCAAGAAGAGAGAAACCCATAGAGGCTTGAAGAAGATAATAAGGTTGCCAAGAGAGCAACAAAAAGAGGAAGAGATTGTGAAAAATGTTCTCATTGAGGAGAACAAGAGAAGAGAAGAAAGAAAAGATGAAGTGCCATGAAGAGCACTTGAGAAGATGAGAATGTTGGTGAAGAGAACACTCATAGCAACCTTGTGGTCTCTTGTTTTTATATCTAATGTTGTCTTTGCATGGGTAATTGCAGGTATGAGAAGCCTTATGAAGGTCAAGAGAAGGGCCTTGGAGAGTGAAGATATTGGTGCAAGAGAAGACACCAAGTGCACAAGTGAATGTGTAAGAGAAAAGAAAAAGTTTGATGTTGTTGATAAGGAAGAAGAGATGCATTGGTTAATGCATAAGGGAGGTGTTGAGGAACCCCTACAAGCAAGAGGAGAGATGGAAGATGGAGATGACTTCCATGATGCCATTGAATGCCAAGAAGAGGAAAGAGAATAGTCAAGTATAAAGGAAGAATAAAGTACAAACAATCAAGAAGCTATGAAAGTCAAAGAACTAATGGAGCAGCCCATTAAGGAGGTAAAGGTGAATTCAAAAATTGATTTTTCTCATCCACTTAATTATGGAACAACTGTTGAACAGGTTGCAAAATTCCACAAGGAAGTAGTGGAAGTCCTTAATCATGCCAATGAAGAAGAGGGTATAGAATACTATGATGACTTGAAAAACATTCCAATAGAACAAAGGAAGGAAACACACCTAAATAAAGTGAATGCAAGCAAGGAAACTATGAGGAAAAGTATGGCTAAACATCAAGCCATTGAAAAGGTAAAAATAAGTTCAAGTTCTGATTTTTCACATGCATATAAGAGTAAGACTACTGATGTACAGATGGAGATGAAGAAGATCAATAACAACCCTTCAAATCCAGCAATAGACCATGGCTATGTGGTACCAAAATGGCTCAAGGGATTAGCAAATGTAACGAATGACACAAATCTGAATCAAGATGATGACTCAAGCAAGAAGCAAATACAAAACATGAAGGAAGAGGTAGAATGCAAAGTGAGCAAGGCCAGCTATCAAACAAGACAACATGAAGATGTTAAAGAGCAGAAATTGGTTGGTCAATTGAACAAGTGTTATCCTAAAGCTATGAAGAAGGTATAAATGGCTAAAGGTGAGAAAGAAAACTTCTCAAAGAATAATGAGGCAGAGCATGAGGATACAAAGATGAAAGGTAAGTCAATTGCTTGCAATGAATGGGATAATGATGTTTTTGAATCATTTAATGATCTTTTTATGGAAAATGAGGTATGGAAATTGTCTATGAGGACTAATATTCAGCAAGGGGAGAGTTCCAAATGGATGGATGATGAGGAAAGGGGAGAGTATGCAGCAAAGCAATGCCTCATTGAAAACAAAGAACAAATAAGATGGCTTCAAGCAGAGATCGAAAATAGTAAGGAAACACAAGGTAATAGTGTTCCTATTGTTTTTCAGAAGTATATTGATGTTGATGAAGAAGTTGACTTGTATGAAGAAACCATAGAGTGGATGAATGTATTTATAGAGGATGAAAGACAATTTGGTCCTAAGTTTGATATAGGACATGAAGATTTGGATGAGCTTGTGTTGAGTGAAGAGTTGAAGAGGATAGAAGAGTTGTTGAATCCTCCAAGAGAGTTGTGTAGAGGCACATATCAACATGGTGGCACCATTGATCAGATAGAAAATGAATTGAGGCAAGAACAAAGAAATATGGTGAGGGAAGATTTGGACAAAGAAGAATAGCATGAAGACAATCAAGGGGCCTCATGGCCTCAATTTTTTACTTCTAACATTTCCTTTGATGTTTTGAATGCAAGTGTTAAAGTTGTGGAGATGAATGAAGTCCATAGTTCAATGGACAAATTTTTGAACCAAGAAGATCAAGAAGATCTTAGAGACATGTATGAGAATGAAGCATGGAGATGGGACATAATCGCTGAAAATGAGATGAAAAGAAGAACATACCAGAAAAGGAAGAAAATCAAGAAGATGAAAGACAAAGACTATCAAAGACAAACAACAGCACTGGCATTCACAACAAGACCTTGGGATCCAGGTATATAGTGAAGACTAATGCATGGAGGCAGCAGTTCATTTGAACTAAGGTTCAAATCCTTTCTAGAGGGAGAGTATGATGCAGGATCATCTACATTCATTTTCCTACAAGACATGGTTACGTTGGGATACAAGTCATGGTTGAATTCAAATTCAATTTATTGTATTTTCCCTCTAATATACTGTTAATGAGGAGTAATTGTAAAAGGTAGAAAAAAAAGATGTAAAAACAAAATATATATAAAAGAGTGGTTAAGAAGAATCTCCTACGTTGGGGCTGTTGAGAAAATAAAGGAGTGGTTGAAATTATTTCAACATTGGTATATTGTTACAAATTAAAAACTGTGTTTTGTCTTGAGCCCAAGATTGGGCGTAGAAGTTAGAGAGGAGGCTCTTAAAATGAGCAAAAGAAAATTCATTCAGGGGGATAAGAGGGACGTAAATAAGAGGAAGGATAGAAAGCATTCTAACTTTAAGGAATCATATTCTTTGGCTCTGCCTCAAGAGTTGAAATCTACTGCAAAAATAGAAACATGCCTGACATCAACTCTTGTCCAAAAGCAAAAGGGTGCAGCATCTGACAATTCCAAGGTGTGGGATGGAACGCAAAAGTTTTGAATAAGGGTGCTACTCTAGAGCAAGGAGGAAACTGGGTGGTTATTGAGATTGAGGATTTGAAGGTTTCAAAATTTGATGGTGTATCAAAGAAGGTTGAACTCGAAGAGGATTTGAACACACAAAATCAAGACTGCATAGGGACAGCAGAGAAGACAAGAGGCATCATTTCTCACATTCACCAACTCGACATGGAAGTCGTGCTAGCTTTCCTTCAATGTGGATAAATAATTATGATCATCTTCATTATTGCATGCGTTCCCCTGATTTTGATCAAAACCGACATGTACAAGCATTGTCAGGAGTAGAAGTACGTGGAGGTAGTCGTCGTAGGGATATGGTGTCTCCTAGAGGGAAGTCCAACGAATTTTTGTAATAAATGACAAAGGACACATAAAATTGAAGAAAATTTATAGTGAAATATATGCAAAGATCAAGATTCCAGTTTCAAGAATTCTGGTGGCAGGAGTTCATTAGAGTTGAATACCTGCAGTCAGATTTAGCAGGTTAGTGATTTGTCTAAATTAGTTCAATATAGTCGATCCTCCAGTTTGGAGCACAAGATGGGTAGATGAGGTGACTGTATGATTTCAAATACACAATCTTGAAAATAGGGAAAGAGATCACCTATTTTGTAAGGCCTTTGGCCTATGGCGAATGCATGATATACATTTGCATGATGTTCAGAATCACATGAAAGAATATAAAG
Source organism: Torreya grandis (assembly GCA_037957365.1). Taxonomy (NCBI): domain Eukaryota; kingdom Viridiplantae; phylum Streptophyta; class Pinopsida; order Cupressales; family Taxaceae; genus Torreya; species Torreya grandis. Next base: position 452,854 of record JARHVA010005799.1, read on the forward strand.
ACGTATTCTCTTATTTAAAAGCCTATGATTATATCTTGTTCTTTTATTTTGTATGATTGTCAACCAGGGAGGATATAGTTATATGTTTGTTTAAATAAAAGAGACATGCAGTCCTGAATACATGTATAGTGGATCTGTTGAGACATCTATGGTGATTATGTTTTTGGCAGATAGACCGAGGCCAAATATAGCGATCCTTGGTCATAAAGTATGACTATGTAATGGGTCAAAGCAGCCAACCAGGTAGGTATGTCTTCCTTTATTTTGCAACGCCAAGCCGAGACAATTAGTGTTGACAGGAGAATTTTGTATTAGCTGAACCGAATCTATTTGAGTAGAAACCTGAGGTAAACTCCCCATACTACCCATTTATCATAGTGTAACAGCTAGCTTAAATGGAGAAGATGTTGTCACCTAAGGTGTAAACAAGGTGAGGGTATCCATCATTTGATTACCAATCTTACATAGAGGACAGATTGAAGTATGGTTATGGTTTCATATAATATTGGTATTAACAAAATATTTTGATCTTTGATAACTAGTTATGTAACTTTTATATTTTGGATTACTAGTTATACTATAGATGCATATGTCTTTCATGATAGGAACAAGTGAGAAGACCATTTCCATGGTAAGATATGGAAATGACAACAAGATATTATTCATTATTGAATAGGTTGTTTCAATTTGAGTTTTGAGTTTATAATTGGTTTATAGATTAGTATGTTTCACAATTTTTTAAAGAATTGTAGGAAGCTATTTAAGATACCAACGATATATTAGTCAATACTCAATAGGTGTATTTCACAATTTCAAAAAGGTATAGCCTATTTTGGTTTATATAAAGTAAAATATCTTTACCGTAATTAAAGGCTATTTTCTGAATATTTTCTGAATTGTTACTCAGTACTCAATATTTGCTGAATGTGTTTTACTTTATATAAACCCTTTCTTCTATTTTCATAAGCTTTTATCTAGGTAATGAGTGGTTATTTTAAATAGGCATAGAATCCCGAATATCTTTCTTTTGATGTTATGGGATATTTGAAAATAGTCTTGAAAAGAAAATGGGATATACTCCAATTATAAGGTGAGTGTGTTTATTTTAAGATTTTTCATTGAACACAGACCCAAACCTGGTGATTACGTCCTCTTCCAATTATAAGGCCATTAGCTATTGAATATTGACATGTGACTTTATATTCACACAGAGTTTGAATGAATATATTGTTATTGGTGCCTCTATTTTATAAGGTTGTTGGCCATGGAGGATAACAATAATTTTATATTACAGGGTTTCTTTAAGGATTTACAAGGCTAAAAAAAGATAGAGGTACTCTTTTTTTATCATTATGCCCTTTCAAGAGTTTCACAGGTATTCTGAATGGAAAATTATTCAAAAGTATGGAGAAAGATAAAGAGGTTCTAGAGTTTTCGAAGAGGCAAATTTGTAGAGCCTTCAAAATTAGTTTTAACATCACAAGTTCTATAAATCCATCACTGATGTAAGTTGAAAAGTGTATAGTTACGTCTTTTATAATGGATTGGATTGCAGTTGAAATTTTTAACAGACGTAGCCCGAATGATGGGTGAAATCCATTATCACTTATGGTGTTACATTTCCTTTCAATTATTCTATGTTTTCCTTTTTAATTCAGTTTGCAAAACAAAAAAAGATTAATCATACACTAAGAAAAAATGAGTTTTTAATGTGGGAAATGAATATACATAATTTTATGATTATTTTAATTCATTCCTATATTTTCACAACCAATTGTATTATATTTAGGGAATTGAGAATTTAGTATCCATTTTATAAACTATTTAACCAGTTTACAGATCACAAGGTATCTACTAAAACTGAAGATGAGAAATCCACTATTTGAAGGTGTCCACAATGGATTTATAAGGCACAAGCTTCTTATCCTTGGTCTAAAATTGGGATTTGACCTAGTTGATAATAAACTAAGAGTCTCAATGAACCAACAAGTGTTGAATATTCTACTATACTGCTAGACAAAGCCCTACAATGAGTGCTTCATAGTTGACCATGTTACTTGTACATTGAAAGTTGATATGAAAAGGCTTAAGAATGGGATAACCTTGTGATGATATGAACAAAATTCCTACTCTTGATCCATGATGCATGAAGGAACCATTATAATAAAGTGTCTACTATTGTTATATAGGAGGTGATTCCTCTAGGGTCATGATAGTCTCATCTAGAAACCCAAAGGTGAGTGGTTGGGTATCAGAAAGGGGAAATTTAGCAAGACGGTTTTTAATTACCTATCACTTGATGGCCTTTTCATTAACATACCCAATTTAAAATTGACTTATAAGTATGATCCATTTATCCATACAACCTTGTAAATCTATTTTTGATAGTAGATACTTAAGAAGATCTACATTGGCAATGATGATGGTCTTATTTTTAAGCATGTAGTGATGCAATGTTTGAGCTATGAAGACGATGTATAAACATGATTTTTATATTGTATTATAGTTGTGTTTATATTTGACTAATGCATAACTCAAATAGTATGCTTCATTCTCTTTCTTGTGTTCATCATGCTGGGTCAAAAGTTCCCCCAGCGCCTATTCAATTGTAAATAGAATAGTAATGACTTTTATAGCATATGTAGAAATAAAATAGTTGGATTGGAAAAATACACATTCAAGTGTCCAAAGGCCAACTAGCATTCGATGTGCCATGAAATTATAGCTCCCTTATTCAATAATCGAGTAAATGGATGGCATTTATCGGTTGGTTGAGAAATAAATCTCCTGATGGAATCTATCTTACCTTAAAAAATGTGGAGATACTTCAAATTAGATGGAGACAACATCTCAGTAATTACCTTAACCTTGGCTAGATCAACCTCAATGCCCCTACAAGAGATAGTGAAGACTATAAATTTTTATGGAGTGATGCCAAAAACATACTTTTTAGGGCTAAGCCTGATTTTGTACTCATGAAGCCTTTTAAAACTTATTTAGAGTAATAATAAATGGTTTTCATGGGTATTAAATTTTTGCAAGATATCATCAACATAATATTCAATAATGTCATGCATCATATCATGGAAAATAATGGTCATGGGTCTTTGGTATTTTGCCTCTACATTTTAAAGTCTAAATGACATTACCTAATAAGAAAACATTCCCCAAAGAATGGTGAACAATATTTTGTGTTGATATTCTAGTGTGACCTTGATCTAATTATACCCTAAAATACCATCCATGAGAGAAATCATTTCATATCTAGTGATAGATTCCTCAATTATGTCAATATTTGGCAGAGGAAAGTTGTATTTTGGGTAGGTCTTGTTGATGTCATGAAAAATCAGTGCATAATCTAATTCCTTTTGGATTTTTACTAAATGGAACAATGTTGGATATCCATTCAGAATAGTCAATGGGATGAATGCATCCTATCTATAAGAGTTTTTGTAATTATTTATTTACCAACATGGCAATATGAGGATATATTTTCCTCAATTTTTGCTTAACTTGCTTAGTATCAAGATATACCACAAGATGATGTACAACCAAAAAAGGATCCAAACCTAGCATATTTGAATAGGATCATGTAAAGATATCAATGAACTACCTCAAGAGAGAAATAAGGAATTCACATTCCTCCTTAGTGAGGGATGCGCCAATTTTTATCCATTTTGGATCATCTAGTGTTCTAATTTTGACTTCAAAAGTGTCTTTCATAAGGAGTGTAAAACCATCTTCCAAGAGATTTAGCAAAGAGGTGAACTTATTGGCAATATCAAAGTCCTCCAGTTAGATTGGATCATTAAGTTACCATAAACAAGATGAATCAAAATCATCTAACGGTGGAAAATGCCTTATAACAAATACTTCTATATGCTCTTAGACAATCTACTCAAAATATCTCTATTATTAGGTATTAATTTCAGACTCGAATATGATTTTGGTATTGGTAGTATCCAGAGCTTTACTTAGATAAAGGTGAACATCCCTGCTTAATGGCACTTGAAACATGTTTTCACCAAAATAATCACCTTTTTATTTAGTTTTACCTTGGTTTGAAAGAGCCTCAAAGAGGTTTTCACTTTGGGACCTCATTGTTTGATTTCTTTTTATTTTTTGAAAAATAAGTTCACACACTCCCAAAAATAGGTAGAAGGATCCAATGTGATAGAGAATCCATGTTTATGATCTCCTATAAAAATATGATCTCTTAAGCCCATGAACTTGTAAATGGTGTCATCATTTTTGAACTCATCAAGTGATGTTGTGTATTCTTTTTGGTCCCAGTCTATGAGTTGAAGATGATGGAGGAAAATTTGGGAATGACAGATAATTATTGTAATATTACAAATGATTTGAGGTTCAAATAAATTGGTATTGGATAGGTCGTCATATATACTATACTCCAACTTTACATCATTGTTGGCATCATCATCGTTAGTCATTGGTGTAGGAACGTTAATACGATGTGTGGGGTAACTTCTAGGTAGTTTAAATTCAATATCATGAGCTCCTTTATATCTAGTAATGAAAATAGGCTTAAGAATAACTTGATAATTTACTCCTAGGCCTCTGCCTCCATAAGCTTGATTATCCATAATCTGACTAGGAATAGGTTAATTTTTTCTCTTGTAACAATAAGCTAAATTATCATTATAAATCAAAGAGTCATATTCAACAAGTGGTTCTTGTTCTTGACTAGTGGTTGGTGTGAAAATGATTGGTTATTGAGTATTAAAATTTCTTTTATATCTCCATTCCATGTGAATAGCTTTGGCCTTGGGTCTTCCATAAAATTTAAGAGCCTGTGGAAGTTTGTTTATGTAGAATGCATTAATGTGAGGTATTCACTTGGACCTTTGTTAGAAATGGAAAAATGATATGCAATCTTAGGAGGAGGCTTAGATGAAGTGGAGGCAAAGAAATTTTAGTCTATATAATTATACTCTATAATTTCAATAAGTACATCTTTATCTTTCTTAGGCATAGGGTCTAAGACAAAGTAGTAATTATAACTCTCATATTAAACCTCTAAATGCTTGTAGAACTAAAATGGTTGTAGGTCTATAGGAATAGTTACCTCCATCCCATAATGGGTAAACATGATACAATGTTGCAATATAGAAGGTATTGTAAGAATTTCATGTATCCACGATTGGCTCAAAATCAAATTATATGAAAAATATAGACCCATAACATGGAAAACTGTATCATGGGTCAATGAACCCATGATGAATAACAAATAAATTATTCCTTATGACTCTCTTTCTTAATTATCATAGGCCTTGATGGTGATGGTCTCTTGCTAAAGATCAACTACTGTATGTCCAAGATGTTTAACTAACATTAGAGACATAATATTAAGTCCTAAACCATTATCTATAAGGACACATTTAACTTTGTGTTTCATTACGATAACTTTGATATATAATAGGTTATTATATAGTGGGCCAAGGGATGACATATATCTTTAGCCAAATATAAGTTATTGGTCAGGAGTTAAGTATCCTAACAAGGCTTGAAATTTATTTGGCATAATGTCATTTGGCACTTGGGATTGGATCATAAATCAATAAGTACATTCTTATGGATATTATAAATATGAAATAAATCTAAAATAGATATTTATGCAAGTGTATTTTATAGTTTGTACACAATACCATAAGTTTTGTCTTTGGTATTGGTAATTGGATTGATCCTAATTGGCTTTGTAGGTTGGATTGGCTCATTGGCAATAAGAGGTTGTAGGCCCTGAATGGTGACCTTAGTCCACCAAGTTATGATTGCACAATCTGAATTGGGTGAGTGGAAATCATAACTTGATGAAGAAGGAGAAATGTAGGGCACATAAAACCCTATTTGCTCATACATGCCAAAGAAGGATTGATAACATATGAAAGTGGTTGATTATTATTAGGTATTATTCTTGAGGGATTGGATATTGGTATATAGTTAAATGGTAATAGAGGTTATATGATTACCCAAAATACTTCTTACAACTTTTATATAGTTATGTGTAACAACATTATAATCCCCTTGGTTAGTGTTGTCATTTTGACCTTGGTTCTGTCCATTTTATGGTTAGTGTTGTTGTTGTTGTTGATTTTGTTATCAAGGTGGCCTTTATGGTTATTGAGTCTGATTATTGGCATTATGTTTTGGAAAAGAGTTTTTATTATGATCAATTAATCTAAGGAGGGTGGTTCGATCATATTTTAGTCTCAAAATGAAACTAGTGAAAATGAACTCAAAATGAAAAATAGCATACTAACAAGAAAACACTACCTTGCCTAGATCAAAGAGGGGAGCATGTCTGAAGAATAAAAATAAAAAAAGCACAACTAAAATGCAAGAAAACATAATTTTATTATGTTCATTACTGCTCCAAGAGTCTTATACGATTGGCTTTCTCAGATTATGCTTAAGAGGTCTTCATTAATCGAGTGTGGATACCTTCATCTCCTCTTGGCTTCATGTTCATGCTTGGCTATGGATTGATGTGGCTTGATGATTAAATGGTTTGGCTCAATTTTGGAATTATAACACTAGGATTTTGCTTCATGACTCCATTCCTGCATTATAACTTTACTTTTATTGAGCTCCCTAAATGAAAAAAATCTAGGCTTATATTTAAAGGATTTGAAATCCCTTGGAATGGGTTAAATTGTAACCTTGGTTGAGTTTGAAAGGTATTCAAATGGTCATGATTATGTTGGATAGGTGTACTTTGAGATATTTTCCATTTGGGAAAACTCACAAAAATAATGAGTATCTTCTAGGATGTTCTAAGATATTTGAATTTGACTTTATTGATAATTGATTTACTAGTTCATGGGTGAATTTAATTAGGATTTGTTTAAGATTTCCAAGCTTAATTAATCCTATCTAGGCATTTGAACATTTGTTGTAATATTTTGATTTAATCTATGTGCATTTGACTTTTTTAATTGATTTATGAACCAAATTTATTTATTTGCATTATATGAAATCAAATTAAAGACTTTTATAAATTCTCATACTATGTATTCAGAGATTGGTAAGAATTGATCTAATAGTCTAGTTGAAGCCATTGGTGGACACTTTTAGATGTCTATAGTTTGACCCTATTTGGGAATACATTTCAAGCTATAATAATAGCATCTTCTAAAATAATAATTTTTTTTGGTGTACTTTTGAATTTAACAATGATGAATAAGTTGTAGCTTCCCCCTTAAGGGAGTGATTGGCAAAAAGGTGAGCAAATGGTCCTTCGAAAGAAAGAATCAAGATTAGGGGAGCAAAGAAATGAATATTATGGGGTGATAACACAATGATTTTCCAAAACTTGGGTAAGATTTAAAGTGGGATGGTGTACAGGAGTTTGCCCAAAGGTAGTTATAAGCATTATACCCTGATAATGGTAATGTAATATGAAAACACAATGATTTACCCAAAATTGGTTATAATAATTGAGAACATGGAGTTTCCCTTGTTAGGGTTTACAAACAAGATAAAATCATGCACCTATTTGGGTAGAATAAAGTAAATGATAACATAATGATTTACCCTGACAAGCAATGTAATCATTGAGAATGTAGGTGAGATGGTGCACAATGCTGAAGCAATGTACCCCTATTATGGAAAACATGATTGAAATTTTATGATTGGTAAACATGATTATGGTAAATTGATATAGAGGATAAAGATGAATTAGGAAAACGGACTAGTAGAGAGATGCTTGTCTACACTAACAAAGGCTGAAATTCTTTTGTTGTTTAATTACTTTGTTTGGGATATGATTTGAATTGGATTGGTATTATTTATAATGCCAGTGTTGAGGAGATGTTAATGTTGCATTGATGGTTTAGACTTCTTGAAGCTAATTTTTATTTTTGCATGTAATGGTAGGCATCATGATAGAACACCATGAGGACTTGGATGAAATATGCATAAGGAGTGACTCCCGATATCCAATACTCAATAGAAACTAGTGCACCAATGATAAAAACCATGATGATAATGTAGACATATAAATATGGATGGATTAAAGAATAAATGCGTAACTAATCACTTAAAGAACACATATATATTTAATCAAGGTAAAAGTGCTGAAATCAAACAAACAAGCACACAAAAAATAAATAAACAAACAAATAAATAAATGATAGTTAGTCCTAATGTTAGTATAAATAATGCAATGAACATTACCCGTAGGAGATGGGGAATAACTCAACAAACAAACATTATGGGGGTGGGAATATAAAAAATGGAAGGGGGTGCTCGAGCTATTTCCATGTGCACTAGGCAAGTAGACACTACCTATATAGTTCCATGGACATGATGATCTAATAAAAACATAAGGCCAAATGTAGTTCTCCTAGAAAATGGGAAGAAAATGAGAACTGGTTGAGAAAAAAACATGATGGATGTGATAGAAGAATATTATAAATCTTTAAAAATGGCAAGTGCATAGGATAAGGCCAAAAAGGATGCGGAAACTAAGGAACAAGTGATTTGTTTTTTGCTTAGTGAGGGTTCCGAAAATCTTTAAGGCAAATAAGTGGTCAATGTTTTTGGTTTTTTTAAACAATTTTTAAAATGTTTTTGGAAATTTTTAAGTATCTCAACTTGATCAAGTAAAATGGTGAGAGCATTCTAACTTGAAATGCTTGCAAAATGGTGAGAGTATATTGAAAAAGGAGACTGAACTAACCTCAATGTGAATCAAAAACAACCCATATACTAAAATGGCCTTAGTTCATAGTAATTCCACCTTTTAGTGAAGAAATCTAACTAATACAATAGCTAATTCAAACAAAATAGGCACAATTGGTATGATGTGATAGTATGACATAGGAATGACTAGTTGGTATGACCAAGGCATAATAAACAAGTGTTAGCTATAGTTTTCCCATACATGGTTATAAATAGGAAACAATTGATTGGATCAATGATACAAATTTACCCTAGCAGGTGCTATAATTAATAAAAAGATTGGTGAACACTAATTTTCCCCAATAGGTAATATAATTAGGATCACGTAAACAAACATGATTAGAAGGGAATAAGAAATGAAGGTTACAACTACCAAAACTTATGTAATATTACATCAAAATACTACCTCTATATAAAATGCTTGAAACAACTTTTGAAACTAATTTGATTCTTTATGCTAAAAATGTGAAATCAAATGGATAAACCAAGGTCAAACAGGCTAGGATAGGATAGATCAAAACATGTTTGGTCAATACAATAAATTGTAAAATTAGATAAGTGATAGGATGGTAGGATAATAGGATGGTAATGATACATATAATAATGTTGATAATATGGTACAAATTGAAATGGTCTATATAGACAATACATCAACTCACTTAAGCATATACTATTTGAGGTGGATAATGTTCATAGGCTCATCAAGTTCATCTCCATCTAGTGTGATGAGCCTCTATGCTCCCACTCCATATTTTGTAGTGATGATGAAAAGACCCACCCAATTGGGTTTGAATTTGAATTTATGCTTCTTTTTTACCATGGTATTCTTTTGGTTCTCTTTGGGTACAAGATCACCAAGTTTGAATTTATTATATTTCACATGTCGATTGTAATGTCCATGGAGTCAGTTCTGATAGACCTATAAATTTTCCACTGCATCCATGCATTTCTCATCAAGTAACTCTAGCTCTTGTAGGTGAGCTACTCGATAGTTATTTTCATCCATAACATGGTTGAAATATATGCATAATGAAGGTCACTCGACCTCAATGGAAAATATGGATTTAGTGCCATAAAAAAATGAGTATGTAGTGGAATTTATGGGGATTTGATGATTGGTATGGTATGTCCAAAGGGTGAAAATAACTAAAGGTGCCAATCATAATCACCATCATTGGTAATAATTTTGAGATTGTTGACAATGGTTTTGTTTGATGCTTTAGCCTAGCCTTTACTTTGGGGGTAATATACCATTGAGAAATGTTGTGTGATCTTATATTCACCACATGTCTTCTCAAAATCCTTATTCTTGAGTCATCTTCCATTATCAGATATAATTTTGGAAGGGATATTGTATTATCAGATGAGATGGTTAAAGATGAATTTTGAAATTTTCCTTCCACTCACATAAGTGAGGGGTATAACTTTAAACCACTTAGAGAAATATTTTATGGTGAAAAGCATATGTTTATGGCCATCTGATGAGGTGGGGTTTTATCTTCCCAATGAGGTCAAGGCCTGATGTATCAAATGGCCATGGTGTTAACATCTTAGTTAGGGCATGAATTAGATTAGCATGTCCTTGACACTTGTCACACTTATTGATAAATGTTATTGAATTTGCATCTATTGTTGGCTAATAATACCCAATATGTAGGATATTTTTGGATAAGAATAACCCACTAGTGTGGGCTCCACATATTCCTTCATGAAATTATCATAGTGCTATATTAGAATCTACTGAAGTGAGATAATGAAGTAGAGTTCTATCAAAACTAAAATGGTATAGGGTTGGTCTAAGTAAGGTGTAACATTGGGCATTATGGATTAAGGCTTTGGTTTATTTTTGAGATAAGTGTTTTGGTAAGGTATGGTCATATAAATAGGCATAGAGGTATGAGTACCAAGTAGAGTTAGGAGCAACAATATTGCATATCATTACGACAGTTAAAGGTTCATGAGTTGATGCTGTTAGATTTTTAACAATAAATTGATACTCTTTGGTTGTGTCTATATGTCAAATCAATGACCCAATAGTAGACATGGAATCTATTATTCTATTGTTATCCCTTGGTATATTCTCAAAATGAATGTCAACAATTCATTGATTTATAATATCGATCATTTCTTTGTATAGAACCAACTTATAATCTTTAGTCTAGAAGTGGTCTGTGACCTTATTGATGATTAAATATGAGTGACCATAAACCTTTAGATGATGTATGTTTCATCTTATAATCTTTAGTATATAAGTGGTTTGTGACCTTATTGATGATTAAATATGAGTGACCATAAACCTTTAGATGATGTATGTTCCATTGCCTATCAAAGCCCTATGATGAGTGATTCATATTTAGCCATGTTATTGGTACAAAGAAAACCAATTATGAATGAATTAGGGATTAGATCCCCTTGTGGTGTTATGAATGAAAGGCCTAGTCTCGAACTATGTGTGGTGAATGACCCATGAATATACAACTTCTATTATTTCTCCTCAGGAGTTTTTTTCAATGATGGTAATTATGGATTCATCTAGGAATTGGAATATTAGTGGCTCTGTGTCTGTAAGAGGTGCTTCAGTAAGTTAAACTGCAATAACTTGCCCCATGATGGCTTTCTAGTTCACATACTCTATCTTAAACTCACTAATTAGCATGAACCACTTGACCATGTAGCCTTACAAAGTTGTTTTTGATAGTAGATACTTCAGCGGATCTACTTTTTAAATGACGATGGTTTTATTTTTTAACATGTAATATCATAGTTTATGAGTTTCAAAGACCATAGTTAGATAATATTTTTTTATGGGTGTATAGTTTTATTCATACATAACTAGTGTACAACTTATATAGTATACTATATGCTCTTTTCCATTGTCATCATGTTGATCTATAAGTGCCCCCAAGGAATTGTCAGTAGCTAATAGATATAGCAAGAATGGTTTTCCTAGTGTAGGAGGTAATATAACTGGTGGATTTGCTAAGTAGTTTTTTAGCTATTGAAAATGCTCTTGACAATCGTCATCCTAATCAAATGTTACAACCTTCTTCAATACATGTGTAAATGGATGGAACTTGTCTGCTAACTGATAGATGGAGCATCTGATGGATTGGATCTTAGCTTGCAAACTCTAGAGCTACTTTAGATTGGTTAATGGTGGCATCTATATTATGGTTCATACCTTAGCTATATTGACTTCAATGCCCTTGTGAGACATGGTAAATCTTAGTAATTTTCATGATGTTATGTTAAACACATACTTCTAGGGTTTGAGCCTAACCTTATATTCATGTAGTCACTTAAATATCCTTCTCAATGATGTCAGATGATCAGCTATAGTTTTAGATTCGCTTAGTATGTCATCGATGTAGTTTTCGATAATGTCATGCATCATATCATTAAATATGACGATCATGGATCTTTTATAATTGGCCCCTACATTTTTGAGTCCAAATGGCATAACCTAATAACTGAATGTTCCCCATGGAGTGGTGAACATTGTCTTATGTTTGTCTTCTAGTACAATTATGATATGATTATATCCTGAGAAGTCATCCATTAGTGAAAGCATCTCGTAACCCACTTTGGAGTTGAATATCATGTCAATGTTTAGTAATGGGAAGTCATCCTTAGGGAAATATTTACTAATGTCTCATAAATCAATGTAAATTTTAATTCCTTCTAGCTTTTTAATAATAGGTACTACATTGAAAATCTATTTAGAGCAGTCATTTGGCCTAATACATCTCACTTCCAAGAGTTTTTACAAATATTTTTTTACCAACACAATAATGTGAGTATACATTTTGCAAAGATTTTGATTTACTAGTTTGTAATTAGGATGTACCATAAGGTGGTGAACAACCAAGGTGGGGTCCAAAATAGGCATATCAAAATAAGCCCTGGAAAATATATCAACAAATTCCCTCAATAGGGATATAAATATTTCAAATTCCTCCTCAATGAGGAATACACCTAATTTAATACATTTTGGGTGATCTAGAGTGTTAATATTTACCTCTATTATATATTTGACTAAGAGATCTGAACCATTATCAAGTATAGTGGGCAATGAATTGAACTGATTAGCAATGTTAGAGTCCTTTGTTAGGAATAGTTCCTCAAGTTTGCCTAGATATGATGAGTCTAAATCTTGTAAAAGGAGAGATGTCCATGTAAAAAAAATAGTTGTAAACTCTTGTACGATTTGATCAAATGCTTTTTGTTCAATACTAATTTCATATCCATAGACATGTTCATCATTATTTGTTTCCTAGATGATGTTATCCAAAACTTGATGTTCTTCAAGGCTAAACTCAGATCCATAGATAATTTCATCATTGTTACCTTGAATGGATTGATCAAAATATTGATGCTCTTCAATTCTAAACTCAAACCCATAGACAATTTTTTCGTTGTAGGTTTCTTGGTCTAAATTTGAAGAAGGTTGAACACCCTCATCTAGTGGTACCTGAAATAGGTTTTCACTACTAGACTGGCCTTTATCTTTACTATTTCCCTAGTCAAAAATCACCTCAAAGAGGTTTTCATATTTATACCTCAATCTTTTATTTAATTTATTTTATCTAAGGGTGTTCACCTGCTCTCCAAAATACGCTTCAGGATCCAGCTTGATTGAGAACCTTAATTTATGGTCTCCCAACAAAACATTGTCTTTGAGGCCTAAAAAATCATAAAAGGCCTCATCATTCTAAAATTAATCAACTGACATGTTGGATTCTTGTTGGTCCTGATTTATCAGTTGTGGATAATATAATGGAAGTGGATTAAAATGAATGATTGGGCAAAGGGTATACATGGCATTGTTGTCAAACATGTTGGTTTGAACTATCATCAAATTGGCTATGATAAAACTCTAATTCATTCTTGGAATCATCTTCACTAATCATTGGCAATGGAACTCAAATAAGATACATAGGTCACCCCTAGGAAATTTAAATCCAAGTCCATAAGTTCTTTTGTACTTATTCATATAAATTGGCACAACTTCTCCTTGTTGATTTGGCTTGAGACCTCCTCCTTTACAGTCTTGGTTCTTCATGATGAGATTGGTAATAGGAAACTTTGAATTTTTATAATATTTAACCAACTTATCATTATATAAACATGGTTCATCTCCTATGAGAGGGTCTTGTTTTAGGCCTGAAGCTGGTATGAAATTGATAGGTCTTGGATTATGTATTTGGATTTTTCCATTTTTTTTCCATTCCATAAAAAGTGGTTTGACTTTAACTCTTCCAAAGGATTTTGGGTTCTAAGGAATCTTTGAAATATGAAAGGTGTCATGAGTCAGATACTCTCCTAGTCCATTAGGTGTGATGATGTAATGATTGGATGCTTCAAGAGGTGGCATGCCAGAAAGTGAGTCAAGGGTATTATGATTAATGTAGTTGTCCTATAGTAAATCAAGGAGTATATCATTTCCCTTATCCTATTTGGAAACTGGTTTCATGCCAAAATGGTAGTTACATCTCTGAAACTTGGCCTCTATATGTTTACAATGCTTATAGGGATGAAAATATCTTAGAATATTAACCTCTATGCCTAAATGGGATAACTTGATACATTGGTGCAATGTCGATCAGACTACTTGAATCTTTTATAAACAAGGTCTACCCTGAAATATATTTTATGAAAAGTCAAGATCAAGAACATGGAAAAGTGTACCATGGGTCAAGGGCCTAATGATAACTAACAAGCTAATGGTGCTTTGTGATTCTTATTCCTAAATGTCATAGGCTTTGATGGTGATTGTTTCTTCTTGGAGATCTACCACTATGTATCTAAGAAGCTTGATGAGCTTTAGAGATACTATATTCAAACATGATCCATTGTCTATAAGGACATGTTTCACTTTGTGTCATAATTTGTGCACTTAGATGTATAATGGATTTTTATACAGTGGGCCAAGGGATGACATATTGCTCTGGTTGAATGTGACTTATTGGGTTGGAGCTAGGTGTCCAACCAAAGCTTGAAATATGTTAGGGAATATGTCATTTGGAACTATGGATTGATCAAGGAACTCAGTTAAGATGTTTTTTTAGATTTTTGACATATGTAACAAATATAAAATGGAGATTTTTGTTGGCATCTTTTGTAATTGTAACACAATGTCAAACATATTTTCATGGACAATGGTATATGGATTGTTCCAAGGCAGAATAGTTGGTTGGATGATGGGTGAAGTAGTAGATGGTTATGGGCCTAGTATGGTAATCATTGACCTCTAGATTATGATTTAATAATCAAGATTAGATATGAGACAATTGTTTCTAGTAAATGATGGTGGAGGGGTCTAGATATAATAAGTTATGGCTACTAATGCACTTGTGTGTAGTCATAAGAAAACGATGAGTTATGATATTGCTATCAAGATTCAACTGTGTAATTTTTTGAGTCAAACTCATTGACCCATGTTTCATGAGTAGTGGTTCACATGAACCCATATCTCATGAGAATGAATGGTCCACATAGCACTCATTGCATCTAGGTGATTCACATAGGGGTGAAGCATTGGGCCTTCCTAGGAGGTCACCTATCCTAGTATTAATCCAATTGAAGCATTCTTAACCATGGATTTTACTCTAAGGTTAAGCCCACATATCTTGCAAATGGGATTTTCGAGTTTAGTGGGCTTAACTTTGGAGCAAAATCCATGGTTAAACATGCTTGAGTTGGAGTAGTATTAGGATGGGTGACCTCCCAAGAAGGCCCAATGCTTCACCCCTATGAGTATCACCTAGATGAAATTAGTGTTAAATAGAACATTCTATCATGAGAGATGGGTTTATGTGAACCACTATTCATGAAACATGGGTCAATGAGTTTGAATTAAAAAACTACATAGTTGAATCCTGATAGCAATATGAAAATTTTACTCACTATGGAAAATAACTCCTACTTATCAGACAATGAGATATCAATATAAGGTCCTAACATGTGAATGCCTACTTACTAGTTCACTTGTGTGTATTCCCAAGTCAAGGAAGGATTTCCAGAATGGTTGGCTTTATTTGGTATTATTAGAAACAATTTTGTCTCATTGAAATTAGGTCTAAGATTACTGGATATGATATTAATGTGACCTCCTGAGATATTTCCTATAGCTAAGTTATAGTCATGGGAAACCACATGGTAGGTATGATGGTGTTTACCATTCTAACCTTGGTTTTGTTCATTGTTTTGCATTGTTGATTTTTCTATTTATTCTATTGGTTCAGCCTTGATTATAGACTTTATTAATTTTGATGTTGCACTGGTCATTGTTGTCACTATCATTGTTGTGGTTAAATGTTATGTTGAGGAAATGGATTTTGATAAATTCTAAGGTTCTGATTGGAAGTGAAATGTCCATGATGCAATGCGATCTCTCCATTCTCCAACATGTTTTTATTCCTATGTCTGATTACACACAACACTGTAAGTTATGGCCATTAACTTTATGAAAGTCATAAAATTGTTTTGACATGTACCAGTCTAGCATGCCTATACCCTTATGATATTTCTCTTTTAGAATAGGATATCTTATCAAGTTATCTACTATGAGGTTTCAAAAAAAAAATTATGGGTTTTCTAATGTTTTAAAAGCACATTGAGTAGGCACATTTTTCCTTAGAGGAGGAGGGGATTGTAGAGGTATGGGTTGATGCATTTATTACATTTGCTACCTTGGTATTAGTTGTTGCATTTATTACATGTGATATGGATGATGAATAGTTTATGGGGTAGGAGTAATATGGAAAGGTGGTGTTGGCTACATAGATAGTGTTTGCACTATTTGGACATGATGGGACTTCATTACTCCATTACCTAAAACATTCTTGTTTTGATTGAATTGCTCTGGTCTATCATTTTTATTGGCCTATGATGATTTTGACACTTACACTTGGATTTTATGTTGGTTTTGACCACTATTATAACTTTGATTCTAGTCATTATTATGATTGGATGAGGTTAGTTTTATGATCCCTTAGTTAATAAGATATCTTTCAATCATCAAACCTTTGTTAATTATTTTTTTGAATGTATGTGCACATTGTAACTCCAGATAGTATGATATCTCACTATGTAAATTTGTAGTAAACATAAAAACAATTTGTTTATCTGGTAGACTATGGGTAACATGGCTCACAAGGGCTCTTCATTGATGTAGATAGCTTATGAAGCTTTCGCCTGGTTTTTTGTTTGCTTGTGTTAAGTTGACTAATGAAATATCATGCTGGATATTATATGAAAATATCTACACAAATTTGTCTGAGAGATCATTGAAATTATAAATTGAGTTCTTTGGTAATTTAAGGGACCATTATCAGGCTTGTCTAGCTAGACTTTTTTTAAATAATAAATACAATTATATGTCACTATATGCCACTAGATAGCATGTGCCAAAGAACTTTGTTAGATGTGCTTTGGGGTCACCTTTCCCCTTGTATTTATCAAACTTTGGTGGCTCATACCGTGGAGGAAATGGTATCTAGGATTAATCCATGTTAATAGGGTAAGAGTACACATCATCCAATTTGAATTTCCTGGTCTATTTCTTCACTTGGATGGTGACAATTTCATTCTTCATCTATTTTAATTCTCGATCAAGGAAACTTATGATAATATTGTCATGGGTTGATGATTGGGTAGTCACAAGTGGATTACTTGGATTGGGCTATAATGGAAGTATTTTATATGGTATGTTAGATTGGTTAGGGAATAGAACAGGAATATGCATGCATGGATTAGGGTGTGATTGTTGAAATTGCACATGTGGTTACATGATATTTTGGTTAGGGTTGGCTATGTAAGCATGATTTTGGGGATATTGAGGTTAGGATGGAGGGATATAACTATATTATGCCTATTGTAGTTTAATAAGGACATAATTTCAACTATTCAAACCTTGTTATTGAGGCATTATTTATGATCTAAGACCTTGTGTCTAAATTTATGGTACATTCTACCTAAAAGACATTGGCTACCTAATAGGTACTTGAGGAACATTGGAACCTCCTTGTTTTGTGAATCCCTATTGGGAAGTGGACACATGCTAGAGATTCAACATCTATTGTTGACTAAGATTAATACGTTATTGGTTATACATTGTTTGACTTTGAATTAGTATGTTAGTCTATGATAAAATAGGGATGTTCACTGCCACTTGTCGAGGTGGAACATTAATTTCCCCCTATTGAGGTGGAAATATGTTCTACCTCTACTGTATTGATACATTTTTTGATGCTTGATATTATGGATTATTACTCATTACCTGTTAGAGTGGAGTAGCATTTGTCACATTTTGTTATGGCATAGCATTGGTCATTGATTGACTACTTAATCTTATTGGTTGAGAACTTAAGAGGAAATTGGTTGAGGATTAGTAATAGTTGGTTGAGCTTAGGATTTAGAAACTCCTACTCCCTATTTATGAAAACCACTCATGGTGCTAGTTAAAGGCTCATTTAGTTGTTGACTATGAGTTTGTGCATTGACACCACTTTAGTCTAAATTGCACATTTCTTGTGTGTTTCTACTATGTTTTGCTTAGTATTACATAGAAGTAGAAGATACATCCTCGATAGTTGGTGTATTGAACATGTTTTTATTAAAGTATTTTATGTAAATGTGTCTAAACCCTAATTTTATTAACCAATTAGTTCTTATAAAACTCTTGTTGAAGGAGATAGATCAATGAGAAGCCTATTTAACATGGTCATTTGATTAGAATTATGTGGTAGGTTTTGATACATTTGATATACTATCTGTATTTGAATAAAATGATCTTCCATGAGGTTTTTTTTCATGACAAGCATATGTGGATCTTGCTAAGGTATTGGTACTATGGCATTTGGATCACTAATAGAGACCTGATCATTGTTTTGATAAGACATGTTATAAGGCCCTCTTGATGGATTTTTCAAATTGGCATGCCCTAATTGATAGTTTGATGGAATTTTACCATAATAATGTTGTTTTCTAAGGTTTTTTGGAATTGAGGGTACACTAGCCAAATATTTCTCTATCTGTTGTTGGTCTTATTTTATATAAAGAGGCGTACTAACTAAATAATTGGCCAAAAGATCTTGACTTTGTTCCCTTGTTTGGATGTTATATGGGGGATAGGAATCTATCTCCAAAATAACCTCATATTTTTAGCGGTCTTGAAAAAATTCCTCTTACATGCTAACATCTCCATATCCATGATTATACATAGTTCCACTATGTGCATAGTGAGCCATGGTTAAATCAAATAGTAAATGTTTTGCAACAAGAGAGGATTAGAGTTATAAAAGATCTGAAAAAATATTTCTAAAAAACATAAAGGGTTTAAACATGATCTAGCTTGGTTAAAGGTGGAGCTGAATCTCCAAAACGTCTATGCAAATACTTGGTAAAAATAGTGTAACATCAAACGACGAATACTCAGTGTCAAATACACATAAATTTCAATTAGAATGACCTAAAAATAAGCCACCAAACTATAATGTTGAAACATGTTCCAATTAGGTCTGAACTAAGAAAGGGAAATTTTTATAGGTCTTTTGTCCAAATGTGGAGTCAAAAACAAGGCTCAAACAGGATATGTGAGGACTCTCGGCCAAATGAAGTCAAAAACTCAACTTGAAAAGTATGGTGATTAATCTAGAAAACTTCGAATAGTTGGGCATAGACAAGGCACATTATTCCAGGCATAAAACATGATATTATTGGTATAAAAAATTAAAAATGATGTTTGAATATGGACCGATCTTATCAAATAGAAGCAAGAAACAATAGTTTCCAAATTTGAGTAATTTAATTAACTTAAGTTATGAAACTCAAAAGAGAAATATCTAGGTATCAACCCCATAAATTGAGTCCTAAAACAAAATCAATAAATGTTTAAATCTAAAATTGGAAATTTAATCAAAGTCTCAACTAAGGATAGACTATGATACGATGACAAACAAGCTAAAAAATATTGAACAACGTGACTACGATAAACAAAGATCCAACATGGTTCCAATGATTGGTTGAAAATAAAGATAATTGAGATGCAAGATGAAACAATACAAGTCTTTTGAAATAAATTGGGTATTCTAATGATGTTGTCACTCCTAAAAGATGTGATAATGGTTGGTGCATTTCAAGATTTACTAAGTAATGAAAATTGGATTGATTTAGGTAGTGTAATGTTGTCTATTTCAACCAAGTGATATACCTAATGTTTTGACACAAATGTTTTTCTAAGTTAAATCAAGGTGTCAAATAGATGGCATAACACATCCTCAAATAGTGGATAAATGTTCGAGAGAAACCTCTTTCATGACATGGTTTTTAAACACTACAATATTTAATCTCAAAATACCAAGAAATAGAGGAAAAGTGACAAAATACAATGAAGTATAATCATCCTAAATCCTAATAAGGGTATGGAAAAGTACAACTGAATAAAAATAATTTTGTAAATGATCATCTAGATGGATATCATGTGTACCCACTTTCATGTTAGCCCAAAAGGAGAATCAACAAGTCAATTGTGTTCACATCGATTGGGTTTTTTTGAAAAGGTTTTATCCTTTTCACTACCACTACATCCATCAATTACGTAGTGTAGTATGATGTGAAAAAAGATCATATGTCACAGTCTTAGCCTATACTAATGGAAATGGTTTAACCTCTCAAACCATCATCCTATTGAGGGGATATCAATTTTTATACCCCTATATGGAGAGGGGTTGAAGACAATGCTGGGAGATGAAACTCTAGGTTAAGGATTCCCTAAAGAACTTATGGGAGGTAATGAAGTCCCCCTCACAATACAAAATACATGATAAACAAAAGACAAATAGAAATACTTTATGGTCACTTCTAGATCACCCAATCCTATGTGAGATTGGGGAGATCTTAGGTGATGTTAGTTCTATGCTTTGGAATAGGCACTAAAATGCAATAGAAAGGCACTTTTGATCCAATAAGTTCCCTATAGGGGATGGGGTAGAGCATATGTGCACAATCCTTTTTAATAAAAGAATAAAGAAAAAAAAATTCCAAACATTTGAAGTGAAGTTGATTTATTGGACCAAATTAAAATGTTTGACTAGCTTCATTACTATCCCCTTGGATTAAGTGCAAAAATAAAAAATATTACACAAGACCAAATAAATCACAATCACCTATGTTCATTTTAAGCCTAAAGATTAACATGTTCAATATCTGTCATAGATTCATGATTAAACACAATTTTTAAATGTTTGAATATTTTAAACATGTGGTTCATGCCCCAAATTAGAAATGTTTCAAAGACCTAGCATGCTAAATTTATTTTAGGCACCAAATACCAAATGTGGAAAAACAAGCATGTTCATTTTAGACACAAATCCAAATGTTTGAATTTTGACTATTTACTTTTAAAAACCAAATCAAAATGTTTGGCTAATAAAAAACAAGTAAATTGGTCTTCAATCAACCTTGGAACCTACAAAAATCAACATTATAAACCCCTTCTTAGAAGCTCTTATGTGGATGGGTAAATGAAGTTTAAATTTTTGCTCTTAGGTTTAGATTTATTTTTCCATATCATTGGAATATATTCCCCTTTTAACCATATGATGTGAGCACCCCATAATGCATGAGAATTAAACCTACCAACCCTGCCTGCCACTTTGGATCGATCATCAATCAACCACCTTTTCTCTTAATTAGTTACTCTTCCACCATGACATTCACATTGTATCTCCAATAATGTGCCCCCTTATGCACACATATGGCATGCAATTTGAAAAAGATTAAATAATCACCTAAATTTCAAAATATATATATATATATATATATATATATATATATATATATATAACCTCAATGTATTGCCCCCAGATTATTAGAATTACATTGTTGATTCAACCTACACATGAGACATGGATTCCTTTCATAATCAAATAGAAAATAGTCAATATAAGATGCCACAACCCTTCAAGATAAACCCCTTTGTAATGGATACAAGATATGTAAATCCAAAAACTACCTTGAAGTTGGGGAATGTGTATGATATGGGATCTCTAGTGTACAATATCACCTAAAATACCATATCATTTCCCCACATCATCACTACCCAACTCAATTTCAAATATTTCACCACTTGAAAGTTCTATTTGGCCTTACACATCATTCCATGGGTATGAGTATGGTATTTGTGTATGTTCTTAACCTTGATGTAATTTCACTAGTTGTCAATATATTGGTAGCATATATGAACATAAACTGCAATATAGATTTTTGAACCTCATTGTCTTATCTTTTTATCAGTGGCATTAAAATGTTGGTTAGATCCGTACATCAGACGTAGAACCTTTTCTCAATCAAATCATCCTCATGTTGTCCTCATCAACCCTTGATAATAATAAACATCCAATCAAAGAACTCACCACCCTACAAGTTGCATACCACTTTATAATGG